>CAOLHI010001847.1:0-323578 GCA_948474755.1 Ctenosaura bakeri | reverse complement strand
GCTTTGGATGTCACTGTGTCATAAGAGTATTAGCACTCCTCTTAAAATACAAGACTAGACTGGTGCTGCTGGTTTGAGCCTCTCACTACACAAATCAGTGAACTTTATTTGAACTAAACACATGCACACACACACACACACACACCCATACACACAACATAGGGGATTAGGCCAGAGCTGGAATTCTTTAGCCATTTACACTCCAGCCTCTTCCTTTCATTTCCACAGGGAAGGCTCAGAATTTCATTCTCACAAAAGAATGGTTCCTGTTTATATCTGAAGATGAATGGCTTGATCATGTGGAATCATGCATTGTTGAACTGAAAACTGCCACATGATTCTGAAGGCTCATTGCCCTGGAAAGGAAGTTCTGCAGAGATCTCTGTATCAGTTGTGTTTTGCCCTGCTTATCACATAACTGAAGGTTATAGAGGAAGTAAAAAAAAATCAATTTTTTAAATTATTTAAAAATAATTTATAAATTATTTTATTGCTTTATTTTATTTTAAATTATTTTATTTCTTATATTGTGTAACTCAAAAATAAATAAATTGTGTGTTACAAGAGAAACTCACATTTTCCCTTGAATATTTGCTTACAGACATATATACTTGCATATGGAAAGACATTGTTGTGTAGTGGTTTGGAATCCTTGCACATTCATGAAATCCTACTGGGTGATCTTGGACAAGTCACACTCTCTCATCCTTAGAGGCAGGCAATGGCAAACCTTGCCTGAACAATTCTTGCCATTAAAACTCTAGCATAGGGCTGCCACAGGTCAGAGCCATTTTGAAGGCATTTAACAACAAATTTGTTTGTGATATGGATCAAAGACTCTTATGTTACCTTAAAGAACAAGTTTTATTTGGTATAAACTTTTGCTATATATCAAAGTTGGTATCAATCCTCACTATCAGATAAAATGTTTGTCATTTAAGTTGCATAAGACTCCTTTATTCTTTTTGCTGCAAAAGACAGACACAGCTTTCCCTCTGAAATTCAGGCATATATAGAATGTGTATGTATTCTGCATGTATCATCCTGTAAAATCAAAGTAGTTTAAATACAGCGCCTGCCACAATGGCATCGCATTCATTCATTCAAGCAAATGCTTCTATCACACTTTTTCGTACCACAAGGAAGAAGCAATAGGATCAATATCATATTTTTAGCAATAATATCAATAGCTAATATTTTTCCTGACTACTTTTTCACTGCACAGCTTTCACAACCATAGGCAGAAAACAGAAATAAATACTGTGACATGTATGTATGTATGTATTTATATGTGTGTGTGTGTGTGTGTATAAAACACTAGTATATATAATATATTTTTCCATTTGAGGATCTTTATCTGGTTCCTTTTAAAATGACCTTCCAAATCCTAGTCTTTTTGATTTGTTAATTACAGGTCCCATTTTGATGTATAACAGAGACAAGGCATAGAAAATCTTTAACTATTTTGGAAATCTTCATTATCTGCTCTTAAGTTCTGTAAATCATGTGAGGTCATTACTTTTGTTTTCTTAATATTGAACTGTAATCTTACTTTTGCAGTCTCTTCCTTCACTTTCTTCAGTAATTGCTCCAAGTCTTAGTTATTTTTTGCTAATAATATGGTGTCATCTAGATATCTTAAATTGTTGCCAAGCTTCACACTTCCTTCATCCAAATCTATTCTTCTATCTGTTCTGTTCCTCTGCCTGTCTATCTTTCAATAACAAAAGATCAGACCACAGCAAGCAAATTCCATATACTGCTGTGATAATCTACAAATTTCATCTGTAGAAATACTTAAGTACTTCTGGTCCATGATACTAAGTGAACTGTACTGATCTATATTTCACAGTTTCACATTTCACAAACTAATAAATGAATAAGAATGCAGTTATCCCTTAGTTTTTATACTACATGTCTGAATCACATATAAATGTGCTTTTTCAAGTTAGCATGTGCACAAGCAAGTTTTTTTAAAAAAAAAAATTAAAATGTTTGCAAAATGAATGTTTTATGGTAAAATGAATACAAAATTAGATCATTTGTTTTAAAAGGAAAAAGAAGATCAAATGCAATGCAAATTTCATGCAGGTTTTTTTTTTAAAAAAATGCCAATTGATATGGAAACAATAGAAAATAGATTTATGAATAAACACATGTGAAGCTGACACAAACCAAAAACAAGATAGTCTATTCATCCATCTATCCAGACCAGCCCAACTCTTATGTGAGATTGCTGTTTCAGGCAGCCTGTTTTGAATGTCATGAAGGAATACTTGATGGATATTTAATGTATTATTATTGTAGCTTTACGGTCCAGTAGTGAGAATGAAGACTGTGTAATTTTCTAACTCAGTTGCCAAAGTAGTTTGACCAGGCCTGGGTCTAATGAACCTTGAGTTGTAGCAACATGGATTGCCATCTGCTGCTCCACCTCAGGCAGTAAAATGTCTTAAGCCAGCCCTGGGGCCTACCCAGTTGCCCCACCACTTGAAGATAATCCATATGTCTATCAAAAATGCTGGTCTGAAGCCAAAATATTCTACCATGGATCATAATCTGTGAAGAATGGCTTCTTCCCAGACAAGTACACTTCCAATAAAGAAGCAATCCAATAAATGCAAAGTCACTGTCAAATTCTCCTTTGAATATTGGGAACTCTTTTTTTTTCTGAATCTAAGAAAAATCTAAGAACAGTGCCCTCTCTCTAACCTAGCTAGCTAGCTATGCGTAATTGCCATTATGAGAAAGGAGCAAATGAGCAAAATCCAAGGATTCAATTCAAATAATTTTATGTTGATAAAATGTTGTCTTTCAAAAATGGAGGAAATAATAACGAAATGCAAACTGAAATGCAAATCATTCAGTATTGCTAAAGGCACGCTTCGTCTTTCCAGAAAGAGAATGGCCATAATCTTATATGGAAGTTACACCTTCATAAATTGCCTTGTATATGGAAGAATTAGAATTGTGCAGTTTTGTAACATCTATATCCAGGAGTGGGCTATGGTAATGTTACTACATAGCAAAGCAACTGTGATGAACCTGATGGGAGGTGGTTGTGACAACAGAGCCTCCTTGGCAACTGAGAGTGTTTAAGCTGATTGGCTGGTGAAATGGAACCTTGGATAGCCCAGAGGAGTTGCTGGTGGAAAGAGAAAAAATGACGGATTTTAACTGTTTGGTGTGTGTTTGAAGAGGAGTATGATTTGTGATGTGTTTGGAGAGGTTGGAGATTTGAAGAGCTCTGTGGGAGAGAAAACTGAGAAATTAGGTGTACGAGAGATGGTGAATGAATTGAAAGAGACAGAGAGAGTGCGAAGAATGCTGTGCTGTTTATAAACATTTAGATACAAAACACATTTAAAGCTGTTACAATAAATGTTTGAAGTTCTGTGTTCCTTAAAACAGTGTCACAGAGTCTCAGGCCATTTCCACAGGGGGTGAGGGAATCACCCCGTGACGCTACTCACCGGACATTTGGGCTCCCCGATCCGGTCCACGCTTCTCTGGAGCAGTCTGTAGCCACCACTCCACACTCCTCCAGGGACAAAAATGGTGGCTTCCAGTTGGTCAAGGCTCTTGTCCAACCGCTGAAGCTCGCCAGCCTAAAGCCTGCCCCCGGCAGATCGCAGGCTAACACCAAGGCGAGCCTGAGAATCTGCATAAGGGAGCAGGCTCGCAGTGGCATGCTCCGTGCTTTTGAAAGACCTGTTTTTAGCAGTCTTTCAAAAGCATGCTGGACGACCACTTGGGGTCATTCCGGAGCAAGCTGGGGTCCGGATCTACGTTAAGTAGGTCTGACCCAGTCCACTCCCAGGTGAAGACATCCTCCGTGGAGGATGCTCTGCCCTGTTTTAAAAACCCTGTGTGGAAATGGCCTCAGTTTGAATCCTGGAATATACATGCTACCAATAATAACATAATAACCTTAGTGCCAACAGTGCCAGAGTCTTGGAAAATATAAATCACTGCTGGGAGAAGGGCAGATTTAGGGAAGGTAGTAAAGGGGGAGAGTCCTGAAAGGAAGAAGCCAGGTGGGGGGAACAAGAGTGAGGAAGGGACTGCATTCTCAGAGAGGGAGAACTGAGGCAGACCCATTTGTCCTGGCCCTGGCTTGATTCAGAGATCTCCCTGCCTGTTCAGACCTGAACACAAGGAGGTGGCAGGCTGGGCAGGCCTTAAGTGTGAGGCTCGGGTGTGCCTTTCATGTTCGGCTTTGGCAGGTGGTGTTTTTTTCCTCACGCTTAACAGCAACAATTCTGCAATGAGACTGGTGCACAACTGAGCTAATTCACATTGGGACTCATGCTAATTGGCCACAAATACATATTGGTCCCATTGCACATCAGGCTCCAATGCCCATCTCTCCAATTGTGCATCGGACACCAATGCCCATTGGGCACTCTTGCCATTGCCCTGATACACATCATCACCATTTATTAACAAGGTTTCTTAGTGCCTCTGAAACTTAGCAAAATATGCATAATGTTACATTAACTGAAATGCAATACAGGATTCCAGTGAGCATGTTTAAATTTTAACTGCTATTTAACACATTGTGAAATAAGTCTGAATATCCTCATTGTTGCTCAGTGCCTTTTAAAAGAGGAAGTGACATTACAATGAACTTTTAAGAAAATAACACTGCCAAAAATAAAACAGCTGCAGCACAAATATCAGAATGGTTACGGAAAATTTGGGATGGTTGGTCAAATGACACTCTAATGAGATATTTTGTTAGAGAGGTCCATGTATCACGGAAACTTGAACATTCTTATAAACTATTGGAATGCAAACTTCCAGAACTCAGGCCATTTCCACCCTAGACTGTTATAGTGCCAATATTCCTCTTTCAACATCTTATGGAATCTTGGGGTCTGCAGTTCAGGGAAGGACCTCAAAGGTCCCTCCTTAAACTACAAAGCCCAGGATTCCACAGGATGTTGAAAGTGGAATAATAGCGCTACAACAGTCTAGGGCAGAAATGGCCTCAGTTTCACCACTGTAAATTCCAAATGCAATTTAAATTCTGTTACGTAAGCTATGGGCTTTTTCACACTTGGCGAAGAAAATGCCCTGTTCTGTTACTTATCGGACTGGTGTGCTCCCTTGGAGGATCCAGGCTGATCTGGAGCAGTGCGTGCCCATGCTACACACTGCCCCAGGGACGAAAATGGTGGCTTCCCAGCCGGTGAAGCTCACCAGCCTAAAGCCCGCCCCCCGTAAGATCTGCAGGCTCGCACTGGTGCAAGTCTGCAAATCTACACTGGAGCGCAGCCACGGAGTGGGGCGCGCCGCGCTGTTGAAAGACCTGTTTTAAGCAGTCTTTCAATAGCACGGCGAGCGACCACTTCTGGTCGTTCTGGAGCGGGCTGAAGTCCAGAACTACTGAAAGTAGTCCAGACCCAGTCCGCCCCCAAGTGCAAACATCCTCGCTGGAGGACGCTCTGCCCCGTTATAGAAACAAACTGAGGAAAAGGCCTAAGATGTGACTAATAGGACAACAGTTTAAGAATTAATAGAAATATTTCCTTTGTTAATTTTTTGTGTGAATTACTGAAATGACCAAATTGTTATTTAAAAGGAGATGAGGTTAATTCTAATAACTATTAAAAAGGTCACTTCCCCCAAACCCTAAAATGAATTTTATCACAGTTCTTTCTGTGGTCATGTCATGTGATCCACCTATATGACTAGCATGGATATTCAATTTTATTTGCAAAGACACAAATTGACTATACCTTCAGTCTGCATATCTCTTACATGTACTTTCCAGATTTACTTCCCAGATTTACTCTCAAATCCAATCTTATCTAATAATTATAGGACCTATATATTGCATGTTGTAGTGTTTATAACAGTAAGTAAGAGGTCTCAATTCAATCCAGTAATTACAGATCAATTGGTGTCAGATATAACTTATCTTCATTGTAACAACCTGTTTCATCAATCAGTGCAAAGCAAGCTGTTTTTTTTCCTATTGATCCAAACCCACTTTGCATCCCATGGAATCTTGATTCTGATAAATGATCTTACAAAATGTAGTTTATGTGATAACTTGCTGCTAGTTTATGCTGATATCTGGATCGTTTCTATCATCAGTGTGTGTTCGTATTCTCAAAAGAGCAGATCTTCAATGACTCCCATGGTGTGAACTGGAGTTAAACATTGATGTAATTTTGCAACATTACCAGGTATTCTCAAAAGAATACATGTTCTTTAATCTACAGTTTTTGCTTTCAGTGTGTTGTCCTGGGGCAACTCATGATTTATTGGCCATAAGCAAGACAATTTATTCTTCTCGAAAGAAAGGACTTCTGAGTAAAGCAAGAGGAAACTGATATAAAGGAAGATAGAGGTGTATCCAAAAGGTTGTGCAAACTTGTTCCACATGCAGAACTTCATTTCACTTTGTTAAGTCTGCATGTAAAGGCCAGAATCCCATACCACACAGTGTAGTGTAGCTGTTCTACAGAGATACTGTGCTACAGCTGGCCATTCAACACCCCTGGACTTACCACTGAGCTGCGGAACTGCCCTGCCATCACTGTTCTGTGGCAGGTGGAATGAGGGCATAAAAGATGACACCGGATATGTCCTTGTAATCAGACATGAAATAATTACGTCATTCACTGATGTCCATTCATGTCCTCTGGAAGTCTCAGTACATGATGTAATCATTTTGTGTCTGGTTATAAAGACAGAGCCAAACACATCTCCAATCGTCTGCCTTGAGCCATGGAATTGGGAAAGTGGCTCAATGGTAATTCCAGAGGATGCTTTGATCATTGCAAAAGGAGAAAGATTTTTGAAGACTTAACGACGATTACTGCAATAATGAGGCACAGCAGATTTGTTAGTAAACACATGCAAAAGTGGCATGAACTAAAACCTGATTTGTTTGATCAACCTTACTACAACACCCACCTTACCACAGTACTTACTACAGTACCTCAATGTTGTCTAATCTTCATGTTCCTCTATCAATGTACAAATCAGTCCTCAGTTCCTCAATGGCACAAGGGCTACTTTCAACAGCTTGTCAGGTCAAGCAGCTCTGGAACATTTTGAATTAACTGTAGGACACAGTTGAAACAGCAAGTTTCTTTTCTCATCCCTTTCATGGCACACATAAACATACCACAAAGAGCTAACACAGCATTATAACAAGCATTATAACAATGGTAGGAAGGGATATCTTTAATAATAAAGGCATCATTAGGAGTGTCAGGACACAAAACAGAGCATCCCACTTTCTTCTTTCTAAAAAAGTTTGTCCTTGCTCTTGTATTAATCCACTTCTATTCTAGTCACAATTACTTTAGCTCTTAAGAGGACTTTCCTCCTCTTCTTTTTTTTCCACTTAAACTTGATTTTTCCCCTATTAGGTGAAGGATGCTCAGACAGCATCACATTAATTTCAGTGGACACTGAGCTTTATCTAATTCAGCAAGCCAGCCTTTGTTAATTAGGCCTCACAGGATGAGCGATAGTGAAGAACGCCTCTCACTGTCACTGATCAATACTCGCAACACAAGCAGTTCCAGCAGTCAATTACTTTTGTTTCGAAGTAGGAATGAAAAGGTACCCATTCTTGTTAGCAAGCACCACTTTTCCAAAACACTAGCCCGTTTGCCTCACCACTTCCCCCTCCCACAGCCTTGACCCTCCTCTTGGTCTTGTACCATCCAGTTCACCTAATTATAGGCAAACAAGATTTTCTCAGTGTAGCATTCCTGCTGTAAATTTTCTAGCCAAAGCGGGTCAATTGCAATACAGAAAATAGTGCTGTTCAGGAGTATCTCACACTTTCCCAAGTCTGGGGGGTGTGATTGATGGGGGAGTCAGCAGTCTGACAAAGCTGCAAAGATTAGTTGTTTGATCCTAGAGACATGGGTTCTGTTTGATTAGGCCCCAACAGAATATGTACACAGAAGCTAATTTAATGTAATACTGCCCTCCAATTCTTCAGAGGATGAGGGGTTGGAGGAACAGCAAAAAAAGGAAAGCTTTCATTTCCTTGGTATTTAGTGGTTCTGTATATAAAAAAGTGACCCAACTAGGTTACCCCCCCTGTCTCAATTTGCTTCCTCTGCTGACAGTGTGGTAGATATTTTAACAAGATTCTGCCCACTTTCCTAAGCTGTCATGTCTGCGATTTTTTATTTGAGAGGGGGAGAAAAAAAAAAAAAGGCCAGGCACCATAGGCTAAATATAGCACCATTTTGACCTATAGTATAGCACAGTCTTCAGGAAAAGAAACAAAAAGAAGATGCATTATCCTTAAACAGATACAGGGGGTGAGAGACTGTGTGTGTGACTGTGTGTGTTTGTGTGTTTGGGATACAAAAGATCAGGTCCTCTCTCATTGTAGCATAACCATAACAAGTTGTTTGCCATGCCTCTATGGGGATGAGCATATATAAAACCTGAAGCCTTCATGTGCTGATCAGCTAGAATTCTGCTTATTCATATAAACCTCCCAAATCTTATGATTTTCTGGGGAGGTCTATTTCTTGGTCAAACCATCCTCACAGGTTTGTTTGGTGAGGATACAGGAGAGAGACTGTTCAAAAGCTTCTTCATTTTTTCCCCTCTCAGCTTTATTTATGCAAGTGGTTAAAGGCCTTTTTATTTAAACAAGTCTTCAGCTTTTAACCAGCAGGGTCAGAAGGATGTGCAGTGGCTGTATTATATTTTAAGTATGTATTGAATATGTTTTGAATTGTCCTAAATTAACTATTTTGTGGGATTGATTGTTTCAGACTTTTTAAGAGCATTGCTTTAGTTGTTTTATTATACTGCAAACTGCTTTGGATCCTGTCCTGAAGGAAACATGGGGAAATAAATAAATAAATAAATAGTATGCATGTATGAGGACCAAAATTTGATATAGCAGCTCCAAGGAATATAAAACACCGAGCTTATAGGCTCTCTCTGTCTCTCTCGCTCTCTCGCTCTCTTTTTTTTTACACATACATACACACACATACACACACTACTCTTCTGATGGTAATAAATGGAAGATCGGATAGGTTTAAAATGCTTTAAGGTTAAGTGAATTATTTAAAAAAATCTGCAGATGCACTATGCCATTATTACACAAATTTTAAGACTTTCATCTGCAAGCTCAACGATAAAGTAATTTGTATAGAATTCTTGATGCATGCCTATGCCATACTAAGATAAAAGCAAGTATTTTTTTTTCAAATGGATATATTATCATAAAATGCAATCCACCTCCCTTCCCTAGCCTGCAAATATTAATAACCAATGAGAAAATTTCAGAAAGTATTTCTAAGAGAATCTGAATTTGCACCATTAGATGCCAGTATGCAATACAGAGCTGATTGTTATGCCCTTCATTGACATTTGTTGATCAAAGATCATATGATGGATAGTTTAAACACTTTGTGTAATCTTCCCTACATTGTGCCTTTCAAATGTATAGCAGTACAATTATCACCTTCATGGAAGGCAGTTCAATGTGCTGTGCAAAGGCATCCCGGCTAAAGCATATGTAAGGATGTATGAACATCTGAAGTACATCACCAATTCTCCACTCATCACAGACAAGTAAAACTGGAATAGTAAATTAGAGAACTAATATGGAAATTAGAGGATTACCCATATGACCTGGAAACGAGGGTTATTTGATTTGCGGTGAGGCTAGTGAAAAGAGAATGATCAAATGTTAACTTGTTCTCTTTCAGCTTTATGATTCTGTGATTCAGTAAAGTGTATTATTTTATTTATTTATTTTTGTAAAAAATACAGTTTTTCTCCTGGAATGCACAGGTACAGACCAGTTTAACCTTTCCTTTCCCTCCCCTTCCAGAAGAGCTGTTCAATATAATCAGAGGTGGTCAAGGAGAAGAGATTCCCCTTGTTGCCCACTTTTCTAGAAAGAAACTGGACAGATTGCATTCAATGTCATTTTAGCATACACAATGAAACAATGAAAGCATGAGCTAGCTAAGAAGTCCAAGGCATGCCATGTGCACACAAATCTTTTCATCAACATCTCGCCTGCCTTGCAGCAACTGTGTCCTGAACCATGCGACATACTATGCCTAAAGGTCAGACTGCTCTCTAACCAACAGGGGAACAGACCACTGTCTCTTACAGTGGATGCCGCAAGAAAGTAGGGATTGGGAGATTTTCATGGTCTCTACCTATTTATTAAAACAGAGCTTTCCAAACTTTTCGTGTTGGTGACAGACTTGTCAGATATGCATCATTTTGCAACACAGAAATTCAGTTTTACTGGCAAACTGGAGGTTAAAACAATCCCTTATAAGAGATACAGACACATAGATGAATTGTAATAACAAAATGTATGGGGACACAACATATCTCATGAAAACCTTTCATATATTTTTAAAAATACATGATTTATAAATAATAACATACATTTCCAAGATTGTAGGCGACACACTAATATGTCACAGCACATTGTTTGGAAA
Organism: Ctenosaura bakeri; assembly: GCA_948474755.1. Taxonomy (NCBI): domain Eukaryota; kingdom Metazoa; phylum Chordata; class Lepidosauria; order Squamata; family Iguanidae; genus Ctenosaura; species Ctenosaura bakeri. Next base: position 313,109 of record CAOLHI010001847.1, on the reverse strand, counting down.
GCCCTGTCCTAAACTAATGAATATGTAGAGATCATAAATATGAACTAGTCACACCAGTTACATGTTCTAGTTACACATTCATAACTAGTGAATTCTGGCCCTAGTTTTTGGACATATGTCTAGCTGTACTGTGGGCAGAATTTGTGCAGTGGTGGCTTCAATGTAAAAGGGGTTGAGAATCCTCTCCAGGCTCTAGTCTGAACTTTAAAGGTAGTTTCAAGGTGCTAAAATTATTTGGGGGAGGGGAGGACAAGCTTTGACTATTTAAAATTTGGACAAAAGCCCAAAGCAGATTTTCTGACCCAATGATTTGAAGCCATCTGACACCACTGAAGTTATAGAGAAAACTTGTGTGGATAGAAGGACAGGCATTCTGTATGACTGAGAGTGGGCCATGATCACAAAGGTTCAGAACCATTCTTGCTTCCTTTCTGGGTCAGTTCTGCATGTGTCCAGCTGTTTTAGGTTTTTTTCCCCCTCCTCATTGTTTTGCTAACTCAGAGTCTCTCTATTTTCCCCTTTTGAGAGGAAGAGAGAAAATTGTGAGCTCATATCTTCGCTTTATTGTTTTCTGTAAAGGAATTGCAACATTATATTATTGGTGAAGAATCCAGCTGAAACAGTTTGTCATCTGAGAAAAAGATTGTCAGCTGGAAAACTGTTGTTAAAGAATGAAAAGATCCAAATGTGGAGCTCAGTTTGCTGCCGCGTGCACAGCTTGCAGCAAAAGTGTATCGTTTCCATTGTTTTGTTGGTGTGTTACATTCTGCTCAGAGGTCAGAACAGATTCGCGCCCCATCTGTTTCTGTTTACATGCGATTTAAACGGCTGTATGTCCAATTTGGGAACAAAAGAGATGCAAATAAGAAGCGCTGTTAATGGACTAACTTTAATCCAGAGATCCTATTTTCTCTCTTCATCTCCCCCTCCCTTACTGCATATACTTGACCAAAAGTACTGTATGCATGTATGGTATTTCTACCTCGCTTTTCAGCCAAATATCAGCAGTAAGGCAGACCTTGTTCTCAGAGGCCTACAAAATGAAATGCAGAACATAGAAAGGGGAAGAAAAGGATAGAAAGGGAAGGCAGGAAAGCAAGCTCAAGCACTAGAGCTAAACATCCTTGTACTTGTCATGTCCAGCTGGGATGGAAACAGGTCAGAAAGCCCAATGGCAAGGCTGTCAGCTCAATGGCAGCTAGAAAGAGGCAAAGGGCATTCAGGGCAGTTTGGTCTCTGAGTCAAGACCATGAAATAGTCTTGTTGGAAGAGCAAGGAATAACTTTCAACCCAAAGGACAGATTCAGTTTTAGAGAAATTCCTGGAAGCCACATTCCAGTAGTTGATGAGGCCACAGAAAATATGGGTGGGACCACACACACACCCCAAAATACCAGCATAGTTTAGTTCAAAATTGTTACTGTCAGTAATGAAGTCTTAAGAATAGTCTCTAACCTTAATCCATGCAAAACCAAGCAAATACACCAAATGATGGCATCATGAAAAGGGTATGACGTCACCTCAGAAACTCCAGGCAACCATATTAGGACCCACGCCATTTCTGCCCTACACTGTTATAGTGCTATTATTCCACTTTCAACATCCTGTGGCATTCTGGGGTTGTAGTTTATTGAGACCAAAGAGTTCTCTGGCTGAGAATTGTAATACCCCTACCTAAACTGCAAACCCAAGGAGTCCATGGGATATTGAAACTGGAATAATAGCACTATACTGATGTAGTGTGGAAATGGCCCCAAATTGGGCCCCAAGGCTTTATTTTTTCCATCTTTCCCACCTTACAGTATTATACTGTGTTCAACACTAAGTAAGGATTAAACTATATTCTTTGAAAAACTTGAGGGCTACAGTTATAATGATGTTCAATGTCAGGATGGAAAGAATATTTGAAAACATTTAGTAAGTCTTGATTGCAAGGAAGCCCTGACAAGGCAAATGCTAGACAGGCAAAAAAATTTTCAGTTCAGGTCTTATTCTGTACCAAAACATGCATGTGGGGTTATTGCCCAGAAAACAACATTTCTGCAAATAAAATTCTGTTATTTTCCGCACAGAATTGTTATTTTCAATGCAGAAAATGCCAATCGATGTGCAAAAACAAAACCCAAACACAATTCATTTTTCCCACTGTATGAATCCCAAGCTGTGAGTAATCTTTAAAGGTGTGTGGTTTCTAACATTTTTTTCTCAGCAAGGAAAAAAAATGACAAAAATATACATTCTTGCCCATAACAATGAAACAGATGGGTTTACATTTCTAATTCCATATCAGCTTTCCACACTGCATAATTGCAACACTGTGAATTGATCATAATTTCCATGACTGCATCCTATGGAATCATGGGATTTGTAGTTCAGTGAGGCACTATAGCTCTGAAACAGGCTGAAAATGTAATGTAGCCCTCCCTGAAGTACAAATACCAGGTGAAAGGGTCCCCAGTCTCATCAGAGAGTTGTTCTGAAAGCACAAATCTCTGAAGCTGTCTAACACAAGGACAATTATACTCCAGTCTCTTTCCCTCCTACCCATGTTCATTGGAAACATCCTAAAGTGGAGTCTTGTGTTGCCCTCTTCTGATTTCATTTCATATTATCAGTGGCAGTGGAGACATGCACATTATGAAACACCGGAGACCAGTGTTTACTACTACATATTGGTAAAAGAAAAGACTGAGAGCTCTGCATGAGGTTACGTTTCCCTGGCAGCCCTGTATTTCTCATAACACATCATTTCTGCAGCCAGTCAGAAAAAGGAAGAAGGAGAAATATGAATGGCAGTTATGGCCATTTGAGAACTTTAGTTCTGTTTATACAGATTATACTGCACATCACCAATAAGTAACTAAGCTCAACACAGTCAGTTATTTGCAGCTCTCTAGTCACCTCCTAAGCTTGTTGAAGACATGTATTTCCACTTCTATCTCTGCCAGTATTTTGTATGTTTATTACTAAAGCAAGACCAAAGTAATGTTTTGCACAATTTGGAAGAGGAAGATGGGAATCAATGTACGAATGGAGGAATTTGGTGCCATGTTTTACCTTTGCAGATAACACTAAAGTTTATATTCTTATTTTATTGTGATGGTATGCTATTTTCTAAGTGACCTGACCTAGTCTGCTGCACAGTTTCCTATGCCTTCTCCACCATATATTGGGCTTGATCCACTAGACTAGAGGATTCATCTAACAGTGTGTAAGCCCAATTGACATAGAAGGAAGCTTTGTAAGACAAATATCTCTTGAGTTTCACGCTCAGTAATAGTTGCACAATTTTTGTATTAGTAACATGTCAGTATTTCCTCTACATTTGTAGGCTACAGCTTTTTAACCAAACAAATAAACAAACAAAAAGTCATCTCTCTGAAGCAGAGACCTTTGTTCTCAAATATTACTGAAGTAAAAACAAAAGCCAGCATAGTTCTTTAGATTCCTACTGTGGAGCATCCACTGCATTACTTTGAATTTCTTTAAACTCAGCAGTTCAAGATGCACACAGTGAGCAAATTCTAAATAAGGCTGAAAGAACTTAGAAAGGTCCTGAAGACATTATTAAAAAGCTGACCTCATTTATAGTTTCTTTTCATCGTGGTATCCTTGCTTTCCAGCTTCAAAAACTGGCGCATTGTAAGGTGCCCTTACACAACACCTTTTCAAGGAAGCTATGAAAGGCCTTCACAAATATAGAAATACCTTCTGCAATATTGCCTCAACAAACATTCCTTTTGCTATTTTTAACCAACTAAGAAATGAAATTCATGCAATAGATCTGAGTAATTCTGAGTATTCTGATGAAGTCCCAGCAACTTAGCATCTTATGGCTATCTTTAGCATTTTCCTTTCTTTAGACTGGAGATTATAAAACCAACTATATCAAAGAGAGAGAGGGAGAGGGAGAAAGAAAGAAAGAAAGAAAGAAAGAAAGAAAGAAAGAAAGAAAGAAAGAAAAAGAAAAGTTTGACCTTCTTACTGCCATCAGATGAAATAGAAAGATGATAATGATGCATTAATTGGTGTATGACAAAGTTACAACTTTATTGGGGAAAAAAGGTAAAATAATATCTCTAAATTAACTGCACTCCTTTCACTGTCCTGAGCCAGCCTAAGCAGAAATGGTTACACCAATTTAAAGGACATCAGAGGGTCATAGATATGTTCACTGAATACCTTCCCCACAGAAAGACCAGTGCTGTCATACAGCAATGTCCAAGGGCACCAAGATGAAAGATGAATGGTGAAAGAGAATCCTAAAAGCTAAAGACAAATGTAATAAGCATGCATATCGGAAATATACATGCAGTGCAGTAAAGTCTACATCTATACATGTGGCACATAAAAAAGTGCAATAATGCTGACATTTTAAATTGTCTCTAATCTAGCCCAATTTTCAAGCTTGTTAGCACCTAATACTGGGGCCATTTCCACAGGACATTGTTATCCTGCACTGGGGACAAGAGAAGGACAGGCCCTGATGATGGTTCAGCATGACGTTGTCTGGGTCCCGTCCTTCTCTTGTTTCCCTGTCAATGACTGGCAATCACGGAACCCTCCCACTGCCCATCCTCACTTACCTGGTGTGTAGAGGCCCTGGAAGTGCAATGGCTTCAATTCTTGCCCCTTAACTACCCAGCTGCACTCTGGAAGATAGAGCTGGCACCATCACACTTCCTCCATTTGCGGAGGCAGCCAGTGTGGAGGGGAGCACTCCTGTCATGCTCCCCTCCCAGCAGAGACAACATTGAGACCTGCACTGGATGTCTGTGGAATAAGGTAAGCTGAGGAAAGGTACTGGGATAGGAAAAATTCACAATGCAGCCCCCCCCCACACTTTCTGTGGCCTCATAGTGCCCCTTTTTAAAACAAGAGAAAACTGAGAAGCAAATTTATCATCAATAAGGAAAAGAACTGTTATAATACTGACTGTCCTATTAACTATGGAACATTTAGGTGTCAGTGTGATGGTATTATAATCAATATCATATCAGCTTAATAGTAGTTAAAGTCAGTTTAAGTGCATTATTGCTCTTAAATATATCAATATAAATATCAGTATAAATCAGTTGATTGAGTGTGCACTGTGAGGATTATCTGTAAACAGACTGATTTGTTAAAATAATTGTTAAATTAAATTAATCTTTTGAAATACTTATTAATCAAGTATAAACGGGGAAAATTTTATTTCTTAATAATGGAATAATCTTGCAGATACTAATTAATGTGTGTAGATTTTATTTGTTAATAATAAATGGGAGGGATTTCATTTATACCTCATGAAATTTAAATGTCTAAGATAATATAAAAATTAGAAAATATACTATTTTATGCAATTTTTTTCTTCTGCTTCTTAGGCCACAACTTTTTGGTTTACAGTCCATGAGCACTTGCCCAAGGTGAAAAGTGAGGCCCTTTTCGCATCTTACCTTTTCCCGCGACGGGGGAGGGCGTCTCGCGCAAGAAGCCTCCTTTGCAAGGCTGCTGCTTCCCCCTCCTTCCTTCTGCAGGGCGCTTCATGATGACGCGACCGTTGCACGAGCACCCCGCCCCTTCCTTCTGCAGGGCACTGTGGGAGCTGTAGGCTCCATGGGGAAAGGAAGCGCTTCCTGCCCGGCTCGCCGAGGCACCACACAGAGGTAAGTGTGCGAGCGCGGGCTATTTTCGGCTTCAAGCCGAAAATCAAAAAATATGCCTGGGCCCCGCTTCAGCCTCGTGAGCACCACACAAGTGGGAGTGCGTCATGCGCAGCGCGCTCCCATTTGCATGGTGCTCAAGGGGCTCTTGCACAAAAAAAAAAAAAAAACATGCAAAAAGGGCCTGAGTCCTTGCTTCATGGAAGTTAGAAATCCCTGATCTCACCTTTGTTTCTGTATGCGACACATTATGATCTAACTGGGACATTTAAAGAAACATCCAATATTATTGCCAAGTATCTAATAACAGAGGGATAATATATTTTATAGGTTGTTGTGGGTTTTCCAGGCTTTGAGGCTGTGTTCTATTAGTATTTTCCCCTGACATTTCACCTGCATCTGTGGCTGGCATCTTCAGAGGATCTGGTGGCATGGAAGTGAGACAGAGTATATATACTTGTGTAGTCCCCGGGTGGGAGGGAGCAATTTGCATGTGTTACAGTTGGCCTGTGTGATGGCCTATTGTTAAATGGAATATCCCCCAGGGTGTATTGTTAGTCAGGGGGTATGCATAACAGTGCGTTATTTTATAATTTATATTTTTGCTTTTATAAATCATGATAATGCTGGAGAGATTAACATTTGCTTTTTCAGTACAGTTAAAAACACAGTGTCATTACTATATGAAAATACAAATCTTAATATATTGATACTTGCTATTAATACTGGAAACTTCTTTAAATGTCCCTATTAATAATATGTATTCTATATAATTTTTTTTAAAAAAAAAACACTCCCAATGGAGACGGTAGAGAAGAAGTGAGAAATGTCATGAACTGGAAGAGATCTATTTCTTTCTTTAAAAAACAAAAATATCTGTGAGTGGACCAACTGGTGCTCTTGAGTTGACGACAGTGAACAAGGGCATTATGGTGAGCGAACTGACTGTATCATGTTATCTCAGCTTATATTAACCTTTTATGCCTTGAAAATTTCATACTGAAACATAATTGCTTCTCCTGGCCACGCCAGGACAGGTTAGAAGGACATCCTGGTGAATCAAGGATCTAGCATTTCTGGCCATTTCCTCACTATACTGTTACAGTGCTATTATTCCATTTTCAATATCCTATGGACTCCTGGGATTTGCAGTTTAGGGAGGGGCCCCTAAACTGTAGGATTCTAGTGCAGAAACAACTTCTGTCTCATACTTCAACAGATCAGAATCTGAACAGAATGGAAACCCTTTTATAATTTATAGTGTGTAGTTTTCTAAATGTTGCCAAGTCATTCATTCCTTGCACATGTACTAAGGAAACTTTCAAAGAACCTAATTTTCCTGGTGGACATTTTGCTTATCTTTGATTATCTTTTTAGGCCTGTAAATAACCCCTTACTTGTTCCTTGTTATCAGGAAGTCCTTGGCACTTATGTGCCAGGGTAGAATGAGATATGCTGAGTATAACCTTCTGTGTGTCCACCTGCTTTTCTGGAAGAAAGTCCCTGAAACTATGGCACACAATTTGAAATGAATGCAAGCATTTTTTTTTCAAAGTTAGTCCAAGCAAAGCCATATTAATTTCCCCTTGATTTCTAAATTAACCCAAGCAAAGCTAGTCCAGTTTCTCCTTCAAAACAGTATGGGATGGGATGCCATGGGATATCAATATAATACCTAAAACTTTACCATTAAAAATGCCTGTAAAGTATGTGTATGGTTTACAAATGTACACAAAATTCTTCAGCCTATGGGATTAAAATATATGCATTTTAAAACATACACAAAAATGAACACTTTTATAATATGGGCCTGAAATTACATGTATATTTCAAGCAAGAAGAAAAAGGAAAACTTGCATCATATATAATCCAAAGCTAAACAAGGCTCCCAAAAGATAATCTGGCAACTATTTTATGGCCCCATGTACCACCCAAGATTGATAAGGTTTAATTGGCAATATTATTTAATTGACACTACATTAATTGGCAATGATATAAAATGGAAACCTGAAGTGACTGGAAGGTCAAGTTGGAAAGACGAAAATTACTGACTGTAAACGTGAGATTGCAAAGCAGGTCAGCCACACAGCCTAGGTGAAACCAAAGTCATTGTCAAGCAGATTGCAAGGCAACTCTAGAGACAATAGGCTTATGCTAAGAGCTGCACATCTCAGAGCAGAAAAGAGAAGTTATCACCAAACTGTGATTGTGTTAACCCTGATCCCTCACAGCTGGATGTTTCCCTGCTTTGTCTTCCTAACTTCTCCACATACAGAGCTATGATGACAGCCATTTCCCCTTTGTTACCTAAACACTAAGACCATTAACTTTGTCTGGACATCATTAGTTGTGTTGCAACTCCCATTGTCCACTCAGTTGGGAGAGTCATTCATACCCATATCTAAAGGGTAGATTTTGGGTAGAAAAACTCTCAGTTTCAAGCACTTTCTCTCAGTCTCTTGACTTCCTGAATGCCATGGTGCCCATTTCATTACCGAATGAGAACTGACCTTAGGTGCCCACCTAAGCCACATTGCAGCTTTTCTTTGCTTCTCTCTGGACTGGCAATTACCACCCAAACCCTAAAAGTCCTCTATCCATAACTTTCTTCTATTTACCTTTGCTTAGTCCTTGTGTGAGCACATCAGTGTTGAATCTTTTGCAGGCTTGTGTGATTCTTTCAATAAAACACATTTTTAGTTTATTCACATTTTGGATTCTCTGTAAACATTGGTGGAAAGATCTTGTTAAGTTACCTCCCTCACAATTTTGAGCTAATTAATTCCACATCATCATGTGGAGGTACTGGCACCGCAGCTGGACCCCTGAGTCACCCATGTTTTGTGGTAACAACTACAATGAGCTGAACTTTGGCAATCCTTCATACTTAGAACAAGTTTGTTAGGAGGTCATCTGGAGTACATTCATTCATATCACAAATGGCTCCACCCAAACAGAAGCTTGCAGGGAAGGACAGTGCCACAGAGTTCCCTATTTAAGGACAAATGGTTAACCATATGTCATGGTTTTTCAGTTTGCAAGCTTGGAACATGAAAGCCCATGCACAGATTCTTTTTCCAAGCCATAATTAATAACAAGTAGATATGCCTATCAGGAGCTCTTAGATGCCTGACTTTGGGTTGGACAGAAGCTGTGTACACAGATGCTCTATGAGATATGGCTTCACTTCAAAGTTTTTTTCTTGGTTTTGTTTGTTTGTTTTTTGGCTGTCTTCCCATAGGTTTGCCAAGCAATTTCCCCCCTTTCTTAAAAGGTTGTGTTAGTATCACTAACTCTTTTCTTAAAAAAACAACAACATTAAAATAAAAAGGCAGACTATGGGGGGAAAAGGACTTGTATAAAAGATACTCTCTCTTTTCATTCAGGCATTAATATTGTGAATGTGATATGGAAAATGTGCCTAAAGCAATGCAGAATATATTCCGAGTCAGGGAAAACCCACTGAACACACAAATACACACACCATATCATAAAGTACAATGTTAAAGCACAATGCCAGGAAAATTTAGATGACACACAAAAGAGAAAATGGAGCATTGTTCCCAGCCTTAGTAGCTAGTAAGATAGTTTTAACCCTTTGATTCATCACATTGTAGAAAAAAACTGAGATCTCTCTAGTTATAGGAAATACAGAAAAGCCAATATGAGGTGAGAATTCTTTTCTGAGAACATTCTGTATTCATCTTTAAATATTATGTGTAATTACTATTTTATAATCATTTCATCTCACAGCATTGAATTGAGACTATTGGCCATTGAAGGCAAGAGACTGGTTTGGTTTGGCATTTTGTTTATTGAATTGGTGTTAAGGTATTGTACCAACGTTTATGAATAGAGTTTAATTGAAAAGATGAAGTCAGACAAACAGTAATATACATTATTAGAAATGCCTTGAAAGCACATTTGCTGCCTTCCACTGTAATTTTTATCATAGGCAGAGATTCTGTGTTCACACCACTTTAACAATGTTCACTTATGTCATATTACTTTATTCTCATTGCTGTGAAGGTGCCTTGTGCTTTGCAGTAGTTTTTATAGTCTTTACCGCTTCTACTAAGGTTGCAGACAATAGAGGACTAGTGGATAATGATCTAATAATCACAATTCTTAAATTCTGAAGCAAATGTTGCATTTAGACTGCTGATATTTCTCAGGGTTTGTTCATGCAGGATTTTTTTTTTCTCTTTTTGCACCTTCACAATATATATTTTAGCAAATACTCAGAGGAATAAAGGGCCAAATTAGGTAAACTGTTTAGCACAGCTCCCTCAAGTGGTCAAAATGTCTGTCATGCTACTTCCTTTTCATTTTCTAGGTATTTTACATTTATAGAGTGCTTTGCTTTGTGACTGGACATCAAAGTGTAAACAGGTTTAATTTGCAAACCTGGTTGCTAAGGTATTTATCTCTGAGGAAATCCTGTTTTTGGAATGAAAGCATGTAAATCACAGGGAGGATGTAGTCTCCTTAATATCTGGTTTGTTTCTCAGACAGCCTCTTTTTTGGTATTTTAATAACAGTGATGGAGACTATACAACCATTGACTTAATGTCCTGAACCTCATTTTAAAAGCCCAGGTCAATCTGCATAAAAAGTTTTGTTTTATTCACACATGAATATGAATTTACCTACATGGTACTCTGCAAACTAAAGCAGGAAATGGTACACAGTATCAATCTTAATCTCATACTTCCTTGAACATTGCAGTCAAATTACATCAATTAAAAATGCCCGCCAAAAATTCACTTACTTTAGACTGTGCACAAAAATTCACATATTAGAGAAAAATATGCACATGACTATAAGTTCTGGGGGAAAATGTGCACATTTTAAAAAGTGAGCACAAGGTACATAGCTGGAGAAACTTGCATCTAAAATGCTCTTTTTGTGGATTTATTTTTGAATGATTCTCATATTAAGACAAAAATAGGGCAGAATAAATTTAGGTGTTGAAATACAGCTTGAGAGAGAATCATCGATCCATAGCTTGTTCAGACTAGGGGATGTGAAAATACTTTCTTGATTTAAGCTCTTTCAACATGAGAAGACCTTGACAATGACTTTCCAAGCCCTGGAGAATAAAGAATAGTTTCAATTTCTATCCAAAGTTTATACAATTTGTTCAAAATGTCTGCATAATACAAGTGTCTTTTACCTTTGAGAAGGAAAACACAGAGGCACATGCACACACTTAAAAACACTCACGCACACACACAAAAACCAAACACAAGGAAGTAGGTAGTTGTTCCAAAAGCTGCAGATAACCTCTCTGAGTCCATGCATCTCACCTATTCATTCCTTGCCTTAGCCTGCTTCTGTCTCTTTCTCTGTCTTTACTGCTACTACATGTTTTGTGAAATGTGACAGAAAGATCTGCAGCTCACTGTTGTGAGAAGGAAAGAAATAGAAAGACAAGGAAACTATTAAATTTTGAGTGGGAGTAGAAGGTAGTTCTATCCCAACAGGTATAGGTACACAGCTGCAGGAGTGGTGGACATGGTGTTGGGCCTTTCACCATGTTTGTGGCATTGGTTATTGATGCAAAAATAGCATCAGGTTCTATCCTCTCTCCCGCAGTTTCTTCATCATAAACTCTCCTGACATGAGTTTTGTCACAAATAAACTAACTCAACTGTGAAGTTTTGTGTCGCTTCTGTTGTTCCACCACCATCTCTGCTCTTTTCAGCTGACCAAGAGCAGTTCTGACTTGTCTGATTAAGTTTCAGTTTATTTGTCCTCATCTAGAACATTACTGATGACACGATCACAGACACCAGCTTAAAACAAAAACAGTTTATTTCAGTTAAGATGGAAAAGTACAGCTGAGTGAAATCAGTATACCAATGGCACTGGGCCCCAAAACTCCAGATAACCTCTCACAGAGACTTCATGTATATGCATGAGGGGTCAAAGCAGAACTATGAGGGGCACCACAGGTGAATGGCCACATTGTTGAGCAATTGTGCTTCAGCACCATCTGCTAGGAAAGCCCCATCCCTGAAAGGCAGTCCAGAAGGTTACCGTGGTTAGTGGTACCAAAGCCACCAAGAGATCCAGAAGAACCAACAGGAACACTCTCATCCTGTCCAGTTCCTAATATAGGTCATCCAACAAGGCAACAAATCTATCTCTGTCCCATAGCCAGTCCTGAAATCAGATGGAAATGGGTCTATATAATCCCTCCCATCCAGAAAACCATGGAGTTAGGTAGCTACCATACAGTCCAGTACCTTATCAAAATATGGAATATTGCACAATGGCCAGTAGTTGTCTAACATGGTAGAATCCAAGGAGGACTTTTTCTACAATGGTCATATAACTGTCTCTTTTAGACATGACATAATCCAGCCTTGTTTTAACAAGGATCTGACCACTCCCTTTTTCCACTCATCCAGCCCCTCTCTGCCTTTTTTAAAAATAAACCAGGAATACCAAGGATCTAACACCCATGTGGTGACTGCTACCACTCCAAAAACTCTGCCTGCTTCCTTGGGCTGTACAGATTGAAAAGTATCCATTATCACTGGACAAGCAGGGCCAAAGTTACCTCCATTTGATCTGTCTTGATTATAGCATCTCAGTCAGAGAGGATCCAAGCAATTTTATCTGCAAAGCACCCAGCAACTTGTTCATAGTGGGCTGTTGAGTGATATGAATTCTTCTCTAATAGGTCAGTGTGCAGAAGATCCTGGTCCAGAGTAGGCCCTCACAGAGGCTGTAGCCTGTGTTTGATTGGTCCTCCTCCAAGTTTTCTGCCAATGTTGCAACATACAGTTGGCCTGGCAGGATGTCCTTAGTTTTCATTTGCTTATTTACCATAAAAGCCTTTACTTTTGCTCAAAAGTAAGTTGTATTGTGTTCTGGTGGGGCTTTTTCCCACATAACAGAGAAACCCAACACAGCTATCGCCTGATTAATTGTTGCTGGTTATATATTCTCTGGGATCAGTGTAGGTTCTTCTCTTTGTTGTCTGCACTCAGCAAAGGTAGGTTCTGTTAAATTATCCTCTGTGTCTGAAGGGACCGGCCTCTCTGCTGGAGCTGATACCACCCCCTGTTCTGTTTGTGGCACTGTTACCTCTTCCTGTACAGCAGGTACTGGCATGCCCACTGTTGCAGCCTCTGGCATGTCCCTTTTCCAGACTCTGAGTCAGAGTCCAAGTTCTGGAAGCAGGGCATGACACTCCCCACAAGTCTGAGGGAAACTTTCATGCTTTAGCATGGCTATGAACAGCAAGGTGGACAAGGTGACTCCCATGTCAGTGTGGTTTTTGTCTGAACTTTAAGCTGAACCCTACACCCCCAATAGGTTCAGCACCACAGACAGCTCCTTTAAAGCACAAGCTTAAACACTAGAGGGGATTCATCACCCAACTTACCATCAGCTGCCACCGTATAGGAAAACAGAGAATTCCTCTTCTGAATCAGTTCACTGAATAGATTAAAATAAAGATTATTTAAGATATAAGAGGTTTATATCAGATTGTATAAATGGGACTGGGGAGAGCATAACAGCAAATACTAATGAAGGAAATGGCTTGGTGCAGTGCAAAAGGAAATTAGTTTACTTTCCCCAAGGGTCTCACATACTGTGCATTCTTTTGCACATATTTATTTATCTCAATGTCTAGTGTGCTCTGTGTTCTCAAAGAGGGTGACAGACTGTAATTTAAAATGGGCTTATTATATAGCATCTCAGTCAACTGTACATATATTACATGCTTTCAGCCCAAACAGATTAATTCAAATCAATATCTGAAATTGAGCCTCTCCAACCTAACACATTAGATTTTACTATTCTTGTTCAACACACATTAGAGTACATAATTGTGTCTACTGCATGACAGTGAAGATTGCCAAAAAACCAAAAAAACAAAAACAAAACCCAAACCCTTACTTTACTGCCTCTGTGGCATCTCTGAGTAGTTGTCCAGCAGTTATTTTCAATCATACTCATTTTAAAAGCTACCCAAGAAAATTTGATGCTACCTCACACATGCCTGCTATGGCAATTTTGCAGGGAAGTTTGAGGATTGAATCTTCATAATGATCTTAAAGCTTCTGCTGAAGCAGGTACAAATGAGAAGTTCAATGCACCATGTTACCCTATTTTGTATGTGCTTCACTTTGTGGATGAGACAATAGTTTGATCTGCAATAGTAACCTTGCAATAGTTTGACATGATACATGTTGTCTCCAGCATTTCTCATCATAATCTATTCAAGCTACCCAAGGTAGCATGAATGCCTCAGTGAATGAGGCAAAGATACTACCATATATATCATGCTTCTGTCACCTCCACATAAAGCATTAATTTAGTAATCTAGTTTCAACGTTCTCATTGTCCAAGTCATGGTGGCCAGTCTATTGTTGTTCTCACTCCTGTGGAAACTGCCAAGTCTGAATGAACAGCTTCCACTCTTGGGAACCTTAGTGAGTGGAGAGCTTCTATGCTTACCAGAAACTCTTATCCTCAGATTCATTGTCTTTTACCTAGGAGCGAGAAAGAACTGGATATGACAATGGGAGCGGGGGGGGGGGAGGGCAAGTGGCATATTCCCTTTTCTGCATATTGTAGACAACTGAAAAGGGGTATAGCTGGTGACTTCTCAAGAGAATTTAGAAAATGCCTCTGCTACCCATCCTTTTGTTATTTCCAGACCAGGAATATCTATATTCTTTCCAGGTGCATACCATTAAACTCACTGAAATGGGCATGGTTCCCCACCATGGTTCTCTTAGGCTGGAGGACTGAAAATTCTTTGTTGCTTGTCATATAACCTGTATCTGTTTGGCACTTCCTGTTGTCACTGTCTGGTCACATGGACTCCCAACTCTTGATCCAGCCAGAATTAGCATCAACACTCTACTTAAACGCTCTTAAGTACTGGAATCTCAGGATACTTATATATGAGCATAATCAAGCTCTCCATTATTATTTTAGGATGTTTTATTAAACACAAAGTAGTGAATATGCAAATATTACCACACCCTGTAGAGAAGAATATGGACTGTTCATTGTTTTGACACATAACTTGCTATTAACTTTACATGACATCTAAGGCGCGATACATTTTACAGCATATTCTTTCTTTTAGAGAGGGACTATACATTTATAAGAAACTGAACTTTAATACTGTATGCTTTATTACAAGCAGCCATCTCTAAATACATGCAAGAATTTGAACATCTTGCTTAAACTTAATATTTGGGTAAAAAACCATAGGCATCCATGGGATATAATATTCCCTGTGCATTGCTATACATAGCAGCATTGTTACATATATCTATAACAGGCATCCATGGAAAATAATACTTTTTCATGGGCCTTTATCTAGATAAGGAATATTATTATTGTAGCCTATTTGAGAATATAGGTTCTCTTTCCCTCTCTCTTATCAGCCTTTTCTGGGTATTTATCAGCCAGGAATGACATTGTTAGCATATCATTGTTGGAGGCTATGGAACCCCCATCTCTGTGATGGAAACTGACTGTCATCAACATAGCTTTCATCTCTACAGAGACTAATTTATATTGTCCTCAGCCTCTATCTGTTCAAACAGTGGTAGATGTTCAGTCTTCTGATAATGTAAGCAAAGGTTTTCACATCCATTCAGAGATGAAATCTTACTGGTCCTCACTCCGTGACTCATAACTTGGAGACCCTAAGTCCTGGCTACCTACCATCAGGCTATATCAGCCATCAGATATTAGTTCCAATGCAGTATATTTTCTCATGTTCATTATCCATCAGTTATACTCTTTCAGGCTATTTCTTTGTTTTGTTTCTTTGGCTTCCTGCCTGGAATTAGTCTGTGCCTCCACTCCTGATATTATGCTGTCTAACACATGAACATCCCTGCTTTATATTTTACACAAGACATGATGATTTCTTTACTATCTAGACTTCAGAGGCTTAAATTTCATGAAATGGAACACCAAATGGTGGAACACAAAGTCCAAAGCATATCACCACTGTGGATGCCTATGTGTTTCTGAGCCCATTTTAAACTGCTACTTACATGTCCAAGGGACTATCTGTGCAGGAACTGCCTAGGATCATCAGTCAAGTATGAATCAGCATACAATTTAAGATAAGCATTAGAAGGTGTCTTCATGATCCCATTCTTACATGTTATTATGTCAGGAGATTTCTGTGGTAAGGCTTTTCCAGTAGACTTTACTCCCTACCTTTTAGAGATCAGTTGCTTCCTTTATCTAGTCTGACACTGAAAACTAATTTATTTTAACAAGTTTTCAGTTTTTGAATTTTATCACTCACTATACTAGTTTTTTAAATTTACTGTTTTAAATTTGCTACAGACTCCACTTTTTTAAAAAAAATTGGTTGCTCTGCCAAATGTTTCATTTTCACAAAAATATTATACTGTCTTTCCATTGCATAATATTGCATAATCTTGTAACATGCTTTGTGGTCCATGGACAGAAAAGCAAACCAACCATAATGTATTCTCTGAGTCATGTTTTCAAAATATGGGAAATAGCAGTGCACACCAGATGTCTGCACACTTAATAGTTATTTATTGTAGCCTATTAGAACAGGGACCAATAATTTTTGACCTTTGAAGATAGAACATAAATAACTGAACAATATCTCCTGCCTATTAGGACAGCGATTCAGGACCCAACTGCTCTACTGGTTTCTTGCCCAAAGGTGAAAGTGTTCCCTTCTGTTCTTCCCACATGGCCTACCAGCACTGAAGTCTTCTGGGTTTGCCTGTTAAAAAGGCAGAACACAATACTTTCAATTATGAAGAGAGGTGATACATCAACTGTTTTATGGGATCAGGGTAGTGTGCTACATGCTACATATCCCATTCAACCTGTTCTGAAGTCTGATTCTTTCCAGAAGGCCTTCATGGTAGACCTCTAGACAACACTGCTAGTACCAAAAGGTTTCTAGTTCCCAATAAAAAGGATGATTTCATGGGATATTTGGTCCCAGAGATCCTCTAACTGTTCCAATTGAGAAGGAATAGTCCCAATGAATCCTCTGTCATCTCACTTCTTCAGCTGCTTTTAAAATGTTCCAGTTTCCTTCTCCTTCTCCCACTTTTCTCTTTTGTCACAGCTTTTTTTCAATTTCTGAAAACAGTTCAAAGTATAAAAGTAGTGTGCACCCAATTAACTAAGCAGGAGAGAAGAGAGAGGAAGGGAAGGAATCTTGTTCTTCCCAGTAGCCTCTGACAAAAGCAAACTGCTGCAGCTTCTCCTGGCTTGTTTATTCTTCCTCATTCATGACTTTGGTCATTTTGATTACATTCAGATATTTCTTGGCCACATGAGTGCCAGTGTTCATCAGTGAAATGTTAGAGGGTATATAGGTTTAAGAACTTGCTTCCACCTTCAAGCTCAAAACCCTCCATCCAAAGAGGGCAAAACTCCAAATAGTAGCATCGTTTGTTTGTTTTTTCAAATAAAGCATGCTTTCATTGTTAAAGAAAGAAAAAAATCGGCTGCAGGAGGTCAAATCCAAAATCTGTGCATGATATTTATGAGAGGCCTGATTTCCTGCTCAAAACCATATCCTTCTAGTAGTTCCCAAATGAGAAATTTAATCAGGAGACTCATATGGGGTCCCTAATATGAATCCGGAACAGATTTCAGATTTTTTTTTTTAAGATGAGTGGTCATTTCAGGTAGGTTTCTCACAAACTGTGAATAATGGTATGCATAATTTGACTTTAAGTATCACTTAAAGGGTTGAAGAAAAACATGCTTATTGTTTCTTCTTTTTAAAGTTGTGGGAAATGTTAGGTAGCAATTGCCTGGATATGTTTCCAATAAATAGACATTTTCCTCTCCTTGTCCCCATCCAAATTGATAATATAAATGTAATTTCCTGAATTCTATGAGAAGCTGTGGGGAATTCCAAGGGTTAGCCACTGCCTATATAATATTGTTACAAAAGTAAACTGGTTCTATAAAGATCAGTTATCTCTCAGTGATACCTTACTTTCCTGGAAGGACAGGTTCAGTGGAGAGATCATCAAGCATTATGAAAAATTTATATTTTAATCATAAATCTTTCCAGCATTCTGGTTATTTGTGCATCGTCTATTCAAAGAAAAGGAGAGCATTGCATCTGCCTTCTGCAGGGACACAGGCAATAGAACAAATTATTTGTAGTAATCCGTGTAGTTAAAATGCATGCAGTTATTCCAAACATAAAACAGCCCAAATGGTGCTTACTCTTCAAAGCAGAAGAGATGACAACTGTGTGATTCAACTTCAGGAAAGGCAGCATCTATTTTTAAAAGTAAATCCTTCTGGGGGGTGGGGGGTATTTACAATGGACATTAAGATTCAGAGTAGTACCTGCTGACTTACAAAGATAGCAGAGGTTTTGTTATCACACATACTGTGGACTATATGCAAGAAGACGTGCATTTCAGAAGAGGCAGCCTATTATTTGCCTTGCAGGTTACCTTGTGGAGATTGTCCCCACTGCATTCACAAGAGGTTTCTTGCAGAGAATGTGTTAGGAATCATTCAACATTCAGTTCCCCAAAGAAACATAGCAGCAGGCCATATACCTGCTGTCACACTTTTCAAAAACCCATCTTCTCTCCATTCTGTCTTGGTGGGGGATGAACTCTTCCATTCAGTTCCATGCCTGGCAATAGGAGGGGGAGATATTCCAGAACAGGCCTATGCTTATGCAGATGTCAGCACTGAAAAGTAAATGGAGTGCAAGTATTCTTCTTCTATGTTACTTTGTATTAAAAGATATCTCTTCCTGTAGACCAGGGCTGTGGAGCATTTCGCCCTCCAGATACAGGACTCCAGTATGCTTGATCAGCTATGTTGTCTATAGGTGATTGGAGGTGTCAGCAACATCTAGAGGGTGACATATTCCTCTGATGTGCTGTAGATTGTAGTTTCAAAAAGTTTTTGTTGTTGAGCCTTCAGGTTGACTCTGACTTACAGCAACTCTATAGTAGGATTTTCTTGGCCAGGTTTATGCAGAAGAGGTTAGCCATTGCATTCCTTTAAGACTGAGAAAGTTGAGAAAGTGTGACTTGCCCAAGATCACCTAGTGCATTCCCATGGCTGAGGGATTTGAACACAGGTCTCCAGAGTCCTAATGAAATACAAAAAGCCTTCATCCTACAGAATCCTAGAATTTTCAGTTTGGAGAGTTACTTAGAGTTCACCAATAAGGAGATTTAGTGTACATCTTCCAACTACAGTTCCTGAGATGCTCTTAATTTAATCCTTAATCTATCTTCTCTGGGTACCTCTGGATTTGTAGTTTACAACAATGCATTATGGCTCTCTAGCACAGAACTCGAAGTAAATCACCAAAAAGAAAAAAGAAAAAAATGTTCAGGATTCCCTAGTATAGATCATGACAGATAAAGTGGTCCAGAATTGCTGTAACTGTGCAGGGAAGTATCCACTCATGAGGCCAAATCTCACCAGAATAAACCCATTGAATCAATGGGGTTAATCTATTTGCTGACTTACCATACAATTGGTTTAATGGGCCTACTCCATGTGGGGCCACCAAACAGGATTCCAGTAATGGTATGTAGAAAGAAGTGTCAGAAAAATGTACAAATCATGCAGAAGAAAATGAATATTCTGTACATGAGATAGATGTATTCCGAGCTGGTGAGATCAATTACTTGCAAAAGAAAAGGAAAAGTGTGGGGGAAAAAATAATTACATTTCCCACTAACATCTGAAATCCTTAACTTTAGACCACTAATAGTTATGTAGAAGAGGGAATTTCAGCAGGCAGAGCTGGAAATTTCACATTCCAAACATTAGCTATCACAACTGTTTCCATTACTAAATTAAAGAATTGTATATGAATATATTCTTTATCCAATTGCTCTGAATTTTGATGGAGACCACAACAAGATAAGGCCTCCTCCCATATCTTTTTTTATTTTCTTTATTCTTCAGAGGTACAACAAAATATACCTTCTGTTTATGTATTGAATGTAGGAACAGACATATTCCCTCAGCTGCGCTCCGGAAATAATTTGGGCACATTTTAAAATGTTCCCAGGTAGCCATTAAATGGTCAGATATAATGCAAAAGGTATAGATACTATCTAGGCCCTATGTCCAGATTGCAGGGTCAGTTATGTCATGGCTACATATCAACACACTTGTCATCATGGCTAGAAGGAAAGAGAATGAGGACACTCCAGGTACTTCTCTAGACAGTAGAAAGCTTCTTCCCAATTCACCCAGGACTTTAAAAAGTTCTCAAGGATTAAGTAAAGAAGCCACCACCATCATCTGCAATCCTTAACTAATAGTTGTGGAGAAGAGGGAATCTCAGCAGATAGAGCTGAAGTGACAACAAACTGCTGGCATTGTTTCTTTTACACATCTTCTAATGTTGTAGGAACTCTCCTCTCTTCACAAAGGGAGAATCTAAGAACAAAGAATTTTCTGTGGATTCTCCTTCCCCCAATGTTACAACCCCTTTAACATAAGAGCTGATACTGAGCATCCAGAGATAATAAAATCACACTTGACAGAACAGGATGCACTTTCTCCAATACATCTCTATATAGCTATCAGCTATGTAGTATGTAAAATACCTCCTTTCTTTTCCTACCTACCCCGTCCCCTAATTTATTTCTTCTCTTAGGGTTGATCAAGTTTCAAGATGGATTTGATAGTTAGGCTGAAAAGATAGGTTTCACTTTTTTTTCTTTCTTTCTTTTTTTGGTTACAGTAGAGTCCCAGTTATCCAACCTGCGGTTATCCGATGCTCCAGATTAACCAACGCCGTGGCTGCCTGGGGGCGTGGCTGCAGGCATTTCCGCGCCCCCAGACATGCCCCCAGGCCCGACCCTGACACGTCCCCGACACGCCCCCAAAATGGCAGCCACCACAGGGCTCCGTGTCATCCGACATTTCAGTTATCTGACCCTGCGCCTGCCAGTTTAGGTCGGGTAACCAGGACTCTACGGTACTTGTATATTTTTGCATTGCCTTGCATCCTTTCTCTTAAAAAAACAAAAGCAAAACTAAAATATAATGTAATATAATAACTGTGCCAGAAAATTAATTTTATCTTGAATGGGAAGGATAGAGAGTATGAGGATAGATGCCAGAAGAGAGATGAAAAGAAGCATTTTGGTGTGAAATAGAGATCTACCGAAAGGAACACAATATCTTTGTTCAAATTGCAAAGGAGACTAAAAATGTTTCTTGAATATTCATAATTATTAAATTATCATTGTCATTACTACTACATTAGTTCATTGTTCTTGTATGAATTCTGTTGGAAGTGCCTGCTAAAAGCTAGGAAATGACCATACTTCTTTGAAGTTACAAGAGAGTAACACTCGTTATCACACAAAATAATGCTTATTGTCATGATAGAATAATTGTATATTATCAATAACTAATAGAATCAATCACAGTATTGAAGCTGGTAATAAATTAATATCTGCCCAAGGAAGTAAATCAGTGTCTGTGTGTTTGGAAATGTAACAGGCAGGAACAACCGTCTATGATGTTGCTCAGTATCTATAGTGCTGAGATTGTTGGACAGTTCCATTCATTCACAGAGACTGGTGAAAACTCTTCTCTCAATGTTTCAATTATTACTCTGGTTTCTGAGACAGAGAAAACCAGCCAGGTACAGGTCTATTGTCATACTTTGGACATATCATGAAAGATATGATTCACTAGAAAACAAATAATGCTTAGTAGTAGTAGTAGTAGTAGTAGTAGTAGTAGTAGAATAATAATAATAATAATAATAATAATAATAATAATAATAATAATAATAATAATAATAATTTTATTTCTATCCCGCCTCTCCCTTTGGATCGAGGTGGTACTACAACAATACATTAAATACATTAAAAGCATTAAAACATAACCAATCCTCCCCACCCATCAACCCATCTAAAACCAACCCCCTAAAACACATTAACTACATTAAAGAACAGGAGGACATTTGGTGGGAGGCGGTGGAGTACTAGTCTGGGAAGGTCTGTCAGAAGAGAACAGTCTTGACTGCTTTTTTAAAGCAGTCAAAACTGGTTATATGGCGGGTCTCCTCCGGCAGGCCATTCCATAACTTGGGAGCGATAGAAGAGACGGTCCTCTGTGTAACTGCAGCCAACCTAATTCTGACTGGCTGCAGTAAATTCCTCCCAGAGGACTTTAGTGTGCGGGGCGGATTATATGGGAGAAGGCGATCCCTCAGGTAGGCTGGCCCCAAGCCATGAAGGGCTTTAAAGGTAAGAACCAACACCTTGTACTGTGCCCGGAAACTAATAGGCAGCCAATGTAAAGACTTCAGAATTGGTGTTATGTGGTCAGTTTTAGGTCTACCGGTGACCATACTGGCTGCCATATTCTGAATTAATTGAAGTTTCCGGACTAAGCACATGGGTAGCCTATGTAGAGCGCATTGCAGAAGTCAAGCTGTGAAGTTACCAGCGCATGTACCACTGTTTTTAGGTGTTCCAGCTCCAGGAAGGGGCGCAGCTGGCGTATCAGCCGGAGCTGATAGCAGGCACTCCTGGCCATCGCATCAATTTGAGCTGTCATCCAAAGTGGCGAGTCCAGGAGAACCCCCAAGCTGTGAACACAGTCTTTTAGGGGAAGTGTAACCCCGTCTAGAACAGGTTGACAGACCTCCATACCTGGGCTAGGGCCCTTAACAGAGAGTACCTCCGTCTTATCTGGATTCAGGTAAGATAGAAAGCAGTAGGAACAGCATTATGGATGAATAGATTCAATCAGGAAAGCCACAGCAAAACCTGCAAAGTCTGCAAAACCTGAACAAGCCTATTGATAATAGGGTGACTTGGAGTTTTCTCATTATAGGCTTGCCATAAGTCCAAGTCCACTTGATGGCAGTTAACAAACAGACCTGGGCCCCAGTGGCTGGTCAGAATCCTTCCCTCCATGTTACAGCTGCCATGGTTGTGGACTCTGAGAGGGAAAGAGAACAGCCAGGAACTGCTAGACTTAACTCCCACTCCACCATCCCCTTTTCCTTCTTGTGTGGTATCTTATTTAGACTGTAAATATGAGGGCAGCAAATTGTCAACCTAGCTAGTTGTAAGCTGCTCTGAAAATCTTTGTGGTTGAAGGGCAGAATATAAATATTCTAAATAAATAAATGTATTAGAGAAATGAGGGAGAACTGCCTTTTCTAATCACTCAAGACACTCCACCAGAGCTTGAACAACTTCCACCCTACTATCAGTCTCAGCTTGGAAGTATCAACAGAACAAATTCACTTTTTGGACACCACCATACAACTACACAATGGACTTCTAAGAACAACACTATATCACAAACACACTGGCCACCACACATACTTACTTGCCTCCAGTTTCTACACTGAGCACACTACCAGATCCATAGTTTACTGCTAGGCCCTCTGACACAACCACATCTGCTCAGACCTACAATACAGGGATGCCAAACTCACAGAAGTACAACAAGCATGCCTCGAGCTACAGTGCCCATGAAATAAAGTAAAATAAAAAAATCAACAAATCAAGACTTGTACCTAGGACTAATCTGTTACAGAATAGACTAAATAAAAGGAATGACAGAAGCCCACTGGTGGTCACATACAACTCCCAACTGAGACCACTCAGATGTATCATCAATGAACTACAACCTATTCTGGGCAATAATGCTGCCCCCTCAAGAGGTCTTGGGAGCAGGACTTTACTTGCCCATAGACAGCCTCCTAATCTCAGTTACTTACCTACAGGAGGACACACACATGGCTGGGGAGACATACACAGGACTTAGCCACAAACGTAGATGCCAACTCTACCCGTGTATCTATTTGGAAAATATCATTACAGGACCTAACCACATCACCCACAATATTAGAGGTACTTTCATTTGCCCATCCTCTAATGTGATATATGACATCCTCTGACAACAATGCCCTTCAGCATTCTATAGGTCTGTCTCTGCACCAGAGGATAAATGGACATAAATCAGACACTAGGAAAGGCAATACACAAAAACCAGCTGTAGAATATTTCAATCTTCCTGGGCATTCCATCTCAGACCTCAGAACAGCAGTCCTTAAACAAACAAACATTACAAAGGAAGACTAGAAAGAGGAACAGCAGAATTGGAACACATTCACAAGCTCCATTCCATTGATGGTGGGTTGGTTTCTTGTTTCTTGTGACACTACACACATTAGTTAACATCCCAGATTCATGAGAGCTCTCCTGGCCAGTTTATCGCCTCTCCTTTCTGGTTTCCAACCAGCAGACCGCTACATTCCAACAGCTCCCTCCAACATTCACTTGTGTATCCACTTACTTTGGCTTTATACAACATCTTTCCTTCTGCCCTTGTCCCCCAGTGACTGTTGTTAAAATTGAACTTGTCACCTCATCCCCACACCCACAAATTTTACCTTGCCAT
This sequence comes from Ctenosaura bakeri, assembly GCA_948474755.1. Lineage (NCBI taxonomy): Eukaryota > Metazoa > Chordata > Lepidosauria > Squamata > Iguanidae > Ctenosaura > Ctenosaura bakeri. Next base: position 289,029 of record CAOLHI010001847.1, on the reverse strand, counting down.
TGCTATTCATGCATACCACCTGCTCATTCATAGCTATAAAAGTCTGTTCCTAGGAACTTCACTCCATGTATCTGATGAAGCAGACGTAAGTCTATGAAAGCCTGGGCTACCAACCATTTTCTCTCAATTAGTTTCAAAGGTGCTACAAGATCTCTTTGCATGCTGATCCAGACTAAAATGGCTACAGCTTTGAATTCTGCCTTTTCTAATGTCATGCTGGGTCATGCCAGCAGGAAAGAAACACTTGTGTTAGCCCTTTTTCCCCCTTTTATTTGGCTATTTGGGAAATTTTCTTCCTTTTTTTTTTTAAAAAAAAATCCCCTCCCATTGACTATAGATGAAGAGAAATTAAATATGCTAATTCCAGGAGTAGAATAGCTCCGGATATGCCATGGGGATGTCATGGATGTGTTAGAGCTTTGGATCCGGTGTGTATTCAGCTTTTCCTGGAAAACCATAGAGCAACTTCCTGTGTACACACACAAACATAAAAATGAAACACAAGGAATGAATTCACTTACTTCAGAAATTGTTCCTCTTCTCTGATTACTTGCTATATGAAGTCTGTAACCAGCTTTCACATCTCCACAGAAAATGAATACATACAGAATATCTCTGACAAGTTAAAAGGGCTCTTTTATTAGTTTTCTGGCTTTCATGAAAGATTTATTTATTTATTTTATTGAATACATGTATATCCCCCTTTTTATCTGATGATAGCTTCATTTTCCATACTTTACCCTCATTAGAATCCTGTAAGGCTGAAATAGAAAGACTAGACCAAGGTCATTCAATGAGTTTTGTGTCTCAGTAGGAACTCAAGGCTGGAAGCTAATGTGCAGGGTCTGATTTTATCATCTTTGAACATCCACTACTATTTTTAATTCTTCATATCTGAGATTTCAGAAGATCATTAGGATCAGAGGACATGATGTCTCATAAGGGTTGAGTCTTACCAGTGTTTGCATTAGAAAAAAAAATGCAACACAGATAGCACAAAATGAAAATTTAGATCACGAAGTCAGCCCCATTTAATTCCTCTTTCATTCCAGGAGAACTTTTAAAACAGCAAAATGTTGAGAGAAAAATCCAATGTCTCTTACTTTAGAAATAATCCTATTCCATTTAATGAAAAAGAGAGAAATATCAATTGTCTGTGTGTTTTGGCACCAGGAAATGAGACACTGACTTTGGGGAATGTTTGTTTTCATATTCAACAGGAAATTATCTCCAGTTTAAACTCAGGACTGGGGATGAATACATTATAGAAATAATTTTCAGTCAAAAAATGCCACTTAGATTGATCTATTTAAAGTCTAAATCAACTGCTTGCAATCCCAACCCTATCCTGAAACAGATTTTCCCCTTCAGTTTGCCCCCAGAAGATACCAGCAGTAATGTGATGCCACAAGACGTTGCAGCTTACTGGAATTCTGGAGGTTCCTAAAATGCTGTAGTGTATCTCTCTAGACTCCAGACCATGACCACAGCTTGCCTAGGTAGAACCATGTTTAGAGTTATACAACTTCTCTTACTTTAGCCTCCCTTGCCCAAATATAAACAATGGAGAGTTGAATTGTTCTAAGAAGGTGTTTTGGACATAATTGGGGAAACCTAAAGAATTTGACACATGTGAGTAGGGATGTCTTTGTTTAAATTAGTCATTCTTGTATGGGAAAACAAGTAATTTAACTTATTTTTATTGCTACAGGAACATCTTCAAAAACTGCAGTTTTGAGTGATATTCTTACCAGAGAGACAAAGTGAGAGAGTCTTCCCCCTGACCCACTAGTCTGTGCCCCCTGCAACTGTATAGTGCCCAACAAAGACCAGGGGCCTCTGAGCAAGGAAAATCACTTGTCATCAGCTATCATATCTAGTGATAGACAAGCTTTTCTTGGCTGTCCCCCTTCTTTTAGTCACTGTGGCTGACAGGAGGGGCAGGCAGAGGGACAGCTGAGCAAGGAGAAAAGCCCATTTCTGGCTAATGTAGCCAGTGACAGAGAAGCGTTGTTTGGCTGCCCCCTCCTCCGAGGCACCATGGCCAATAGGACTGGTAGTGGGTAGCTTTGGGAGGATTGCCCATTACCAGCTAGAAGACTCCAAAACTGACCATGGTGGATTACTTACTTTCGGTAGATACGTCCAAAAATTAATATAAGATAACAGATATGCCCCATGGTATGTAAGAAGATCTGAAAGGTCGAAGTCCACTCTGTGACTGGAATTTGCATCTTTTTGGTTGAAATTCTAGGAGGAAATAACCTCCACCCCCATCTCCTGAACAATGCATTTAGTTTTGGAAAATACTTGCAAGGTTTAAGTAGAGGGATTAACACCAACAATTCTAGGTATAACATTCATTTTAATCATGTTTACCTTACCTCATAGATGCAACTTTAAGCCTGCCTGCCTCTTGAAATCTTGTGCAGTATAATTTATCAGCTTACTTATTTTAAGATTAATCATCCGAGATAAATCCCTAAGGAGAATTACACCAAGATAAGAAATAGAATTTGGGCAATATCAAAACTGCCATGACTTAAATATGCTGGAGTCCATCTTGTCTCCCACTGGCAGTATTTCTGACTTGGACCAGTTAATTGAATACCCAGAAATTTTACCAAAAATTATTAATCAATTGCATCAAAATGGGGATTAACTGCTGCGGCTTTGAAATGAACAACAAAAGATCATCCACAGAAAGAATGTTTTTAAATTCTGAACAAACATGCACAAATCCATTGTCTAATCACATATGCTAAGGGTTCCAAGCCCAAATTCTACATTAAAGAAGAATGGATATCCCTGCCTTGTACCCCATTTCAATGTGGGGGAAAAAAGGAGAAAAAAACCCATTGGTCATAACCTGTGTTCTTGTTGCTGAATATAACATTTTTTTTTATCCCATCAAAAAATATTTTAAAAAACTCGAAATTAGCCAATACTATGAAAATAAATGACCAGTAAATTTTTCCAAAAATCCCTCTCAGCATTTAAAGATATAATGGCTGGCTGATCGATTCTATCTAAGTTTAAAGCAATGAATTCCACAACCAATTGGATATCGTTAAGTAAGGACAGAGGGTGGTACTTAGCACAGGAGGTATGATTCTTACCAGGCGTAGGTATCAGTGTAGTACAGATATTAAATGATGAAGAAAGGTAGCCAGATTCTAAGATATGTTTGTAAAGGTGGAGTAGTCTTGGTTCTAACAGACTAGAAAAAACATTGTATGATTCAATTAGAAAACCATCAGGGCCACAAGATCTCTTATAATTTACATCCAGACTCTTGGTGCTTTCATTTGTACTTTTGGAGACAACATGAATATTTATAAAACTGTAACCAAACTAGAGCTTACTTTCAAAATTAAGTAGTGAAGGGAACATAATTTTAAAAAATAATTCCATGTCAAATTTAGAGAAACCTTTAGTCTTACTCGAGCATTACTGTCACATATACATGGGGAACAGGACTCTACCATGTTGCATGGCCTATTCCCCCGATGTTTACATAAAGACCTAGAGAGAGCAGAAGTGTGGAGGGGGGAAGGTTGATATTGAGATTGTCACTGAAATTATCCATTTTGCATCTCCTGACACTCATTATTAAACAAAGGGTGCCTTGCACAAGAAATACACACATTTTATGCATTGTGCATGAAGATCATATGTACATTTTAAAACCATGAATGGCTAAAAATGCATCCAACTGAAAAACAGAATTATACAATTATAGGCTTGGAAGTGGCCTCATCAGCCACCATGTCCACACACACCCCAATCAGTGCAGGAATTAAAGACCATTTCCACACAACAGGGCTGTCTGCAGTCGGTTGGTTGTGATTCCACACAATGTCATTACTGGCCCACTGCCATCCTGTCCCCATGCATCATGCTTTCAGGATATTCACTAAATAGATAAAATCTGTTTAGTTCCCCCAATTATGCAATTCTCCCAAACATACCTGTCCTGTGGAAAGGCAGGAAGTGCAATGGTGATGCTTCCTTCCCCAGCACACCCTGGGAAATGTGCTGGGGAAGGTAGAGACAAGGCCACTGTGCTCCCTTCTGCAGGGATCCAGTTCAGTGCAGAAGGGAGCATTCCTGTCACACTCCATTCTCTGCTGTGACTGTGATAGGATGACTCACAAGAGCCTCCGTCATGCTGAAATGGATCAAGTTAAAGCATCCCTAGACAATTGATTTCATTGCTGAACCAGTCTTACTGTCAAGAAGTTCCTTCTAATGTTCGGTCGAAATCTACTCTCCTTTAACTTCAAACCATTAAAACTTTTCCAACCCTCTGGGGTAGCAGAGAACAGGCCTATCTCTTCCTCTCTGTGACAGCCCTTGAGATATTTAAAGAGGGTAATCATGCCTCCCCTCACAATAAGCAAAGTCATACTTTATTCAGTAGGAAAATACACATTACTTTATAAGTAATTATTTTAATTACATAAAATGTGTACAAAATATATGCATATATTTCCAATGAGGGGGAAAAACTCACTCACAACCTGATAAAAACAAAGGATGAGATGGGAATGAAAGACTGGGAAGAGAAATCCAACAGAACTGTTACGTAGATTGAAATTTTGTTGGTGTACCACGAAGACATAACTATATCAGAGGAAGCACTGGTGGTGGAAGTAAAGAGACCATGGGCCAGCACTTGTGAAAGAAGCAACAGAGAGTGTGTGTATGCAGTGGCTAGCTGTTTTGATTATGGAGCAATGACACTATTGCCTATAGAAAAAAAATTAAAGTTCTGGTACAGGAAGTCAATTAACAACAGAAAGCTCCCTAAGGGTGCTAAACTAAGCTAGGCCAATTAGGGACAGCAGAAAGCATGACTGAGCTAGTTTCACTTTTTCTGGAAATGACGTAAAAAAGAAAAGGCAGACAGAAGAGGTGGAATGATCATTAAAAATGTCACTCTCTATCTCAGAGAGACTAGGACGGGTGGGTAAAACCATGCTTTCAAACATTTCACAGATGGAAACCAGGACACCTGCAGGCAAGCAACATCAGAATGTAGAGAAGAGGGCAAATATTATTAATGAGAAGCTAGGAGAGGTTGCAGCAGTTTGCTTTTGCCTGAAGCTACTGGGGATGTTTTCTTCCTCTGCTGAGTTAATTGAGTACAAAATACTTTTTTGTCTTTGAATTCAATTTACAACAATTAAAGTAAGCTGAGAACAAAGGGGAAAAGGAGGAGGAGGAGGAGGGGGGAGAGAGAAACCAGACCATTTTAAAAGCAGTTGGAAAAAAAGGTGGAATGTGAGAAGATTAATTAGAAGTGTCTCTGCCAGACTAGGACAGTTGGAGGGTATGTTAAACATGATAATACTTCAGATCAAACTGAAGGAAAGTAAGGTAACAGCAAAATAGGTTGTTGGAGACAGCATATTCTGTCTTTCTGAGCCACCACTGTGCAACCCCAGAAGCAATAGCAATCACTAGTGTCCTGAGAGTTTTCCTTGAACAGAGAAGTGGTGTTTGCATGTACATCTATATATATGCATAGGCCTTCATGAGACCCAGAACCCTGAACAACCTAGGCTTTAAGTCACATGGAAACCTCTACACAAAGACTCCTTTGTTGAAGACAGCTAAATAGCAGAAAGACAGAGATGTATGACATGTGTGATGTCAGGGACATTACTCAGACATTACTCAGTACAACCTCTCCTGCTCTCTCCTTGCATGTTCATCAAACCATTAAAAAGTTTGAAAAGAGTTATTGAGAAAGCCAATCCTCCTGGATTTTAAACTCTTATATTTGGCACTAATATTGCACTACGGGTAATGATGTCAATCTCTCGTATAATAAGGAGTGTTCGTTTTCCATTCATTTTGCTACATACTTCTAGGGATTAGTCACCAGCCTTTGTGCAGGGACATCTCTTTATAGAGCCAGTCCTTCTTCCTTTGTCTGTTCTGTGATAACTAAATGCTGAAATGCTACCTAATGCAGTCAACAAGAAAAATAGCTCTTGCCCTTTTACCCCTTATTTTTTCCCCTTCTGTTTATAGTGGGATGGAAGCCTGAATTGAGAAGGTGACAATGCATCAGGAAAGAAAGGGAGACAAAGAAAAGTTTGTCCAGAATGTGTTCTTCACAACATCCATATAAAATGGTTTAAAATATAAAGCCAATTTGGAAATGATAATGATGATGATGATGATGATGATGATGATGATGATGATTTCTATCCCACCTCTCCACATGAATCAAAGCAGTGAACAACATTAAATACATTAATACACTAAAAAACATTTAAAAACATACCCAATCCTCTCCACCCACCAATCCACCTAAAACCAACCCCCTAAAACACACAACAATCAATCAACTATTGAAAGAACAGCAAGACAATTGATGGGAGGTGATGGAAATGCTAGTCTGGGAAGGCCTGTCGGAATAGATCAGTCTTGACTTCTCTTTTAAAGCAGTCAAGACTGGTAATATGCCGGGTCTCCTCCAGCAGGCCATTCCATAACTTGGGAGCAATAGAAGAGAAGGTCCTCTGCGTAACTGCAGCCAACCTAGTTCTGACTGGCTGCAGCAAATTCCTCCCAGAGGACCTTAGTGTGCGGGGCAGATTGTATGGGAGAAGGCGATCCCGCAGGTAGGCTGGCCCCAAGCCATGTAGGGCTTTAAAGGTAATAACCAACACCTTGTACTGTGCCCGGAAACTAATAGGCAGCCAATGGAGAGACTTTAAAATTGGTGTTATATGGTCAGTTTTAGGTCTTCCGGTGACCACACTGGCTGCCATATTCTGAATTAATTGAAGTTTCCGGACTAAGCACATGGGTAGCCTATGTAGAGCGTATTGCAGAAGTCAAGCTGTGAAGTTACCAGCGCATGTACCACTGTTTTTAGGTGTTCCAGCTCCAGGAAGGGGTGCAGCTGGCGTATCAGCCGAAGCTGATAACAGGCACTCCTGGCCGCCACATCTATTTGAGCTGTCATATGAAGTGGCCAGTCCAGGAGCACTCCCAAGCTGTGAACACAGTCTTTTAGGGGAAGTGTGACCCCATCTAGGATTGGTTGACAGACCTCCATACCTGGGCTAGGGCCCTTAACAGCGAGTACCTCCGTCTTATCTGGATTCAGCTTCAGTCTGTTTTTGCTCATCCAGTCCATTACTGCTTCAAGGCATTTGTTCAGAGGGGAGATGCCACCCTTAGTTGATGCTGTTATCCGAGGCATGGAGAGATATATCTGGGTGTCATCAGCATACTGATAGCACCTTGCTCCATGCCTCCTGATGATCTCTCCCAGCGGTTTCATGTAGATGTTAAATAGCATTGGGGACAGGACAGCACCCTGAGGGATGCCAGAATTAAGCTCCTTTTTCACGGAGCAGCTGTCCCCAAGCATCACCATCTGGTATCTACCTGAGAGAGAGGACCGGAACCACTTAAGTGCAGTGCCCCCAATCCCCAGCCCTCTCAGGTGTTCCAGAAGGATACCATGGTCTATGGTATTGAAAGCAGCTGAGAGGTCCAAGAGTACCAGCAGGGTCACACTTGCCCTGTCGATACCTAGGCGAAGATCATCCACTAAGGCGACCATGGCAGTCTCGACTCCGTATCCTGCCCTGAAGCCAGTTTGAAATGGGTCTAGATAATCTGTTTCATCCAAGACAGCTTGGAGCTGAAGACCAACAGACCTCTTGATCACCTTGCTTAAAAATGGGAGGTGGGAGACTGGTCTATAATTATTCATATCCAGGGGATCTAGGGAGGGCTTTTTCAGAAGCGGCCGTATAATCGCTTCTTTTAAACAAGCTGGAAGATTGCCCTCCCTAAGGGATGCATTAACCATGTATCTTAAATGGGTCTTAATTGCAACACTTCCCTGGATGACCAGCCATGAAGGGCAGGGATCAAGAGGGCAATTTGTATTTCTTATATTTCCAAGGAGCTTGTCTACTTCCTCGGTACTCACTGACTGAAACTGATCCAGTATAATCCTGTTCACAGGGTCACCGGACACTTCACTGGTAACCTCTGCAATAACGCCAGCATCCAAATGGGCTCTTACCTGAGAGATTTTATCTACGAAATAATTATTCAAAGCATCACAGCAAGCTTCACTAGGTTCTAACAATGAGTTTAGGGGAGTGGGTATCTGAATCAGATCCCTTACCACCCTGAATAGCTCTGCTGGACAAGAAGTTGCAGACACAATATGTGCAGAGAGAAAAGTCTTCTTCACTGCATCTATTGCCACTCCATAGGAATAAAGGAATTCTCCATAGCGTGTCCTGTCAGATAAGAGTCCAGATTTCTGCCAGTTGCACTCAAGTTGTTGTCCAACCTGCTTCAAATAGTTGCGTTGGGGGGGGGGGTTGGTGATTATTACAAAAAAGGATGGGCTCAATCCAGTCCTAAATTGAAAATATCTAAGTCAGCAACCTGAAAGAATACTTTAAAAAAAAAAACTTTTCAGCAATTCCCCAAACCCCACATCCAATCATCACTAGCCATCCTGCTGGCTGGGGAATTTGGAGAGTTGTTTAAGAAAAGGAAAAACGGGTATTGGTTGGAATTCTGGATGGTAGATACTCATGGACATGCATTGTACTTAAGGTGATCTGCAGTGAATCCTAGCCACCTCCTCACAATTTCCACTTATTGGGAAGTATCCACTGCAGTTGACAGCAGCCTGTTCCTTTGCTGCTCAGGAAAAAGCTGACTGCTGCTTTCATCCCTTCCCATGAGCAATCTCTGGTGTGATAGCAAAAGCAGGATGCCTGTCAAAATTCCCCCTCAGGACAGAGAGTGCTCACATGAAGTCACCAGTCAGCTGCTTCTTGTTTAACAGGACAGGGGACTGCCATTGATTGCAGTGGATGCTGCCCAATAAGTGGAAATTAGGGAACTTTCATAGTCCCTACATAGCCCCCAAATGAGAGGCTAGCCCCTATGAGGAGATGATGGGGTCATGAATATGTGACAGTCACAAGTACATAAGGTTAAACAATCATAACTGCCATAGAAGATTACAGCCATGGTTTGCAAGTTATGGGAGCTTTCTTTGATGTTTATAGAAGAAGTGTTTCAGTTACTGACTTATTTTGAGTTGTACTTCAAAATAATGTGGGGAGGATGACTGAAACTTTTTGTTTAGTTTTGCTTAAATACCTTAGAAAACTTTAAGCACAACCCCTTCCCTTCTGAACATGTCCAAATGTTGATATCATAATGTATAGGGGCCTTATTCATGAACATCTGCTATCAGAGGTAAAATAGATGGGGCAGAAGGAATGAAGTGTTTTCTGAAATGGCTTTGAGATAGATTATGTAGCCAGCTTAAAAAAGCTAAGCAGGTTTGAGTCTGAACAATGCATAGATATAAAATTGCCCACAAACTGTATCCACCCACTCTTTAGCAAGTACGACTTAACTGCAGTAAACAAATACATTTGGAATACCCACCTGAAAGGAAGCTTTCCTGGCTCCATCTCAGTTCTTTGGACAAGCAGTACAAGTAGTTATTACAATATACTTTTATTTATTTATTTTTTGGATGCCTGTTAAGTTCATGTAGTACGTTTTTAATGGTGATATGCTGAAGTAATTTTGTAAATTTTATATCTGTATAGTTTAAAACGCTTCTATTTGTAGATGTAGTTAGTCACTCTCTGAACTTTTGCAAAATAAGAACGTGCGATAAAAATAATGTTGGAATTTGATCATCCCAGTATTATGATGGAGGTCCCCTCTGTGAACAAGTTCATGCAGAGAACCAGGCACAGTCCAAGGTATAAAACAGTTTATAAACAATTTATTGTGTATTTCAAGGTTATTCAACATGCTTCTTTGCTAACAGTGTACAAATGATATCTTTACAAAGCAATCTTCACAAAGACACTCTAGAGTACATCTAAAAGAAGACCAGGGATGGCAATTTGAGAGCATTAGAAGAAGCTTCAGTTTATATCATCTATTAAACCTGTAACAGGAAGACATCATGATCTGATAAAATGGTGGAAATTCTAAAATTACTAAATATCAAATGCACATGTCTCAATCCAAAGGTAGAATGGATTAAGAGTTCTTTCAAAATATCCTGCAGCTCATTTCCTTAGTAGATCAATGAGAGTACAGACTTAACTCCAATAACCTTCCCCTTACCCAGTATTTGAATAGTGAATTTTAATAATGGCGAGGGACAATCCAGCATTTTCCAAGTCCTGCTTGAGGCCAAAGAGGCAGCCATCTTATAGTGGTTTGAGCACTGGATAAGAACTCTGGGAAATGATGGTTCAAATCCATGAAAACCTGATAGGTGACATTGGGCAAGTCACACTTTCTCACTCTCTAAGGAAGGCAAAGGCAAACACCCTCTGAACAAATCTTACCAAGAAAACCCCATGATAGGTTCATCTTAGGGTTGCCATAAGTTGGAAATGACTTGTGCCTTCAATATCAGCTTGTGGCCTATGTAGCTTGCCAGACAGAAGAAGAGATAATGGAGCGATGTCTGTTTCTTGGTCATCTCTGTAATAATGGGGCTTCCCATTATCTAGACTTAGCTAAAAGGGGGGCACTTCCCTCTTCAGGTAAACCAAGGGTTTATAAGGTGTTGGGATTAGATTACATCATAGGTCATGTGGGTCAGCATCATAGGTCATGTGGGTCAGCATCATAGGTCACAGGGTGAGACTTGACCAATCAAAAAGGAAAGAGGTGAGCATCTTCAGGATGCTTCCAGATGCTTCCAAGGAGAAGTTATAAAACTTCTTGCGAGGCCATGTGGCTGGGAGATAACAAAGGGATAACAAAGAAACAAAAAGGAACTGCCAGTAGCAGGCTGTAGGCCATAGGCCTCGCCTCCTGGCCCCTTCCTTTTAGAACATCTAAGCCTAGGAACAACTGTGAGTAATTAGAAATAGTTATCTAGTCACGTTAGGGACTTTTCTGTTATTTTGGAGGCTGGCTGATCTAAAGAATGTATCTGTGCTTTTATATCCATTTTTTTGTAACTACTTGTAACTAAGCGTGCCTGGGAGGAGGGAGCTTCCCATGTGTGTTAATTTGCCTTGTTTATTTGCATAACTTTAATAAATACTTTCTGTAAGAACCCTGTTTCTCTCCTTCCCACACCAATGCTAGATAGACTGGGGAAAAAGGAGATCCTTAAGCTTAGGGACTGAAATGACATGGTTGGACAGAGTCTCATTGTACTGTCCAGATAATCAGAATTCAATGGGTGGTGGCAGCAAAGATGAATTAACAGCTAAAATTCATAACAGGCTGGAATATACATCCCAGCAGCACATGGGGACTTTCCAGCTTCAGAGTCTCCTTCCAAAGTGTCAAGTGATTAGTCACTGCTGTCACTACCAGAGCAGGATGGCCAATGTAGCCTGTTAAGAGAGGCTGACGAAGTGAAAGAGAGAAAGGATTTTTCAATAACTGGTGGAGAAACTGATGCTTGGGTGCAAGGAATTGGAGAGCTCAAGGGAGGGGCAAATCTGGGGAATTTCAGAAAAGCCCTGATAGCCCCTGCAATGGAACATCCTTTGTTTACCCACCTCTGTAGTCCTCAGAATCATACACACGCACACACACACAGAGGCTCTCTGGAGCTTTCTGGGCTACTGGGAGGGAGGAGATCTGCTTTGGGAAGGAGAAATTCAGTCTGATAGATTCTACTATCCTTTGAGCACAAGCCAAGCATTGGATCCTGCTCAAAGAAGACTAAATAGAACTATTCATTTCATTGCCCATTTCTGCACTAGACTATTATAGCACTATAAAGGCACCTCAAAGGCCCTTCCCTAAACTGCAAACCCCAGGATTCCATACAATGCTGAAAGTGGAATAATAGCATTATAAGAGTCTAGTGTGGAAATAGCCATTGTCTCCTTGTTTGGTTCTACTTGACACTTATGGTGATTTGATGCTTTGTCGTTATTTTCTTGGTTTTTTTGGAATCAATTAATTATCTTGTTGTGTGCCTTCAGTTGTTTCTAACATATGATGACGCTTAGGAGCACATAGGAAAAGTACTCTAAAAGCAAAACAGGAGACAAATCACCAGGTGCTAATAGATAGTCACTTGCTTTATACAGGAGACAATTTTCCATTTGCTGAGAGATGGTTGCTTGCTTTACTTGTTTTAAAGAGACTTTTTAAAATAAATAAAGCAAGTGACCATCTCTCAGCACGTAGAGATTTGTCTCCTGTTTTGCTTCTATTTATGGCAACCCTGACACAAATCTATTATGAAGTTTCTTGGGAAGATTTCTTTAGCTGTGAGGCTGAGAGACTGTGATATGCCCAGTGTCACCCAGTGGATTTCCATGGGTTAGTGTGGATTTGAACCCTGGTTTCCAGAATCACTATCCAATGTTCAAGCCACTATACCATGCTGGCTCTAGCATAGTATACTTTCACATTAATTTTCATTTTAAGACATATTATTTCAACTGGCATTTCATGATTGCTGTGAACTATTTTGAAAACCATTTTAATTAATTTTTATTTATTATTAAAATTTTCATCTTACCCTTCTGCTGAAAAATTAGACCTCTCAGTGGCTAAGAGATATTACTAAAACAATAGAAACAGTAACACCTTTAGAATTATCACAGTAATCAAATATTCCAATTAAAAAGTAGAATATGAATATTCCAGGTGAATAAATAATAAAGGAAAAATATAGATAAATTCTCCTTAGTTACAGAAAACATTTTGCATGGTTTCTATGTCATCAACAACATAACTCCTAGAACTTACTAACAGTAGAAGCAATGCAGGCTTCTCAATACAGCCATCTATGGCACAAACCCTTAGATTTGTGGTGTTTGACATCTGACAAATAACAGCCCTTAAGATCAGTAGGTAAGTTCTCAATTATGCAATAAACCATTTTTAGAACTCTTTCAGGTATTCTCTCCAAGGAATAACATAGCCTCCAATATGTACTCGAATTAATTTTTTATACAGTTCCCTATAAAAGAGGGTTCTACCTGTGAAGCACTTGAATTGCTTATAGATGGTAGCCAGTCTAGAGTTTGTTTTCTTTTTTTGCAGTTTGATTTCTGCAGAAACATTCCTAATATAGGCTAATGCCTCGGCCCTACGTGTGTGAGGATCTGAAATTTTTTGTTAAAGAAAATTTTTGTTAAAAGAAAATTTTTCTTAAAGAAATGTTAAGGGGTATTAAGGGAAAATACTTTCTTGTTTTGGTCATGCAGGGTTGCCACTACTATTTCACCTGGTGTTGATTTAAGTTATTACACAGTAAAGCAGAAATACCTTGAATTTCCAGGAACATATGAGTGCCCCAGTTGTGTTACAATAACTGAGATGCCCTAAATACAAAAGAATCCATACTGACTGAAAGAATGATTCCAAAAGAAAATGATGAAATCTATATCAGAGTAATACCTTTATTAGACCGACTTAAAGGTCACTAATTACTGTGCCGCTGGCCAAAACCATAAGTTGGAGGTAACTTGAGAGCAAGCAGATCTGCACTTGGTTATTGCTATTTCCATTTTGTGAACAATATATAACTCTGAATAATTCTTGGGAAAATAAATCACAGGCCATTTCCGTACTACATTGTTATAGTGCTATTATTCCACTTTCAGCCTCCTATAGAATTCTAGGTTTGTAGTTTAGAGAGGGGCATTTAGAATTCTTAGCCACAGAGCTCTTACTCTACAAACCCTAGAATTCCACAGGATGTTGAAGGTGGAATAATAGCACTATAACAGTGTAGTGCAGAAAGACCCACAATCTCAATCCAAAATAAGTCATTTTTGAGATACAAGCATAGATGGATTTATAAAAAGCCATAACTTCAAATTAGGGGCATCACCATCTTTGTGACCTGACATGAACCTATTATCATCAGCTAACCTGTTATCAACAGAAAAAAATTCAGGTATATAGTTCAAGCAAACATCCTATAAAATACAATCTGCACCACTTACTCTTGATCATTCGCTTTTCAGATAACCTCTTGGTTGCCCTTCTCCATCATGTTTGCTTAGGTTTGTAGTCATTAGATCTGACATTCATTCCATAAATTGCATACTTCAGACAAATGCACAACCAGACAAGCAAAGGGCTCTCAGTGTCCTTAAGGGAATAGAGAGATTGAATAATGCTTATTAACCATTAAACACCGAAATGCTTGTCCTTCAAACTATTTTCCTATTCATTTGCTCTTTTGAAAAGAAGAAGAAGAGAGGAGGAGGAGGAGGAGGAGGAGGAGGAGGAGGAGGAGGAGGAGGAGGAGGAGGAGGAGGAGGAGGAGGAGGGAGATTTCAGCCTATCTTTCACAAACTAGTAACATCACCATTGGAAGGAGTGAGTATTAATAGCCAGTATCTGGAGCAGACAGTGTAAATAAAAACATAAAATGTAGATGGGGAAAGAATAAAAATAGAGAGGGAAGAATATTGCAGGCTTTCTGGTGCACTATGGTTTAATGTGGCTGCCATTCAGTTAGTGGCATGCAGATTACACTATGCATATGGAGCAAATTACGCACTATACGGCAACAGACATATTCTGTTGACAGTGACAGAAGTTAAGCTGCACATAGAGCAACATTGTGCATTGCACATTTCAGTTGTGCATTGCACCTTGTGGTTGTATATTATGCATTGCTCATGGCATAGTGCACATTTCACAACAGAACCCAGCCATTGATATATATTGTGCAACATTGCTATTCTGCATAGTTGTTACATAGGGCTGGGGGATATATCTCTGCATGTGGATCTTTACTCTGAAGGGATGTTGGATTGCAGCCTATGTGTCCTTAGTGTGTGTACGCACCTAGTCCATACATGATACCCTCCTGTCACACTGCATTTTCCAATCAACCTTTTTCTTTTGTCTTGTCAAAATGCTGGTGACTGAGATTTCATCACTTTTTCTTCTGTAGGACTCTCAGCTATCCTGAAAGTTCGTTCTCCTGGATTGTGTTCAGCTAACTTCCCATGGTGAACTGCTTCACATGAGAAGTACAATTAATTGGGCTCAACTCACTCAAAGAACATCGTGGTTACTTCGGAGGGCATGTACATATAGTGTTCCTTTGGGGTGGAGGGAGACATGTATTATTTGCTTTCTTTCCTCTTGGTGTGTACTCTGATTTCCCTATTTCCTAGTTTGTGGAACCCTGTGGCACTGACAGAATGAATGAATGCACTGAATGAAAAGCCAGAAACAGTGACAAGGTACTGAAAGCTGTAGCAAAATGCGAGGGCACAATGGACACAAATAACAAATGTGAATACTGCTTGAACACCACAGTTTTCTTTTCATACTTTACTTCTCACATGCATTAAGAGGAAATACACTCACTTCTTTGATGCATTTTTTCAAATCTATACCCTGACTTCTCCAAAGTCTCACTTCAAGTATCTTTATTATAAAATCAAACCATAATTCATGCCAAACTCTAAATAGAATGCACTATGTTATCTTTCCTATTACTCACTGCCCATCACTGTGGCAATTTGTAGAGGTTCGCTGTTTTATGTGGTCACTATGTAGCAAACACACACACACACTTACACAATTGCTTTCTCCTCAAAATCCACACATTTTATTGTTAGTAGACAAAATGGCCCCAGGTAGCCACAACTGTGAAGTATGTTTGTTTCTTTGCTTTAATTTACACACCACTGTTTTCCCACAATGTAACCTGGTTCCCAAGTGTGTAAATCTGATAATATAACAAACACATTGAAACTGCAATTAAATATCACAATGCAGAATGCTTCTCTTCAGCATTCCACACAGCAAGGATAGTTTGTTTCACCTCATATTCTACCACTATACCTATATCCAGCACTAAGCATGCTCATTTGACTCCTTTGTTTTGTTTGTTTGTTTGGACATTGGGAGCTTAGGGTTTCCTCCTAAAGATTGTTTGCACTTCTGAAAAGCAGTGGCTTCCTATAAAGCCTTCTGATATATCATTCTGTGAGATGGTGTCATTTTGATGACATATGACTCCACGTACAGATAATAAATTTGCTATTAGTGAAGTAGATTTGATAAATACTGAGGTGTTCTATCAAGAAGAAGTTGAGACAAAATGTAGTCCCTTTTCCTTCAAGAACAATGACACAGACTAAGACAGAATCTAGAGTACTTATCGGGTAGACAGATAACAATTGTCTTCTGTTCTGCTGCTGTAATAGTTCTTTCCTTTTTCTTCACTGATGCATGAGGCGAATATTTCCATTTTCTTACTTTCATTAGCCAAAAGGAATTACTCTCCTGATTCTGCCTCACTGAAAACTCTTGCAACTCCATTAAGGCTAACCTTGAGCAGTGCTGGGTGAAAACTCATTTTTGTGCAGAACTCACCCACATTCTGCTGCAACGGTATCAAGGCAAGGGGGTGCTGACCTGGTTGTCTTGGCAATGGAGTTGCATTCTCACTCTGTCCTTTAACATATGTGTATTTATGATCAGTTTCATGCCATTCCACAAAAGGAGTATTATTTTTTTCTTTTTTTTTAAGGCCAAACAGAGCTTCATTTCACAAGGCAAGAAACCGTTTGTGAACAATGCATCCCAGGCACATCACGATGCATAAGAATTCTGCCTCCCCAGTGAAATTTTCCTTCAGTCCCCAGATTTCTAGCATCACAAAGAGTATGGCAGTGAAAATTATATATACCTAGAACTCTTAATATTTGCTGTATTTGTATTCCCTTGGTAAATTTGCCCCTTTTCTTTGGATACCTAAACTCCATTTGTAAATCTTCAAATGAAATTTGCAGTTATTGCAATGCTAGAAATTTTTGGACATGAAGACAAATTTCACTGGAACAGCAGAATTCTTAATGGGCCATCATTTTGTGTCCCCACCCTGTAGCCATATCTCTACCCCATATCCAAACAGGAAATAAATCACAGCCTTCTGAGATCAATGACTGGTTTCCCTGTGCTGTGAGAGGGCAGACAAGGGGCACATTTAGGGGCAGCCAGTCCTCCAACCCTGCTCCTCAACTATTGCCTTGATGTGCTACCATTCTGGCTTATTCCATGACTGGAGACTTTTTTTGGTGAATTCTGTTGCCATGGCTGTCTTGCCCACCATATTAAACATGTGTTGGT
Organism: Ctenosaura bakeri; assembly: GCA_948474755.1. NCBI lineage: Eukaryota > Metazoa > Chordata > Lepidosauria > Squamata > Iguanidae > Ctenosaura > Ctenosaura bakeri. Next base: position 271,902 of record CAOLHI010001847.1, on the reverse strand, counting down.
CTGCCATTCTGACAAAGCATTTAGTATTTGAATTCATCATAAGCATTGTTTTAGTTGCCACTCCCCTCTGCACCTTACTGCTTCTCATTCTTGGATCAAGTTATAGCTGCCTCACAGTGGATCATGTCAAGCTGAAAATGATAGCATTTGAGAGGGTCAGGAGGAACCGAGTTATAAGATTTTCATTTTTCATTGTCTGCCTTGGTTGATAAAATTATCCATCAGACAAAATGTGACAGAGGAAAACACTGCAAAAACAGATTAACAGTTGGGTATTCCTTCACCTACTTTGAAGTTAGATTTTTTTAAATTTATTTTTTAATTTATTGAAGTTAAAATTTTAAATAACTTCATTAATTGATTGAAAGGCTGTCTTCAGCCACCACAGCTCTCATATATCTTTTGTTAAAATATTATTTTGTAATTCTGCAGTTGTACTTTACCATTGCACTGATATATTTCCACTTCTGAAGAGCAGAGTAAAAATAATGGTTTAAAGAAATAAAAATAAAAGGAGTCATCATCAGCTACATCTGGTTGGAAACTTCACAAAAATGAAGCACTTTATCTTACTTAATCCTTACTCCTTCTCTCCACAATAACTTTTATTTATTTATTTATTTTACTGCTTTATTTATTTGAATTATATCTCATCTTTGTCCCAAAACTAGGGCTGAAGGTAGCTCACAAGATTAAAAAAATAGATACAGATAAAAACAGACAGAAGGCTATCATGTTAAAATCCAAATAAACAAATTATAATGTTACAATGTCAATGATTTTAAAAAAAAACAAACAGATCAAGATCACTTAAAAAAAACTACAGTGCCTTTGTGTTAAAAGCGCCTTTTGCAATACAAGATATAAAACAAAAGGTATGTGTCTATCAGTGGAAGGATGAGGGGAATGGCGACAGAAACCAAGAAGGTAAGTACTTATTTCCATTACATACATTCCAACACGGTGACACTGTTCAGGTAGCATGGAATTAAACACATTCCTCTACCTGCACCACTCATTTTAATAACACATATGACATGAATCTCAAAAAACAAAACAAAACACAAAGATATTATAGTATCATTGATTTGAGAGGGACAATAAGATACATCTAGCCCAACTGCTTGCCCATGCAAGAAGCATACCTGAGAGGTATGTTTAAAAAGCTCTAACTAAACATCAGTTTCATATTATGTACTCTTTCATTCTTTTTGGTTTATGGAAGGGAAAGAATAGGGTATTAGAAAAATGTATAACTGGACTTTCATATGGAAAGAGGCCCAATCATTTGTGAGATTGTTTCTGTGGTGGAGGGAAAAGGACGTACCTCTTGTCCAACTCAGAGTTCTGTCATCTGTTCAGATGTTTCAACTGGACCTATATTTAAAATAGGATCCTGAAGTTTTAATTAGAGGTTGAAGTTTGCTCTCCCGGTGAAACAAAATAAACATAGGCCATTTCCACACCTTACCTCCTTCCAGTGACATTCTATCATGATCCCAGCGGTACCTTTGCCAAGATGAGAGCATATCCCCAACCCCCCTCTGTACCTGGCCGGTTGCCTGAAGATGGAAGAGTGAGTGACACATGCCTTCCTTCTGCATTGCAGTCAGCCTCTTTCCCATGCTGCACTGGGGAAGAGAGGCACCTACATCCTGCTTCCACCTGTTCTGCATGGCCACAAGCAATGGGAGCATTGCATGATCATGGGCCATTAAGAGATTTTTTTCCGTTAATGGAATATCCTGTGATTGCAGCAGCTGGGGACACATTGGAAGTGGTACTGCAATGACATCATGCAAAAGCAAGACTCACGGACCACTGCCAATGCATCCCCATCGCAGGACAGCGACATCATGCAGAAATGGCCATAGATTCTGGGACATCCCATATTGGATGAAAAACAAATTTAAAAAATCTTTCTTCCCAGTTTATAAGTCCAATATACATGTAAAACTAGCAACTAACTTGGATACCATGCAAGATGGCATGACTGTGGAAGTCTTTCTAATAAAAGCCAAATAGAGCTGAAATTGAAAGGATTTGTTTAAAGTAAATGTCATATCAGTAATCAATGTCTTAAATTGAGTCTTCTGGAAAACTGACAGGCCAATTCTAGTTCTAACCTACTATTCCCAAATTTGAAAGACCTCTGTTAAACTTGGACTTACTTTTTATTAATATTTCTACTATAAAAATGAAATGGGGCTAGTATTCATAGGGAAAACAGTTTTAATTAGCTGAGTACCTTTTTTAACTTCCTTTATACATGAAGGGGCAGCAAAGTGTCCCCCAAGGCTGTTTTTGTTGGCTGCTTTTCCCTCTGCTACCCTAACAGTGGAAAAAGTAAATCCAAGGTCTTAACATTGCTGGAGCCCTTCAAGAGTACAGTTTTAACTTCAATCAGGTCTGGGTTGCACATCCCCGGTACACAGAAAATCAAAAGTGGACTTCTACTTTTAATTTTTATCCCAATAATTTGTTCTATTTGAGGACATAGTGTGGTCCTGCTAAAATTATGCACCCCTGCTTTACACACATATCTGGTTCACATGTCAAAACAAACCATTGTCTCAGGTAAGCCTGACTTGTTATTAATGCATAGCTTGTTGGTGAACGCTGAACTGCCGCTTTCACTTTGAGTGAGAGCAGCTAAACAGACCACAGATCACTGGTCATCATTTGTTTAGTGTGACACCCAAATGAACCAGTAACAGACACTCTGGCTTCTATCTTCTCCAATAAGCCATAAAAAGAACTCATGGTTTGTCTAGGTATTCCTTTTCTGGCTTGTCAGTGAAAAAGCAAGAGTTCCAGTTTCTACCACATTTAGATGTCATGCTTGATCTGATCATTCAGTGTGTCCCAATATTTTCAAGTCACATATATCCTTCTCACTCATCTTCCTATCTCTCATACACATTCATTCTCCTCTGTCTTTTGGCCCCACACACATCCCAGAGTGGTTTTGTACATTGCTTATATATGTATGTGAACAGTGCCACCTATATCTATCCTACTCTGACAGCTTTAGAAAAGAACATATTCCTGAACAAAACAGTATTTTGAGGGACAGGAAAGTACATTTATCCAATTTAGGGTTCCTAAGGTCAGGCTTGAGAAGAAAGGCAGAAAATGGAAGAAAATCGGTTAACTAATATTTGTAACAGATATGGCTTATCCAAGGAGTTCATAATGGAAGCCAACTGTAGGTGGCAATGTTGTATGCATGGCCTTCTCTCTATGTTTGAATGGGCTTTGAGACCAAAGCACAAGGACTCCATAGTAGAATTAGGTCCCAGACTCAGCTCACAAAGTTCCTAGGTCAAGTCTTGGAATCTCTAAAGCAGATATTTAGAATATTTGTAGCCCTCTTTGATCCTTGAATTATGGTTTTAAATGTGATATGACTACTGAATATAACTCAAAATAAAACATTCATATTTGATCAAACAATTCTTCTTAGTCACCACATCATAATTGTTCTTAAGCCACACTGGAGACACATTGAAGGGTACACTAAAAATCTCAAATATAAATAAATGATATAAATAATTTTGTTGATCAGCCTCAAAGGTTGTATTTTGAAATGACAATTGAAATCCTGACAATTGAAAAACAAGAGAAACCAAAATAACTCAAAATGTCCAGACAGAAAACATTTTTATGATGCCAGTTGATATGGAAAATTCATCCATGACGATCCACATGGTGATAGCTGAAAACTCAGATGAGTGTATTTTTAGCTAGACCTTATCTACAGCACAACAACAGAATAGCAGCAACAGAATATTGTCACATATGGTCTTGAACTATGTTAGATATTTTGGGGTATGAACTATTTTCAATCATTGTTTCTAAGCAACAAGCATTTAAAAGTAGCTCATTGAAATGATTTTCAGAAAATCTTTTTGAAAGGCTTCTCTTTTGTGATTTTTTTTAAAGAAAATGACCTGCAAATATCAATATTAATATTCATTAAAAAATGAAAATCATGTTGCAATGCTGAATCTCTCAAGCCATGTACACTTTGACTACACAATTTAAAATTTAGCTGTTTGAGTGTGAGTCAGCTTATTCAGTACTATCCATTCTCTTTCACCAAAAGCTCCAGGTGTTATACATTTGTGTTTACTGGGTTTTATATTTTTTAGGGCTGCCTTGTCACCACTTCACACATACATTTTGTTTGTTTGTGGTTGTACTGCTATATCAAGAATTGTTTAAAAAAATCTGTACATTTCAGTTGCATTGGTGCAATAAGATTGAACTACCATGAGAATGTTAAAGTAAACACAGAACAGCCAATTCAATAAGAAAACTGGAAGTATATTCATTGAATGACTTTTGGAATGACCCCCAGAATATTCAGAGTGGGATTCAGGAGTGATAAAACCACAATATTTCATTCCTATTTGGTGCTTTTTGAATCCTGGCTTTTCCTTGCAGTTTTATCCTGTTGGTTTTTTGTATGTACACTTCTATTTTTATCATGCTGTTCCATTTTGGCTTTTTGAATTCCTTGATCTTTAGATCTCTGTTGTATTTTATTTTGTTATAACTTTAAAATAATGTAAAGAATCCATTTTATATGTATTTGGCAAATGCAAATAACATACAATAATCAGGTGGATTGCTCAATGAGTGAACCAAGGCTTTCACTATCATGAGAGGTGGGGAAATCATGCACAATTTTCTTCTTCCAATTCTTCTTTGTGCCCCCCTGCCTCGGGCAAGCCTACTATGCCAAGAATCCAAGTGAGAGTACAAAGAATTTCAACACCAAATCAACACCCACCCACCCACCCACCTACCCTTGCCTTAATGTTTGCCATGAAAAAGTGCTCAATGTTGCTAAATTTATTCAACATCTTTTTTTGTTTTTGTTGTTATAACAGATATCTGTAATCCAAGCAATATTCAGAAACCAAACACTCTTAAATATTTGTTGGTATTTAGAGTTTGGAGCCAAAACTTTGCCATCGAGTCTCTACTTCTAACAACAGGTTTGGCAAACAGTAGCAATTGAGAGAGCTTTGGACACCAGGAAGCAAGAATTGGGGCTTCAGATCAAAATCCTAAAATTACCACTTGGATGCATTGCTGGTTACACTCTTGGATATTTGAGAGGATGATTCTGCATCATTTAAACCTATTAGATCTCTCCTGCTGATTAGACAATAGATTTTTCAGGCTTTCACTGGGATGAGAAGGGGGGAAATTATGTACTGTGGTGTTCAGTATATTGCACTATCTAACACACTGTGATACATTGTGCTTTTCAAGCCTGACAAGGGCAACCTTTTGTATTCATCCACACAGAGTGCCAAATGGGATAACACTGAAAAGTTTTCAGTCAGCTGTAGGGGCTGTTTTCACAATCACTCAGGAGGTCTAAGCTGTACTGCATGAAATAACGTACCAGTACCAGATTAGAAATGCCTGCTGTTGTCTGATGAATAGGAATGAGGTCCCAGGCCTGCCGTGATATTCTAGTTGGCAGAACTTGGGAATTTGATCAGATAAAACAGCTTATTACTATTAAGCAACCACTACTTATGATAGGGAAATCAGTAGATGTGACTTGAGAAGCATTTAGAGACAAACTATCATTCAAGGTCTCTCCTGTCAGTTTCTTTCAATGGAAATACTTCCACAGTGTGAGACAGTGAGCACAAAACACAAAGAGTAGAGGGAAGTTCAAGAGAAATAAAAACTGTGTGTGTGCTTGTATTTTTCCCCCTTGCAGGTTTTTCTTTCTTGCAGAAAACCTGTGTTTTCTTCTTGCTTATGCGATTCAATGGCCACTCTAGGAAGAAGACATCAGTAGTTCTTTAAGATAGTCTTTATTAAGAAATAATGACAAGTTTTTTTTTTCTTTTTTAACTTCCTGAGGGCTAGTCTCTTGAACCTTGACCTGGCTTCCTATTACCTGAAAGGGGACCTCTCTTTAAGATACAGTAGTATTAGTAGTATTAATAATAAATTTCTGACCCACCCCTCCCTAAGGCATGAAGCACATTAAAATACAATATATAACTAAAACATATAAAAACATTAAAACATATAAATCTAGATCAAACACAACCATGTTAAAATCATAGTTTAAAATTGACTGGATAGGCTTGCTGAAAAAGATAAGTCTTTAATTATTTTTTTTTAATTCAAGCAGCATGTTTAACTGTCAAATCTCTTCCAGCAGGTCATGCCACAGTCTATGGGCAGCTGAGAAAAAGTCTGCAAAGATCTAGGAAAGGGCATAGGCCCTTTCTGCACTGAGGCTTCTAGCACAAGCGGGGGAGGCCGGCAAGCGCAAGAAGGCTCGTCCAGGAGGCTGCCGCTTCCCCCCTCCTTCCTTCCGCAGGCGAAGGAACCAGCAGGGAAGCGGCACCGAAGGAGGCTTGCCACGCAAGCCGCCCTCCCCCCCGTGCGAAGCGGGAGACCTCGCCCCGGATTCCCACCCCACACGCGCGTGCGAAGCGGGCAGCGTCGCACCGGATTCCTCCCCCCCGCGCGTGCCGGATTCCTCCCCCCATGCGCGCCGGATTCCTCCCCCCCGCGAGCGCGAAGCAGGCGGCATTGCATCCCCCCCGTGCGCGGAAGCGGGCGGCGCGTCCGTCGCACTACCTCCCCACCCTGCTCCTTCCTTCCGCAGGGGCGGAGGGAAGGAAGCACGACCTGGCCGGCTCCCGGAGGCTCCGCATGAAAGGTAAGTGCGGGTGGGCTCCGGGAGCGTTGTGCGAGCGCGGGGTGATTTTCGCTTGTACGCGAAAATCAAAAAACCCGCACTCGCGCCGCTTCAGCCCCGTGAGCCGGGCGGAAGTGGGAGTGCGTCGTGCGGAGCGACGCTCCCACTCCTGCGAGGCTCACGGGGCTATCGCGCGCGCAAAGGCCCGTGCGAAAAGGGCCATAGTTGGCTTATCAGCCAAAGCTGACAATAAGGAGTCCTGACCATTGCATCTATCTGAGCTGACATTTGGAGAGACAGATCCATGAACACTTCCAAACTGTAAACACAGTCTTTCATAGGCCAGAACTGATTGACACACCTCCAACCCCAGATTAGGACCCTTAATAGTAAGCAACTCTATCTTGTCTGGATTCAGTTTCAATTTGTTTTCCTTCATCCAGTCCATTACCTCCTCCAAGCATTCATTCAGAGCAGACATACTATCCTTAGCTAAGACTGTTTTTTGAAGACATGGAGAAATATATTTGGGTATCATCAGCACACTGATAGCACCCCATCCCATGCCACTGGATAATCTCTCCCAACAATTGATATAAATGATAAGAAGCATTGGGGATAGAATGGCACCTTGCAGTATGTCATATAACAATTCCTTTTTCAAGGAGCAGTGATGCCCAAGCACTAGCATCTAGAACGTGCCTGAGAGGTAAGACTGGAACCAGTGCAACAGAATGACTCTGATTCCCAATCCCCAGGTGTTTAAGGAGGATACCATGGTAGATGGTATTGAAAACTGCTGAGAAATCTAAAAGCGTCAACAGGGACACACTCCCCTTTTCATTGCTAAGATGGGGATCATCTACTAAGATGACCATAACAGTCTCAGTCTTGTATCCTGCTCTGAAGTAGTTGGAAATGAGTCAAGGAGGTGCGTGTCCAAGACTACCTGGAGTTAGAAGGCAACTGCTTCTCAATCACCTTACACAAAGAAGGAAGATTAGATATGGGTCTATAATTATTATGGTCTAGGGCTTTTTCAAAAGTGGTCTAACCACTGCCGCTTTTAAACAGAATGGAAATGTCAGGTCAGCATCTTCATCCTTGAGGAGATCTTAGATTATATATGCTTTATTTTTAACTGATCTGGCATTACATAAGAGTAAGGTGAGGTTTTGTGGGTGTCCTGGCTCACTCTCTAAGTTCCCAGGGCTGGCAGGGTGACTGGAAGATGAGATAGGTATTAAATATCTCTCTCTCCTTCTTTTATAAGATTACATGACCTTGCCATCACCATACCTCCCTCTGCCCTGTACAACTTGAATTGCTATCCCAGTTTGCCTAATAACTCTCTTTAAAAGCAGAAAGCAACGAGAGAGCTCTAAGACACTAGCCCTTTCTGCTCTATTCAGCTCTGGACAGTGTTATTATTCCACTTTCAACATCCTATGGAGTTCTTGGGTTTGCAGTTTAGGGAAAGGCATTTAGAATTCTCAGCCAGAGAGCTCTTTGGCCTCAGCAAACTACGCAATCCAGAATTCCACAGGATGTTGAAAGTGGAATAATAGCACTATAACAGTGTGTAGATCAGAAAGTCCCACTATTATCTTTACAAGATAATCATTGTAATTCCCCTTCCAATCCATTTCAAGCCAAACTGCAGACAGTTCATTTCCAATAGTTGTGAAGCAGAGGGAGGACCCTGTTGTGTAGAGTCCAAAAAACACCAGAATAATGAGAATGACACAACAATGGCTATCAGATTGAAATGGAGCCCTGCTCACTTGTGCTGCTTATTGAAGGTTCTAGTAGAATGTCGTGCACCAGAGAATAAAGTTTTATATACTTATTTAGTCTACTTATATATGCTGCTTTTCAATAGCCAACTGGGGCAAGAGCAGTTCATAATGAACACCAAGTATGTGAAGTTTTCTTCTACTTGAAAGGCTGTTCAGTCCATGTCTAATTCAAAGAGAGAGAAGTATATGAAATGAAAATAGGGGCCCTGAAATGGTTGAATCATAGAATCATAGAAATGTAGAATTGGAAGAGACCACACGGGCCATCCAGTCCAACCCCCTGCCATGCAGGAATACTCTCAAAGCACTCCTGACAGATGGTTATCTAGCCTCTGCTTAAAAACCTCCAAAGAAGGAAACTCCACTACACTCTGAGGCAGCATATCCCACTGCTGGGTAGCCCTGACCGTCAGGAAGTTCTTCCTGAGGTTCAGGTGGAATCTCTTTTCCTGCAGCTTGAATCCATTGCTCCTTGTTCTGGTCTCTGGAGCAGCAAAAACCTGGAACCTGGGCTTTTTGATAGAGCAGGCATATAAGTTTCCTCGAAACAGTCTGTTTATTTCTTTTTTTAAATTACAGTGTTTCCAAATATACATCTCTTCATATAAAGTGTAAGTGGAAATTTTAAACAAAGACATGTCCCATTCTGTCTGTTCTGTTTGGGTGGCTTCCTTATGTGCAAGGAAAGGTTCCATTTGCAGCCTGGGGCACGTTCACACTACACAATTATAGTACTATGATTCCACTTTAACTCTCATGGCAACATCCTATGGAATCCTGTGATTTGGGATTTAGGGATAAGTATTTAGAATTCTCAGCCAGAGAGTGCTGGTGCTATCCACAGCAAGGTATTCAGTTCTAGACAGTGCTGTAAATATGCTATGTATATGGGAAAGCTAGGAACCATGCAACACTGATGGCACATGTCAGCCCTCTCAGTCTCAAAGGGGCTATTATTACCTGTTGTTATACTTCACAGTTTACTCTCCAACCATGGAAGCGGCTGGGCTGCATGTTCTCTCATTCTCAGCATGACCACTGGCTTAACTCCATTCACATTTCAAGCATTCAAAAATGTATGCTCATCAGATGACAAGCGGAAGATGAGTGACTAAACCCATCACTCATCACTTTTTCAAATTTGCATTTAATAAATCTGAACTCAGTGTGTAAAAGTGACTTGTTAATGGTACCTACAAAAAGCCAATGCATGCTTAGTAATGGAGTAGAAAGTCTTCCGATAAGTGTTCTTCACAATAGAACTATTTTACTTTTTTGTGCCGTCTCTATCCCAAGTAACAATAATTAAAAATCTGCATAACATATAGGAAAAGAAAAGATGTGTGGACTTCTAGATGTTCTTGGACTAAACTCATAGAATCATGGAGTTGGAAGGAACCACATGGGCCATCTAGTCCAACTCCCTGCATACAGGAATCTACAACCAAAGCACACCTGAAAGATGTCCATACAATGTCTTTAGATCTCCAAAGATAGAGAGTCACCTCCACCCAAAGCAATCTATTCCACTGTCAAACTTACAGTAAGAAAGGGTTCTTCTTTAGGTAGAACCACTTTTCTTGTAATTTGAATCTATTGGTTCATGTCCTAGTCTTTGGAGCAGCAGAAAACAAGCTGGCTTCATCTTCTACATGGCATCCCTTCAGATATTTAAAGATAACTATTATGTCATCTCTCAGTCTTCTATTATGTTTAACTATTAACTATTATGTCATCTCTCAGTCTTCTCTAAACTAAACATATCCAGCTTCCTAAGTTGTTCCTCATAAAGCTTAGGTTCCAGATCTTTGATTATTTTTGTTGCTTTTCTCTGGACATGTTGCAGCTTACCAATATGCTTCTTGAACACTGGTAACCAGAACTGTACACAGTATTCCAGATGAGTCCAAAGCAGAATAAAGGGGCACTAATGTTTCCCTTGATCAGGACATTATACTCCAGTTGATGTTCCACGAGCCATGGAAACCCATTGGGTGACCTTAGGTGCATCTTGCATGCTCAGCTCCCAGAAAATCCATGATAGAGTCACCTTAGGTTTTCCATAAGTTGGAAGTGACTTGAAGGTACACAACAACAACAAAGAATACCAAGCAACAGTATTTAACCATTATTTGGTATTTTAAAAAATCCTTTAAAATGTAGATCAGTGTTTTAGAATGTAGAAGTGAAATCAATAGGCTGAATCCAAATTAAGCCTTTTTTTTCCTTCTATGTATTTTTAAGTTGTTTAAAACTTAAGTTTTAAAAAAACTTAAGTTTTTAAAAAAAAATCTTTTCAGTATTTGCTATATGTTAATAAAGTTAAAATAATTATTTTAAAAAACACACAAGACTTGAAAATGCTGAACGTAAGCTGATTGGTACCCATGGTTTCCATCTTGACAATATGCCTTTCATAACTACAAATCCCATTCAATGTGTTAGCAGCATGCCAATGTGGCACCAGCCATTTCATTTTGTTAACACACTACAGTGCAGACCATCAAGAATGTCAAACACTTGAACTTGCTTTAATCTGTACTGTTGCCCAATTTCTGTTTGTAAAATGTCTACAGTCACCACATGGTTCTGGAGCAGAATTCCTCAGCAGGGTCCTAATTGTGGTATCATTTACAGGAACAAGGGTCGTTGCAGATATGTGTTAAGGGAATAGGACTGAGACATATGCCTTGCTTACTGAAGTGAGTGATTGTCTCAATTAAGTACAGAGGGCTGAAGAAATTAATGATAATATGAGGTCTAATGAGCAGAGATCACAAGAGCCACCATATTCTTCCCATGTGCACTACTTCTGATGGTCATATCAATCTTTTTAAGCTACTTTGATACCTCAGAATGAGTTGAAATGAGGTAATCTTGCTCTTCTTTAGTCCTTTTTTTCTTTTGGTAACAATATGGTAGAAAGCATTATCTTTGATAACTATGTACTTTATGGACTCAGAAATGAAAGATTTCACATTTTTTTGTCATTTGGTCATTTTGGTCAATACTCATTAACTAACTTGACCAACTTGATCACACTGGCAGATATTTGCACTCATGAAGGGGAACACTCTGTTGGGTTTGGGTCAGTTCAAATTCTTGCTGAAAAGGTTTTTAAAAAATGAAAAAAAAAATGTCATGGGGTGGCTTTGGGACACTGGTGGGGGCCTTTGGGTCCACAAAAGTGGGTTCCAAGGACTGATTCTGGTCCATGGGTCACAAGGTTTTTTTATATCTTAGGAAAATACCAAAATGGTATCTTACCAAACAACCAAAATATAACCTAGAATAAATGCAGCATATCACACTGTTAATCATTCAACTGCACTACCATTTTCTACACAAAGGTGCTGCAGGTAAAGAATCATCCACAACTTTTTCATCTAAAATGGGCTGCCACAGAATTTCAAATGTTCCAGATGAGCACAACACAGTGACTTTTCCTTACATGCAAAGAAAATGAAAGGCTACCTCCCTGCAGACATACACACAAACATAATGCTGTCATACTTGTTTTGACTTAGAGACTTCAACTGGTATGTCAATGAATAATAGCCATGCAGGGGTACTACCAGATGAACCCATGTTTGACAGGACTACTCATTATAATAGCCTGAGTGTGGGGTTTAGCCATGAGAGACAAAACACACAGGCCTGTTTGACTCCTGAAAATCAAGAGAAGGAGGGGAGATGTTTTCCCCACACTAAGAATTGTCTGAGGGGAAACCAAGGCATCTCCAAGCTTTGTATGGTGTTTTTCTAAGAGGCCAGGATGAGTAAAGAGTCCAGAAGATAAGAACAAAATGTCCCCTGCTGTAGACAATAATGGAAAAAGATTATTTGATTTCACAGTATTAAGGACGCAAACTCTCAAAGAAGTGTAGAAAATAGTAGAGGACAGGTGGGAATGCAGGCTTTCAAGCACTCTGGCCCTTTCCACACGCTGGAGGGGAAACGGGGAAAGCCACGCTAAAACGTGGGCTTACCTCGTTCCGTTGCCACACAGAGCAGAGCATTTCGCTGCTCTACACGAAGCAGCGTCCCGCGGCGTCCTCGGTGCCCAGCAGCGCTCAAAATGGCGGATTTTGACTGGCAGAGCCTCTCCACCAATCAGAGAAGCGCGCCAGCTGGAAATCCCGCCCCCTGCCCGATCTGCAGGGACGCCCTTTCACGCGTCTGTAAATCCATACGGGCACTGTGACGGGGCTGCCCGGGGCTGGACAGCCCGTGCCTTTGAAAAACCACATGGTTTTTCAAAAGCACGCGGCGCCGCCACTTGCGGGCGACCGACCGCAGATTGGCGTGTGGAATGACTCGAGAGTAATCCACCCCAATTCACATAACGGTGTAGACGACCTCTATAGAGGTTGATCTACACCATTTTTTTAACCCCATGTGGAAAGGGCCTCTGTTAGCTTTCAGAGGTCCATAGACTTGATAATTCAAACCATTGCATAAGCCAGCCTTCCTCAACTTGGTGCCCCCCAGAAGTGGTCATCTTGGCTGAGGAAGATGAACTTCATAGTCCAATATATCTGTAACATACCAGCTTGGAGGAAGACTTGAGAGTGTATGTTATAATTGCACATTATGACGGTAAAAATCTATATTCTGTGTGCAGTAGAAAGCAAAAATAATTAGTATGTAAGTGGTATTAATTACTGATTTCTCTTGCCTTTCCTAAATATATGGCCAATCATATGTTCATGAGAGTTCTTGTATTATGAGTAGAAGAGAACTTCTTTGTCCTCCATTTCTCCCCATCATGTGATGAGTTCCCCTTTATCATTCCGTAGGCCCTTTCCACACGGGGGTATTAAAATGGTGTAGCACGACCTCTGACGGAGGTCATCTACACCGTAAAATGGATTGGGGCAGATTACTTTTGTGTAATTCCACATCCCAATCCGCGCTAGGGCACCCGGAATTGGCGGCGCCATGTACTTTTTGAAAACAACTTTTCAAGTGGTTTTTAAAAAGCATGATCGTGAAGCAGTGTGCAGCCCCATCGCAGCGCCCAGTGCGGATTTGCAGACGCGCGCAAGGGCGTGCCTGAAGATCTGCCAGGGGCGGGCTTTCTGGCTGGCAAGCTTCTCATAGAATCATAGAATCATAGAATCATAGAAATTCAGAGTTGGAAGAGACCACACAGGCCATCCAGTCCAACCCCCTGCCATGCAGGAACACCCTCAAATCAATCCCGACAGATGGCCATCAAGCCTCTGCTTAAAAACCTCCAAGGAAGGAGACTCCACTACACTCCGAGGCAGCAGATTCCACTGCCGGACAGCCCTGACTGTCAGGAAGTTCTTCCTGAGGTTCAGGTGGAATCTCCTTTCCTGCAGCTTGAATCCATTGCTCCTTGTCCTGGTCTCTGGAGCAGCAGAAAACAAGTCCCCTCCTTCCTCTACGTGGCATCCCTTCAAATATTTAAACATGGCTATCATGTCCCCTCTTAACCTCCTCTTCTGCAGACTAAACATACCCAGCTCTCTAAGTCTATCCTCATAGGGCATGGCTTCCAGGCCTCTCACCATTTTGGTCGCCCTCCTCTGGACTTGCTCCAGCTTGTCAATATCCTTCTTGAATTGGGGTGCCCAGAACTGGACACAGTATTCAAGATGGGGTCTAACCAAAGCAGAGTAGAGTGGTACCAGTACCTCCCTCGATCTAGACACCATACTCCTATTGATGCAGCCAAGAATTGCATTGGCTTTCTTGGCTGCCGCATCACACTGCTGACTCATGTTCAGCTTGTGGTCTATGAAGACTCCTAGATCCCTTTCACACGTACTGCTATCCAGCCACGTGTCCCTCATCCTATATTTCTGTATTCCATTATTTCTGCCTAAGTGTAGGACCTTACATTTCTCTCTGTTGAATTTCATTTTGTTCGCCCTGGCCCAGCTCTCCAATCTATCCAGGTCATTTTGAATTTTGATCCTGTCCTCTGGCGTATTAGCAACCCCTCCCAATTTGGTGTCATCTGCAAATTTGATCAGCATGCCCTCTATTCCTTCATCCAAGTCATTGATAAAAATATTGAACAGCACTGGGCCTAGGACAGAACCCTGTGGCACCCCGCTAGTCACTTCTCTCCAGGACGAAAAGCAGCCATTCGTGATCACCCTTTGGGTTCGGTCGGTCTCTGGTTGATGGAGAGCCTCTGCCAGTCGTAAGCCGCCATTTTGTGCCCTGCTGGACGCTGCGGGATGCCGACAAGTGTGGTGCAGCGAAAACGCGCTGCTCCACGTGGCGACGGACTAAGGTAAGCTCCGTTTCAGGACATTTTGGGACGTTTTTCCCTTCCCGTGTGAAAAGGGCCTCAGTCCCCACAAACAAATAACAAACTACAAGTCCTTGAACCATTCTGCCTATTCTTCACCACATAGCTTGTTTTCTTTGCCTTTTCCAACTTTATGATAGCTTTTTTAAAAAATTGAGATGGCCATAAAACTATATTAAACCTTGCAAAAACTGTAGCTATAGATGTATACAATATGACTAGACTTCAGTCTTTCTGAAAGATCTTACATCAGCCTATCTGAGTTTCAAGATCCTTGGAGGAAGCGATTCTCTTTATTCCACTAAAATTACATGTATATTTGGTGAGAGAACCTTCTTAGTAGCTACTTCCAGGCTATGGAAATATCTCCTGCAGGAGGCCAGGCTGATTCACATCTACTTTCCTTCTAGCTTTGGGGGGAAAAAAACTTTTATTTAAACAAATTTTTGACCTCGTTGTTGAAGAAGAATCTTTTACTGTATTGTGTGTGCTTACATCCAATCCAAATCTTTAGGAGATCCCAGTACTCATTTTCTTTCATTCTGAACATAAACCGTTTACTATCTTTTGCTTCCTTTTGTTTAACCTTTTCAACAACAGTTAGTTCAATGCTCTTTTATTTCACTGTTATTTAATTATTTATTCATTTTATCTCCTGCCCAACATGGGAACCAAGGAAGCTCACAACAATCTTTTTTTTTTTTAAAGGACACCTAAAATCTTATTACTGTTGTTGGTAAGTGTCATCAAGTTGACTCTGAGTTGTGGCAACCCCATGAACAAAGAGACTTCCAAATCTACCTGTCATCAACAACCTTGCTCTGGTCTTGCAGGTTCCAGTACATGGTTTCCCTGGTTACAGTCTACCCATCTGTTGTGTGTTCTTCCTCTTTTTTCTACTGCCTTCTACTTTACTGAGCATTATTGCCGTTCTTAATGAATCATATCTTCTTGTGATATGGCTCAGTTTAGTCATCTTGGCTTTTAAGGAGAGTTAAGGCTTGATTTGCTCTAGGACCCATTCATCTGTCATTTTAGCAGTCCATGATATCCATAGGCTCTTCTCTAACACCACATTTTGAATGATTTTCTTCCTATCAGCTTTCTTCACTGTCTAACTTTCACAACCACACCAGAAATAGGAAATACAATAGCACAAATGATCCTAACTTTAGTATTCAGTGAAGGTACCTTTAACTACAGAATCTTGTCTACAGAATCATAGCTGCCCTTCCCAGGCCTAGTCTTCTGATTTCTTGACTGCAGTCACCATTCTAATTAATGACAGAGCCAAAGTATGAAAAATCCTGAATTATTTCAATGCCTTCATCATCTACTTTAAAGTTATGTAAATTATCTGTAGTCATGGGTTGTTGTGGGTTTTTCAGGCTATGAGACTGTGTTCTAGTAGTATTTGCTCCTGCATCTGTGGCTGGCATCTTCAGAGAATCTGGAGACATGGAGGTAGAATGGAGTATAGATACTTGTGTGACCCCCAGGTAGGAGGGATTTGCATCTGAGATGCATTAGTAATGCAGCTGTGAGATAGCCCATTGTTGAGTGGACTAACCTCCAAGGTTGCATTAGTCAGGGGATACGCATAACAGTTGTGTGTACATTTTAAAAAAAATATTATTATACAAAAAGAATTGAAGAAAATAATTATATTAATAGCAAAAACTTAAAATAGTTTTAAAACACACATTTAAGACATAATTAAAAAGATACAAGCACAGCACACCACATTAAAAGATCTTTCTGCCACAATGAGTTAAAAGCCAAAGGTCAACCTAAATAAAAAGGTCTTTGCCTACTGGGAGACAGATAGCAGACACTGAACCTTCTGTGGAAGGGAACTCCACATTCTGGTGGCATCACGGAAAGCTTTATGGAAGGGCAAATGTGTGTGTGTGTGTGTGTATACACAGACACACACACACACATTTGTAAGGCATATTTTTGGAAAAGCCATGCAGTTTCCTTGTTAGCAAGGCTGCTTCTTGGTATGGGTAATGTGCTTAATAGTATAATATCATTATACACTATATTCTAGCAATTTACCTGAAATGTATGCTAAATAAACTGGATTTTAATTTCTTGGTTTCCTCCTGCTGAGTTCTATAAAACCTTCTACTATAAAATGCCAGTGGTAATGACAAGAAAGTGCATATTATCATTGTAAGATTAATAATTTCACATGGAATTCTTAACCAGGTCTTGATTTGAGGCCAGGCATAAAGAAACACAAAGTTTCACCTAGTGAGACAGGAAGGAAGAAACATTAACAGAGTCAAAAACAGAAGTTCTTTTTTTTAAAAAAAAAGACAGAAACTTATGGAAACCAAAACTTGAGACATGAGCCAAAAGAAGTAACTAGTGCTAAATCAGCACAAAGGTCAAGCATCTTTCCTCCCACAATGGGCAATGAAATCCATTAGGAATCCCACAGGAAGAAGCAATCTAACTTCATCCATTGTTGTTCTGTGCTGTCAAGTCATTGGCAAACCTATCACAGGGTTTTCAGGGGCTGAGAGGGTGTGATGTGCCTAAGGTTACCCAGTAGGTTTTCATGGCCAAGTGGGGAATTGCACTCTGGTCTCCAGGGTCATAGTCAAACGACTACACCATGCTGGCTCTAATCTCATTCCTAGCGACTTGTATTAGATGGCATATTGCTATTGTACATTAGGGATAGAAAAGAAATTGGATGAATTTGCCGATCCATTTTGGAGTTCACAGAATTTGGCCATGGAACTGAGAGCATCTTTTTGTCTCAAAATTCTGGTACTTTTTCAAGGTTAGCCGTGCAAAAGAAAATTTGGAGAAAATATGCACACAAAACCACATGTACATTAAAAATATGTGCAGGTCAATTTCAGTCTATTGGAAAAACTATTAAAACGTCAACATTTTGAAAAATGTATCCAATGTATACAAATATACACAAAAATACACCCAATATTCTCTTATGGGAGAAAAAAAGGGCTTCACAACCCAATACTACATCGAGATGATATAAGAATGCCAGTGGGATTCTGGCAAATGTATAGAGAACAAGTCTAGTAGTTTTTTGGATCCATACCCAAAAGCACTGTCCAATATCTCATGCAGAGAAGATTCATAGAAATAATTTGTCTGCCATCTCCCTGTTCCCCTTTGTGAAATCTTCTAACCCTTGGTTACCTAAAAGTAATGTTCATTTACAAATGCTCAGATTTATGTTACCCAAGGAACCATAAGTCTAGGAACTTAGGTTGGATGAAATAGTGTGCAACTCATATTTATATATGCTGCCTAGGTTAAAAAAAAAATTCTCTTATTCTCTCAGAACAACATGCCAGCTGTCTCCACCAACCACTTTTATATCTCACGTTCAAGCTGACACACTTTCTAAAATGCATTGTGTCACTATAATTTTCTCTAACACAAAATCAATGCAGTGACACAGTGACTGGTAAACTGTTGCTCTCACAGCTACAGGGAATGCACAGCACTGCACATTTCTCCCACTTTATTGAAGCCATGTAAGATCTGAATAAGATATACTACCTGGAAAATTGCCTAGGTATCCTCTCATTTACATCAGATCATCTACTAGTCTAGTAACCGTGAAACAATGGTAATTTGGATGCGTAGATCAGCAGAGGTCACAACATTCATAACTCAAGGCAATGCATTTGCAGTACATAAACATTTCATGTGCTAGAAGTCACTGTAAACATCATTTGACATTTACTGTATGCCACACTCCAAGACACATCTATTTTCTGAAGTTCTAAAGCTGAATTTCTGAAACCATATTTTTATGTACATTTAAAAAAAAATATTTTTATTAAATCCAAAAGCATTAAAAATATCAAATCCGTACCTGTTACATTATGTACACTTTAAGCCAGCACAATCTTAACCTCAAGGGAAGGGATGTCACTTCAACATAAAATCCTTCTTCTGGTCAGTTTTGATGACTTTTCTTCTGATATTTCTGATATTGATGGGTGTCAGTTATTCTGCCTATGATTACTGGCTGAACAATTTGATAGAGGATAAACCTACTCAAAAGCTCCACACATGCAGAGAATGTGTGCCTTACATTTCAAACCATATTGTATAAGACTGAACTCAGATCAGAGCCTTCTGTTCTATTCCATGGAAACCTTTACCTTACATCTGCGTTGAAGATATTGTAGAAAAATATTTATCTGGACTCGCATGACGAACATCACTGCAGAGGAAGGTAAGCTTTTGATGGTCTCTGTGGAGTGAGATCAGAGTGTTATTTTTGATTGGTGCTAAGCTCCAAATTAAGACATGTGATGGGGCGAAGGACAAAGTGAAGCAGTTCGTCCCCTATACTTGCCATTCGGTGCTTGATGTTGACCCACCCTCCTGCCCTCATTGCAGTGTGAGTTAATCTGGTCTCTTCAGGGCCAGATAGGAATCCCCCCCCCGCTTTCCTCAGGGTGGTTTTTTTCTTTTTTTCTTCCCCTATCCCATACTGTATTTGATGGAATTGGGAAAATTGGTTCTGGGTATTGTTGTTAAATAGGCTGTCTTTTGGCAGATAACGGGAGGTAATAAAACATCGGTGATCACCTATTGGCACCCATTTGGTGTAGAGTAGGGCTCTGGAATCACCTCTTTAGGGACCTGTGTCCCAGGGGGTTCAGTGAAGGAGGCTACCCTTGATGTTAACCTAGGAATAAGGCTCTCACTTTTAGAGCCGTGCAGCTTGGTGGGAATCCCTGGGTTACCTTCCAAGATGCTGGACTGGGGAGCAACCAAAGTAATTTGGATTGCCCCTGAAGCTCAGCCCATGAGTAGGCTGAGCAGGTTGTCACATTGTGATCCTGGCATCATGTTGCTCCCCTTCTCTTGTATCTTTCAGGTTAATGGAATTTAAATAATACAGGTCAAAATAAAGTCATCTTTGTGTCTGGTCTCTTTATTCCATGGTTGAGCATCAATTGACACACTGGTTAGTGTCACACTTAAATCCACTGGGGTGTAATTGTTGGAGTTTTGGACTAGGACTTGAGGGAGCCATATTCTAGTCCTTGCTGAGTCATGAAACTGATTAGATGATCTTGGATTTCTCTCTCCCTCTCCCTGACCAATCTCACGGTGTCATTGTGAAACCAAAGTGGAAAGGAGGAAGATGTGTGGAGAAAAGATGGGATGTAAATGCAACTAATAGATAAATATAATAAATATAACTAGTCAGCCAATGAATAAATAGCAGCTTTGAAACTGAGTCCCAACCAGCTATGTTTTTAAGAACAGCAATGGGTCTATATGGTATTCTCCATCTTGAGAATCAGAGCTGACAGCAGAAAACTGTTTGTTTCTGGGCACAATTCAAAGTGCTGGTTATGACCTATAAAGCCTTAAACAGCTGAGGTCCAGGCTATTTGAAAGACCGTATCTCCCTGTACAAGCCAGCTAGAACCTTATGATCTGCTGTGGAAGGCTTTTGCTCTGTCCCACCACCATCTCAGGCTTGCATGGTGAGGACACGGGAGAGAGCCTCCTCAGTGGCTGCTCCCACCCTGTGTAACTCTCTTCCATGAGAGGCTAAGCATGCCCCCTCCCTGCTCTCATTTCACCGACAGGCAAAAACTTTTCTCTTTAAACAGGCTTTCATCTAAGCCAGGCAGCTTTATTTATCAATTGTTGCACTGGAATATCCTTTTAAGTGTTTTTATGGTTTTATGTCTGTTTAGTGTTTTTAACTGTTTGAATGTTTGAACGTATTTAATATACTTAATGTTTTTAACATGTTATCTATTGTTTGAAGCCGCCTTGGGTCCCAGTTCTGGGAGAAAGGTGACCTAGAAATACAACAAATAAAAGAAATAATAATAAATAAAAAAAGAAATAACACATATATCTCATTCAGGAGCAAGAAGAATTTTGCTGTCTTCTGTCTAATTTGTCTTTAAGGACTAGCTGCCACATGGAAGAGTTCTTCTAGGATGACAGGTGGGGGATTATATTATTAATGCTCTTCAATTAACAAAAAACAAAACACTGCACACAGGAAAAAAAGATCAAAAGACCATTCTTCTTAGCTGTTATTTTATATAATTCTAGGGGACATTAAAACAATGCAACTCATAGTTCCAAATAAATAGCCCTGGGAACACTATTGCATGTTTTTGAAGAATGTGTAGTTCACGTTCTGACAATCTGATGAAGATTGCAACCATGATTCAAGACATTTCTCTTCTTATTTCTCAAAAGACCAGAGCTTGGAAAAGTTAAAAATGTTTTGGAGTGCAGCCTACCTTGTGCCCCAGCCACCCTGGTCAGTGATCATGTTGGCTCAGAAGTTCTGGTAGCATTCCAAATTCTGTGAAAGACCACCTGTATACTCCAAAGCAACTAAAAAGCTAGCATCTGGAAGACAAAATCTCCTGCTTATTTCTAGTACCCTGAGTACTCAGTGGAGCCTAACTAACAGGAAATTCCTGTAGCCAGGAGGTAATGTATTATTTGAAATAAGTTCAATTAACTATCCCAGTAGTTCACAGCTGAGCATTCACCCCAGTCTTTTTGGTTGTATCACACTGACATATAGAGAAAACAGTGTTTCAATGAAAACTTTCATTTCTTATGATAGAGCTTCATTATATATGTTGATATAGCCACAACAGATATGGTTGCATGCAAAATGGCCTGCTTTCCAGATTTGGGCATATCTGCTAGTCAATGTTGTCTACTCAGTGGTGTTTTTTTTTCAGTGGCTACTAGCTATCAAATTGAGATAATACAATGCCATCCAAGATGGGAATTTTTTAAAAAACACATACTTTTGGATTGGGTTTCAAGAGTAAAAGAGGTACACTGCCAAACAGTCTAGCAAAAAGTAGTCATAAAAATGCAAGAATGTTGTTTTAAACCCAAGTCTGTGTGCTGATTAAATACGTGTATGTTTGCACTTCAATGAAGGAGAGAGAGAGAGAAAAGAGAGAGAGAGAGAGAGCAGGAGAAAGTGACATGAATGAGAAACAAGTTGATCTTCATACCCCTAATCAAGAATAGAGAAAAAACATGCAACTTGCAGAAGTGCTAACTTTAAATAATATTTGAATACAATTTTAAATACATTCTGTCTCAAAATATGCATAAACAGACCTATGCCTGTGGATCCTGTAATTGAGACCACCAGCTGTGTGGCACTGCCACTGGAGAGGTTTAGGGTGGGGTTGGGATGCCATTTTTACCATGCTAGAGGTTCTTCATGTGCATTATTTAAATAATTAGAAAAAAAAAGTAATTCAGTTTTACTATCTTCGGAATATTTTTGTTGTCCTAAAATTGGGCAATTGGGCTGAGAATCAGGAATAAAAATTTCTATAGAAAGCAAATTTACCAAGCAATGTTGGAAGAAAATTTGGAAGCTGATATTTCACAGAGTGGCCTATCTAGCTCTGAGTAGTGTGGAAAAGTATTACATATTTTTTCTAATGTTTATTTTTTTCCAAATATAAGTTTATGTATGCTTTACATATACAAAAGGCATTAGGAATTGAAACTGGAATTCTGTCTTGTTGCTACTTTGTTTTGTATAAAATCAGATAAATTCTAAGAAATACTTCAGTAATTCTGGATGATTATCTTCCCACTCACTTAAAAAGGCACAGGGCACAGGATTATGGGCACAGGATTACAGGGTTCCACATCCCCAGCCCTCCATCAAAAGTTACCTGTAGGAACACGTTTGCTCCTGTACAACTGTCACTAGATCCCATTTGATCTTGGAAGCTAAGCAGGGTGAGTCCTTGGATAGTAGACTGCCAATCAATACTGGGTGATGTAGGCTATATTTCAGAGAAAAGAACTGGCAAAACCACCTCTGAGTGTTCCTTGCCTAAGAAAATCCTATGAAATTCACAGGGTCACCATAAGTCAACAGGTGACTTGGAGGTGCATGCACACACATAACAGGCTTTAACATTACCATATTCTTTGGGAAATAATAGGGGAATTTCCCTTTATAATTGCTCCTAAATATAAATGTGCATGAAAACATCCTATATTTCATTATTAACAAAATTATGACCATCATTTCCTGTCTCTTACTTCCTTCTGCAAGACAAACAGAATGAAACCCAATGGTATAGTGGAAGAATAATCGAGTGGAACTGAGGTTTTCTACTCATTTCCATTCATGTGATTAGTACTGATAGAAGCAGGAAGAAGAGTTATGTCTCAACTGTCCTGAGAACGAAGGGAAAAAGTAAAAGCAGGCCAAGGAAAACTCTACATAGATACAGCAGAGATAGCTCCGCACAGCTATGGAAGTGTGCCAAGCAGCAGAAAATACCTTTAGCAGCAGATGTATTAAGCCAGTACATTCACCCACTCAGCTTGTCATCTTCCAATATGGAGGCTCTTTATTCTTTGTTACAAAATATATACAATATTTACAAAGTCCAGATGGCAATCCAGCATTTCTAGCTTGCTCTTTCCAGCAACATGCATCAGGCAGCATGTGCACTTGTTGACTGGGATTGTGCTACCTTTATAGAGACACCTAGCCAATCCTGGCCAACCCTTGCATTGTCTGCACCTGGTGCTCATCAGCATGACTCAGCATAAACCAGCTCGAGTCACATTCCTTCCCACAGGTGCACATAACAATTAAGACAATATTACATAACACAGTAACATGACATTCACATCTCAAAGTATTTTCTAGCGGTTTGGTCCAACCTTCTCTGACATCAACAGCAAATAACACGATCCATCTCAGTGAAAGAGTACACACAGGCATAAAGGAAATAACAGCAAAGCTTTAAACAAAGAAAAGAAAAAAAGAAAAAGAAAATACATCTCAAATTTCTCCTAAATGGTGAAGATGATCTTGCATCATATATACTAAAAGTAATAAAAGGTACCAGCTCCATGGTTATGATTTCTATGATTTGAGAAGTATGCATATTTATTCCGTATCTATTGACACAGGCCATTTCCGCACTAGACTGTTATAGTACTATTATTCCACTT
This sequence comes from Ctenosaura bakeri, assembly GCA_948474755.1. NCBI lineage: Eukaryota > Metazoa > Chordata > Lepidosauria > Squamata > Iguanidae > Ctenosaura > Ctenosaura bakeri. Next base: position 248,117 of record CAOLHI010001847.1, on the reverse strand, counting down.
TCAACATTCTATGGAATCCTGAGGTTTGCAGTTTAGGGAGGGTCCTTTGAGTGTGGAAATGGCCACAGACAAATTTTTTAAGGCTGACAATTTTAATTCTGCTTCAGCCTATATGCAGGTTCCTTAGCCACATGCAGAGTGAACAGCAATTGAACATTAGAGTGCTCTGTCATGCTCCTAGGGAAGCAGGCTGATAGGATTTTTAGAGCTTGTCACTGAATAATCCTATCTAGTACAACACAGTAGGATATCCACAGCGCATCATCAGAAATGGATTTTCTTTTCTTTCTTTGTCACTGACATCTATTAGTATAATTCCATCCTATTGTATTATATGAGGGAGAAATCACTGTCCAAAATTCAAACCAAGATCTCACTGGCTGGTGGTTAGAAACATTTTCATGTGTCAATAACTATTAACATTTGCACAGTGAAAGGCCCATAAAATGCAGACATAAGAAATCTCATTTAAACAGCTTAAGATATTATTGAAAATCACCACAGCATAAATCTAGAGAAAATAGTCTGTTGGAAAGAATGCTGTACTAGCAGGGGTGGGCATTCTGTAGCTTAAGAATTTCTTCCTGAGATTATCTTCTCCTTGAGATTATCTCTTCCCAATATATTGCAATATAATGAGGAAAAGATGCTGGGAAACACAAAACATTTACAACTTTAATAGTGAAATACTATACATACTTACTTGGGTGTAAGCATCGCTAAAGTCAATATGCTTTACTTCTTAGTGGACACATACAGGATTGTACCACTAACTGGATGTGAAAAAAACAATAATACATATTTACTGGAAGCTAGGAATATCACGATAGGTGATACTATCCACTATTGAAGAAATAATTTAATATGTGAGTTTCTGTAAAAGATGATGAAAAACCAGCCTAACCTACCCAGTTCCAAAACATAGGTAAGCCTCATGTTACTGGCAGTGATTTAACAGCACCTAACACCAGCAGTTCACTGCTTCTCTCTCAGAGAATGTCAAAAGTGAAATAAACTGTGCTTCCTAATCTTCCTCTCCTTGTACTACTGCCTGCTACTGACAGTAATCCTCCATGTCTAATAGCAATGATCCACCTCCAAACAAAGGAAAAGCTAAAACTAAGCTTTCTACCAGAGCCAAAGGTGCAGTTCTGAAACCAGATCCAAGGGGTCAAGAAGACAGGAGAAACATCATAGTCTGTACCAGAATTGATTATGTTGACAGCATTTAGCTTATGTTTGCTCTGAGCATACAGACCATGTGCTTCGCCATACTACAAAAAAGATCTTAAACATTGTACAATTCACAACTATGTACAAATTTGTCACTGAAACAAGGAAGATAAATAGGTAATCATAAAAAAAAAATACTACATCCTGTAAAGGTAGGAGAGAAATTAATTTCAAGCTTTTTTATTTGGTTTGTTTTATTTGTTGGGTTACCTTAATGAGTGAAATTTCTATATCCTGGAACTGAACTGAAATTTTGATTGGAGCTCTGTATATTTACAAGTTCATAATCTGATTTTTGTGCCAAAAATGTATTTGATAATTGTGCTTTGAAGAAAAATGTGTTTGAGAAATGTTTTTAAAATGTTTACTAATGTGCTTTAGTTGAACTAAAGAAAATACGTACATTTCACAAGTGCTCACAAAATGCATATATTTATAAGATATATGCACAGACATACGTACAGATTTTTGCAGGAAAAGGAAAACTATTTGTATTTATTTTATTTATATCTCACCTTTACCTTGAAATGAGACCCCAAAGCAGCATACAATCTGATGTGTCCTGACTTGGAATGAGCATCAGGGTGGAATCTGTGACCCTCAAAACCTTGAGGGTCAAAACAGATGAGACACTCAGCTTCTAACCAGAAGCACTTAGCAAGTCTTCTCTTCAGTGGTTGACTTGCCTTAGAAATAAGGGTCTTGGACAATCGAGATTGTAAATGGGGACCATCACAAATGTAAAGAATCAAATTTTCTGCTGGTAAAGTCCTCGAAGGTATCTCATAATTCTCTATTAATCTTTCATCTCTCTTTGGACTTTTTTTTTCCTCTCCATTGATAATCTATTTTCTTGAGACCCAGTATAGTAGTAGTGGCTTTCACACAGGACTAAGAGAGACCAGGAAACCCACTACGTGCCTTTAGGCAAGTCACACTTTTTCAGTCTTGAATATGAAGATATTTGCAAATTCCCAGTAGGGATATCAGACTCTGATGTCAATACCATTGCTTCTTTTACTCAGGGAACCATCATGAGCATGTGCAACAGTATCTCAGACTTGAGAAGCTCCACAAAATGTAGTTTTTAGGGTACCTATTGCAGTTCCTTGAATCCCATACAGAAAAAAATATGATGTTGACAAGTCAGGTCTTCAGTATACTGAAATGAGGAGGTAAACTTGATTCTCCTATGTTGTTTTTAATATATAAGTCATTAGTATGGTATTTCAAAAGAGACATGCAGTTTGTTCTATTTAACTATTTAACCATACACACATACACACACACACACACACACACTCCAAATGATGTCAATCAAAGGAGCTCAGAAAAAGAACAGAGGCAGCTCAGAATACATTTAGAAAGCAGTGATTCTTAGCATTTCTCATGATTGGTGGATATAGTAATTATTCATTATTTTCTTTTTATGCATAAGTAATCGCCTTTTTTCTGGCACATGATAGATAATTGTCCTTAAGAATTTGCAAGTAAAATGTGGCATTTGCATAAAGATTTCCTTTTTAACTTACTTTCACCTCCATGCTGCTGCGTTTCAGTCTGATGGAGAAAGGCACCTGGAAAGCAAAGTGGCTTTTAATGAGGGCATGCCTTATGGCAGAATAAATCATGTAACCTTTGACTTCTGATGGATAGCTTGTCTCTTTGTACTGGAATGCATCCTCCGTGTAATTATAATTCTGTGACAGTTGCCTCCATTGAGTAATATCCTGTAATACACTTGAAAGGATGTCGTCAGTAGCATAATGATGGAAATGGTGGTTCTGAAACTAAATTTATAGTCTATTGTTGATATTTTCCTCAGAAAAAGAATAACGATGGGGAAAACCCCAAGCCAGATCCTGAGCTCCTTTCTGAACAATTACATGCTGTGAAACATGCGTATCACACATTTAATCAGAAGTGGGAGACCTTTTGGTGAGAGCAATCTATCATCAGATAGACATGAATTGTGATAGATGATGGAACCTAAGAGAACTTGCTTCTCAGCTTGAATCTAAAGAGGTAGCCGAAGCATTAAGGCTTTCTTCTCACAAAGAAGTTAATGAGAAATTTAGTACCAAGTCTTTTGCATCCTGTCTTGCGCCTCAATCCAACTTCACAGATATTCAGTAATGTGTGTACATCGCACAGTATATATTTTTAACCTTTACCAGATATTAAAACAAAGTCAGTGTAATGGGTGATAATTTTGTTCCACTTTGTTTTTAAGAAGAATGTACAAAAATTGGCAGATTTCGTTATATTCAAAAAGAGAGGGAGGCGAGGGGCTGGGGAGCAAAAGTCAAAAAAAAAAAAAAAAGCCAAAACTGATAGATTTACCCATGACATTCCAGAGCTTTGATTGCTCAAGTCTTAAAAATAAATAAATAAATAAATAATACAGTTTTGAAAGTATTCAGCCACACGTCTACCAACAACAACACAATCTGAATTCTATTGCCAGTTCTCAGTAGAGTAGACCCATTAAATCTATGGGATTTCCCAATGTGTTGATTCACCATTCAGTAATTGAATCGATGGCTTTACTCTGCTTTGAGCTAACCAACAGGAGTCAAGCTCCTCATATTTAATAGTTTCATGACAGACAAATATGATTTTGTCTTTTCCGTGCAGGAAACAGCGTTCCACCTGAATTTGGCCAGTGAGGTGGATGAGAAGTTCATTTCAATTTCAATTTCAATTTGATAAGAATTTACAAAAAAAACCAAAAAACAAACAAACCACCAAACACCTTTTTGTATTAGAATAAAGAAAAGGTGTTTGGTTTTGTTTGGTTGGTTTTTCATTTTTAGGATAGCAGTCCACCTCATGCCCCAACATAACAGACCACCCAAACTCTTTCTGGAAGCAGAAAAGGTAAAAGCATAAAATCTTGTCCCTGAAAAATAACTGCTAGTGATACAAACACACACATTGTCTGTAGATTTTGGGAACAGAGATCCATTTCATTACAAATCTTAAAATGTGAAGTTGTATGTAAACAACACTGAGATCATCAGCAAGGGCAGTTAGACAGTCAAATGAAAGAAGGCAGCAGCCATTGCAAGATGAAGCCTTATTTGCAGCAAAGACACACCATCTGCCAGTCAAAAAGGATAGTGCATAAACCAGGGCATGCTCGTATGATAGAAATCTGGAATAATAAAAACAACCCACATTTATAAAGATAATCAAAACAGAAGGGCTTCGCAGCCTGACACATACAAACAAATACAAAGGGATGAGCAATATGACTCCAAAGTTTATTCAGTGTGCCAATTTGGGGTGTTTCATCAGTGCAAAGACACAGGCCATGATCCCTTTGGCCAGCACAACTTAACTGGTTTAGGTGGCATCATGGGCAGCAATGCAATAGCAGGAATAAAATGGCTATGGGTGCCATGATGATGGGAGGGGGGGATAGCACAGGAAGGTTTCTTTGGAGATAGCTTTCTCTTCTGTCCCTGCACCAGTCCCTGCACTCTGCACTTCAGTTCAGACCAAAAGTGTCTTACATTGGTATAACATGCTTACAATGCCAGACAAAGTCACCAGGAGAGTTCTGGTTACAGAGCATATCCACACTTCAGAATTATTGCATTTTAACTGTCCTGTTCCATCCTACTGAATCTTGGGGTTTTTAATTTGGTGAGGTACTCAGAATTCTCTGAGAAAGAGCCCTAGTGGTAGGGGACTGCAGTTAGAGCCATAGCAGTGAAAGTGCTATCAAACTGCTATAACTGTGCAATGTGGATACACTCTCACTGGTGTCACCATCAGCTTCAACCAGTCTGCTGACAATTTCAGAAACTTTTATAGATGGAAAATGAGAAGGATCAGAAAATCACCATAAGACCTACATAAGCTAGAGCCATGTTGAAAGAAAAATGCTGAGACATTAAGCACTTAGTAATGTCAAATTTAAAAGTTAAAACACATACAAACTGAGCCATGTTCTCAAACCATGTTCTCAAACATGGTGACTGTTGTTAAAGAATACCAGCTAAAACATCAGTGTAGGATACAAGGTAGTGTGACATACATATTTGGGAAACAGAGCTTGCTTCTTATTGGTGAGTTTGTACGACCGCCATAACCTTTTGTTGCTCAGTTGCTGTTACTGTACGCTTGTGTAAGAATTCTATACACCCTGGGTTTCCAGGTGCACTTGGGCCTTCATCATTAAATAAACATGTGTTCAATCTAATAACATCCCCATTTCTAAATCCAAAGGGTTAATTTACCACCTGCAATAGCTCCGACCACTCTAAAGCTACCCTGCATCACTTTCACCTCACAATATGCTCCCCCTCCCCAAAGTGGCAAGCAGAAGCAGAAGCAGATTTCTGATGTAGCAGCTATGCCCCAACAGGACTAAGCTCTTAGCCGTACTCTGAGCTACACATCAAGAGCTGCAGTTTGCCACTCAGGAATACTAGCTAAGATGAATTTTTTACTAGTAGCGGCTAAATTGGACTGAAGAACTATCAGTCTTGCAGACTGATTTGATTAACTCTTGACTAAGTGGTAATGGTAGAACATTGGCTACTTAATATTCTAAGGGCAACTTTCTAATTATACAAGTGAGGAGACATTAAATAGGCCATTTCATGTCATCTGCCCTGCTTGGTTTCACAGAATCACTCTTTTGATTTCATCACCCCATGCAGATCCTGGATTTTCAAGTAGTCATTAGCAATTATATTTGGGTATTCTGTGTTCTGTTGCATATTACATTCTTATGAAGACAAGACATTGCATTCCCTCTGCAACACCAGCACATGTTTATTTTTAAAATGTTTCTATTTTTTTCATTTTTGTGACTACAGAATATGATTAAATTTTATTATTAATATATATATCTGGGGCAAACTTTCTCTTTGGAAAGGATAGCTATATATTTAGTCTTCATCCTCACTTCTTAAATAAATTATTTGTGCTTAATAATAAAATAAATAAAATGAAAGGCAATATGTGGGTAGATCTTTGGGCAATTAAACACTGAATTTTCCCTCTTTCATACTTTCTTTGGGGAAATGTAATGCAGTAGATGTTTAACTATTTGTTGAACAGGATTCAGTATTTCACTGGATGTACATCACAGTATCACTCTCCTTCCTACAGTCTTCTGCTGTAGTTATTATCTTTATTATTATTATTTATAGCCCCTCCTTTCCCTCAAAACTGGGAATGAAAGCAATTTTCAATTTAAAACAAGTACAGTATGCTGTCGGCTCTTCACATTTGCGGGTTTCACTCACAGACCTGATTATTTGTGAGTTTCTCCAAATCCCTGCTCCCCACCCCCCAACACCTCAAGTGCTTCTTTTGTGGGGGAACCTTCCCTCTTGGCGGCTCCAAATAGGCTGTGCAGCCCTTTAAAAACCTCTCTCTGGTGCTCATCATCCTGTCCCAATCACAGCTAAAGACAGATTGTGATGCAATGTCACAGCACTATAAACCCTCTCCCAATGCACCTCCCACAGTCAAGAAGGAGATGGGAGAGAGAAAACGTATTGGACCACCATGTTGATCTATACCTGTTCCTTCACCTTGCCCTGACCTGGTAAGAGCTGTGGATGCCCATTTTCTCTACCATGCCTTGGCTCCCTTCCCACAGACATGCACACACACAAACACATTTTTGATATTTGCAGGGGGAGGTCACTTTTGTGGGGGTTTCTCCTTGGGTTTAGGATTATATCCACCTGGGAAGGGCAAGAACTGGTTTGGTAGAAAGGAAGATGAGATCCCAAGCAACTGGGTCTCCACTAGGCAAAGAAATGGAAAAAGTAAAAGCAAATAAATAAATATGCCCATATCCTTGCTGGATCAAGAAAAGGGATATTCCCAATTTTTCTTGCATTTGTCCTCTCCCCCACTACCACCCCAGTACAGTACCTATCAGCTTCTCCGAGGGGCATCTTATCCCAGTGTTCCTCATTTCTGCTTTCCTTTCTCTTCTCACTTTAGTGCTTTTATAAGACTCCTGCTCTTCTTTTCCCACCTTCATACAGCCGCTGTTTGTCCAGTCTTTTTGCCCAGATGGTGAACAGGTGACTACCCATGGAACTGGTGCTGCTAGGTGCCACTGCCTGCTGTGGGGCCCCTCATGGTCTTGATTTGGCAGTCTGTTGTGAGTCCAGGCAGCTACTCACTCAGTGTTAACAAGATCACAACATGATTTGAATTATTCTATCGATAGATGAACACCATCAGCATTGTTTTCACAAAGTACAACAAATAATTTACAAAAAGATCTAAAATAATGGATGATATAGTTTAAAATTATAGTTTATCATGAATGAACTAATGAATTTTAAGCTTAGCTTCTCACTTCTGATTCAACTGAGTACTTGAGTAGTGGAAGAGAATAAAAGAAATCCTACGAGGTGGCTTATGGTGACCTTTTCCAGCTCTTAATACTGTGGCAAATGAAAAAGATGAGCCAAATCTTCAGTCTAATGAAAAATGTGTTCTACTGTTCTCTCATCATACAAAAATGATATTTTTTGAAACGCACCAGCTGAAAGCCAAGGTGGAATTAATCCCCTCCCCTAGAGCTATCTTCGATTCTTAGAAAATTATGGGGAGGGGGGAAGGATCGCTTTTGTCAATCACTCTTTGGATGAGGGTCATTGTGTTAAACTGTCATCTTGGTTTGCTAATGGCTGATAAGTCAGCTCTGTGAACCTTTTAGCAGACAAGTGGAAAATTAGATAATTTACTTTGTTCCCTGGCCCTGCCATCCTTCTCTGAAGGATCATGAAAAACAAGCTTTAAAGGTGACTTTGGTGGTTTACTTTTATGTGAACTAAAACAATAAATATGCAGGGGGGAAAAACAGAAGTGGAGTCAATGAGATTATCTAAAACTGTGGATATGCAGCTCTTCAAGGACTATATGCACACACAACTAGAGATGGATAAATCTGTCAAGCTCAGTTTTGTCACTTTTCATTTTTGCAAGGCTACACTCATTGTGTCACTTTATGACTTCTTTTTCTTAAAAAAATACTCAATGAAAATTCACATTTTTTTCAGCCACATTTCCTATAACATACAAAATTTTGAATCCACTTTTTCCTAATATCACCATTTTTGCACTGCACATGTTTTCCATAACGCAAATTCCATTTCTGTGTGCACAGTTTCCCTTAAGAGATTTTTGTATGCCTGTTTAAATTTCTGAACCCGATCACAATTTTAAAAACTGAAAATGATCACTTTGAGTTCATATGTAGGTTTAGGAACTGCTAAGGAGATACAGTGACATTAGAAAGAGATCCAAACAATTTTTTTCTCCTTCCTTCGTCACGCATGAGCCTGGACTAGATAGGGACATCATGAGAGCACATGAAGTTCTAGCTCTAGTTAGAAGCCAAGGAGTTCCAAAGACACGAGAAAAAAATTGGATGAGAATCTTCCATCCCCTGAACTTTCTCAAGTGTTCAAAATGCGGTTTGGCCAAAAGAACCTTGGAATGTTTTTTCCACAGATTCACTGTATACTAATAGATTTACTTTGAATCATTCATTTTAACAAGTTCAGAAAAAAGACAAGTGAAAATAAAATTCTTAGGTACAGAAGACAGAGCTGACAACTGTTGAGTGTGAACAGGAAGTGAAACCACCTCTCTGCCATGTATTTTTTTTCCAATCTTCATGCAAAAAAGTTGACAGAAGCACTTCACTTAGTGTCAGCCTGTGTTGGTGCAGGAAAAGCCCCAGTTCCATTTTTTGTCTCCAAAGTCAGCTGGGTGGGGAAATTAGAAATACAATAAACAGTAGCAGAAAGAATAATTCATCTATTTCATTTGTTTAAAGCTAAGTGATATTAAACCATTGCTTCTAAAAATGCAAAATCTCACACAAACCCTTTAAAACTTATTGGTTCCTGCCTTCACCAATTAATAAATTTTAGTAAAAGCATTGTAGAAAAGACTACCAGGATGTTAGTCTAGCCTTACTACAATTCTTGTGACATCCTTCCAAATTGATCACATTATAAATGGAAATGAATCTCTGAATTGCCTCAAAGTTCACTTTTGGTGGTGCTCAGTGTGTGTGTGTGTATGTGGGGGGAGATCAGCAGTATTCAGGTGTTTGGAAATTCTCCCCCTTGAGGGGGAAAGGGGGACATACATTATTGTACCTTATTGTACAACTGTCCCGTGTTGATAGGAAAGGTCAATAAAGGCAGTGTATAGAATAGAGTTAGTAACTCCAATAATGTGCTTTATGTGATCAGGCATCCCAATTAGACAATGTTCTCTGTCATTTCCAGCACTGTAGGTTCAGTAATTATTGGAGCTTTTCTTTTCACTTTTTCCATCAAGACAGGGATTTTAGCGGTGTAGGGACGAAGTGCATCCATCTTCCTTCCACATTTACCATTTCCAGATACCCCAAGAAAACCAGTGACAATCTAGGAATATGAATCAGCTTATTTCCCACAATTCCATTGATCTTTTTTTTAAAAAAAAAATCAATTTTTCAGTTTGAAATTCCTCAAACTTAGGGAGAAAATTCAATGTGGCATAGATACAATACATTTCTATTTCCTTTGTCCTAATGTGATACTCTTGTCCCTTCTAAGGTGTGATGAAATACATCTGTAGAAGATTACAAGACTCTTTGAGTTCACATAGATACATGGAAATACAATATTATAAGGCAGAGTCTAACATGGAAGGGTAAGGATGATTGAATCATCTACTTCCAGTCTACTTCAGTTCCACATATATTAATAAATTGGTATAACTCTATCTCTATTTTCTTCTATGATACTTTTTTCATTAAAAGCATACATTTTTGTGTGGTTTAATATTTGTTTAAAAAAAATCAGGAAATGCATCTCAAAACACACAGAGGTATAGAATCTCATAAATGTGTTCTAATTCATGCATTCATCTGGAAAGAATTTGGAAAAGTTGGACTTTAGTTCCCAGAATTTTCCAACCAATGGTTTTACTGCCTGGAAGATGCTTGGGAGCTTCAGTCTAAAAAGATAATTTTTTTCCAGTTTCCAGGCCAGGAAATGCAGAGCTCAGTTTGTTTCAAAATTTGGAGCAAACCAAATGTTTGAACATTGCTAATAAGAAATGACTTTTTTTCTCCAACAGTTAAAAATACAGAAATCACCCTCTAATTTGTATACCTCTATCCATATTCATCAGCCAGGCATAATCATTAATTGCCAAGCGGCTTGTAGAAGACACAATGAAAACCAAGTGTTATTTCTCCCCACTATAATAAAGTGAACTCTTAAATCTAATTTGAATAGAAATGTTCCAAATTAAAAATGTGTATTGCTTTCTCCAGTTTTCAGTTCAGCCTTTGCAAAGGAAAGCCTTGAAATAACCATTTGTTTTTCCTCACATAACGTGAGGAAGAGAAACAGAGAACCCATGAAAAATTTGTTAACTACCTCTTTTCTCTTCTCCTGACGGAAGGAAATGACAACTTACTTCCATCTTTCAAACATTCCTTCTAATCTTATCCACAAAAAGTGCCAAAGCCATGCTAGTTTATTGCTCCTTCAAAGCTGTAGGCTTGCATTTCAAATGTCGCAAAGCATAAAAACTTTGAAATATTTTTGATACTGCCTAACCCCCTGACTCAGAGAAATTCACATCAATTACCTCACTCAAATAATCCACCAAACAGAATAAGGTATTTTAAACCCTTTATTATAGGGGTTCTTAACCTTCTTTGGGTCACAGACCCCTTTGAAAAGCTCATAATAGCTATAGACCCTCTCCCCAGATAAATGAACTTAAACACAATTTTGAAAATTACACCAATGAAATTGAGAAAAAAATATGGATAAGAGGATAAGAATTCATGACTATGTTCAGTCACTGCATGGGACAATTTCAGTAATCAATTTTTTCTTCAATATTTTTGATAAATATATGTTAGAAATGCTTCAGACCACTCTGCAGACCATTCTCTAATTGGGTTCTTATCATCCTAAATCTTGATATGTTTCAATTTTTTTACTGTTTCATAGGTAGAGATAGACAACAACTTCTGTGGGCAAAGGAGAAGGATGGCCAGGCCTATCACCTTGGCAACTGACAAGTCCCCTGCTTGTCTCAGGCAGTCCTCATGGTTTACCATCTACCATCTTCATTGTGCAAAGTTCTTCTAGAATGATGGTTCCTTTTCCTGGCACTAGGTTGGAGAGTGAAAGAAAGCCCCGTTACATCAGGCAGATTTTGCATGCATTCAGGCACCTATGGCATCAGACTAAGTCCCCAACATCTTGAAACAAGCAGCAAAAATATCTATCCTAAGCCTAGACCTCCAACCTTGAATTATAGGTTGTGGTTAACTTGATAGATCATAGGCCTGGCTTATTGTATTGAGGTCATAAATCCTTAACAAAGCATTCATCCTACTCATGAGGTAGCTGCTGCAAAGGGTGTCCAGAACATGTGAAATAATGTGAATAGACAAGCAAGCTCAAACTCAACGTCTTCCTCTCCTTAGTCCTTGACATCTCCATGCTGAAGACTGAAGCAAGATGGTACTCACATTTATTTGATGACCCTTTCAGACCTCCTAATCAATTTAGAAAGGTGAGAAACAAAGAAAGTGTGGTTCATGTCCACTCATGTCCTTTCATTTAGCCTGGATGGGGGCAACCCAGATACTTGCACTGTGTTTATATAAAGCAGCCATTCTTTTCCTCTAAGCATTTTCATAAAAACAGGCAAACAATGCATTAACCTACATGCATTATATGAAAAGTAGAGAAAACTACATTTAGTGGAAAGTGAAATATGCAAGCCTTCCTGGGCTCTGAAATCATTAGGAAAGGCCCTCAGTCCCATTCCTGCTGGATGTCTATTTAGTTGGGACATGAGATGAGGGATTCTTGGTGGCTCTTCTCAGGCTGTAAAACTCCCTTCCAAGGTTGACTCCTTTAGGAACTTCGATGGTTGCTTATGTTCTGTTTTCTATGCTCTTTTTCCAACAGACAAATGCCTTTTTATCCAAGGAGGTTTTGGGCAATTGAGTGCTTTCTGAGGAAGTCACTTTTAATGAATGCATTTTGCCCTTAATTCAATTGTATAATTTGTTTAATTCTTTTTTAACTTTTTTTTTGTGCTTTTATTGGAACCTTTGTTTTAATCTTCTAGTAAGCTGCCTTGAGTTCTAGTTTTGCAAGAAAGGTAAGTTAAGAATCAAGGAAAAAAGTCAGAAATCTCTCTCTTTTGTGTCCTTTGTGTTCCATGAAGATGGAAATTACTCTAAGATAACTTCTGCAAAAGCTGTCCAGAAGAGTCAGGTGTGTGCACATCTGAATGTATACTGGGCTTTTTCTCCTATGAATGGATTCAATTTTCACCTTTCTGAACAGCCAAGTGACTCTTTATGTAGAGTACAGCTGCTCAATCTAGTGTCAAAAAGAATATAAGAAATCAATTCAAAAATCTAAGTTCTAATGGATGTATTTTATGCCTCTGCAGAGCTTTTGATATTTAGGAAAATCATCTCCATCCATGCCCACTCAGCATTTGATTAAAGGTATCCCCTTGCCCCATAGTTTTTCCTTTCAAGCAGATGAATGTATTGAAGAATGTAATGTGACAGTGTTGAGATTTCTGGTAAATTATGCCAAAGAGTTCTAATTACAATGCAAGAATGAAGCCAGACGTTGCACCCTCCTCCCAGGACACAAGTCAGCAATATTCAGAATTGCTTGCCTTGGATCTGGTGCATGAACATGCATTGTCTGAAGTCTAGATGTTTCTCAATTAATATATGCAAAGCAGTATGGCTCCCACATTTGCATGTCTCCAAGTGATTTGTCGCATGTCCAATGATTGTTTCCTTTAGACATTAAAATGCAAATGTCAAAACACATGCCCCATAGGATGAAAAATAAACTGCTTAATCAATGAGCTCATGAGGGCTGGCAATTAACAAAGTCCTCTCTCTTGTCCATTGTAACATGCGGGCCTTTCCAACTTGCAGGATGTACAGCACTACTTGCATCGGCTTTCTCGCATCTGTCATAATGGACTTTAAAAAATGTACTCAGACTCAGAGCCATCAAATTATGTGCCTTTCATATCCTTTGCATTGCACCAAGGTCTGTTCTCATGCTGATAAAAAGAAAATTAAATGTGTTCTCTGCTCAGTTTTTTTCCTCCCTCCTCACTCTCTTAGCAGCTGCCTGAAAAGTGTCAAAGTGAACAGCAGAGTTGAATTGGAATCTGGTTCAGTAAGAAGGAGAATTAATTATTGAAGATTTTAAAATTCATTTTATGGGGACAACAATAAAAGGTATCATCCTAAAAAAAATGCAAGCAGGGGGGCAATTTAATCTTCAAATAGTAGCACTTAGTTTCTAAAAGGTGTTTGATATTCATTAAAAGAGGGAGGCAGCTCACAGTAACTGGTGAGTGATTAAACTCGCATAAAAGTGCAAGATTAAATTTAGTCTGAATAGAGGGAATTCCTCTTTAACCAGAGTTATTGTAAATTACTAGGCAGCAAATGAAATAAATGTGTATTGGCAAGACAACAGATTACCAGACAATGTAACTCTTTGTAATATGTTAAATAGCTGTAATCAGTAAGAGGTGAGCCCAAAACTGGCAACAGGAGTGGGAGGAAATGATGCTTACTGTAATGCACCCCATCTCTCCTCAACTATTTCAAAGGTGGAACAGAGCACAAAATTGTTATTGAGGTGGAAAAAAATTATCCATTATTGAAACAACAGGAGTATTACTCTGTGTCTTTCCATACTATGTTGCAGTGATAACATCACTAATGCACATATAAAGAAAGAGTATCAGCTTAATGTTGAGTGTTGCCAGTTGTTCTTGTGTGAACCAAGAATGGGCTACATTTAATTCCGGTGAAGTAATCAGTCACATCTGATTGTCTATGTCAGAGGTGGACACCATGTTTGGAGGCCCCAGGGTTAAAAAATGTATTTTACCCCCAAGAAAGCATTCTAGAAAGTACAGGGGGGCATTTCCATCCCATTTCAAGAGTCCCTGGTCTAACATTGTCCCAGCAGAGTTCTTTTCAAAAACAAGAAATGACTTCCACTCACTTCCTGTTGTTAAAAAGCCCTGTCCTGGTCCTAAAATGGCAAAAGAAAGATCCTAAAATATGGTGAAAATCTTCTCCATGTCCTCTAGATGGATCCCCCCCCCCAAAATTAGGTTTAGTGGGAGTACTGTTCTCTAACATCTCGGGGGGGGGGTTAAGTCACCCCCTAGCCTTCCAGTTGGTAATCCTTATCTATGGCCCTTTCTGCATGGACATGGCATCCTGGCATGGCGATAGGAGAGGAGCAGGACTATGATGCTTTCACAAGACGCCACGGTCCCATTCTTCTCCCATAACCAGCCAGCATGATAGTACCACCAATGACCCCCAATCATGTGATGCTCCTGCACTTACCTGCCCTGTGGAAGGCCCAGAAGTGTGATGGAGGCACTTCCTACCTCAGCACAGCATGGGAAAGAGCCCACAAGGAAGAGGTGTGTCCCTCATGCTCCCTTCTGCAGGGAGCCAGCCCAGTGCAGAGGAGAGTGTTCTCATCACACTTGCTTCCTGTCAAAGGCATTGCTGGGCTCACGACTGGAGGATGACAAGATAAGGAAAGGTGTGGAAAGGGCCTATGTGTTTGCATGCTGATTCCAGATTGGTAACACCACATCTATGTTAGTTTACTTGAGTCAGCACTGATTGATTCAGCACCCGCATCAAATCTATGTTAGTTTGCTTGATTCAGCCCTGATGGTCCTGAAACTTTCTGCCAAGAAAGTACCACATATTGACTGAGAGAAACAGCAGACGATGGAACAAAGGGGAGTTTCAGTGTGATTGCTGGTAGCTGTGAAGGGTTCCTTTTATATCCAGTAGCTGTACATATGAATATTTAGGGCAACACTGGTTCCAGTGAAATCTTTCAGGATCAAGTAATAAGACTGTGTTGGAAATGCAATAATGCTCAGCAGTTAAAGAGTTCAAGACATCCTGGGCCATTTTCATACTACAGTGCTATTTTCCCACTTTCAATGTCCTGTAGAACTCTAATAGAAGTAAAACTAACTTAACTCAATGTTTTGCTAGCACCCTTACCTATTTTTAATGGAGTTCTTACAATAAAGATTTGTTTCTTTAGGCATTGGTGTCTTTAAGCCTTAATCATAACTGTTGTTGATGTTAATGTGTCAACTTGAGCTTTTTCATAAAATCACTCATATTTTAAACTCACAGTTCCATGTATTTTATACTTATAGTGCTGAGGTATTCTAGGTTTGATATCAATTCCAGTATTATACAATGAAAATTATTAATAAGGTAATGGGAGTGTGTGTTGCTTGTCAAAGGTTGAAGAGCACATACAATTAAGCTGAACTTAACATCATCTCCATACTCTAACATTTTTCAGACTTTTAATCAAAGCTTTACACATACACAAAGAAGTGACTTGAAAGACCACTATGCATTTTCAACACGAATTAAACCTACTAGAAGTTTTTAGTTTACTGTCTTGAGATTTTGTATAAAGATCTTGGGAAGTTGAATTACTGCAACAAAGACTCATATTTTAGGAGAGTGAATAACGAAAGAAGTAGGAGGTACATTTTCAAGATCTTCATCTGTAAACTTCTGAGAGAGATTTCTATGTACATTTCTATATACACATTTATCCCTTATGGTTAGAAAGAATACATAGGTGCCTCTTATTTTATTTAGTTCTTCCTACTGAAGCTATGCCATGTTGTAGTATTTCTACCATTAGACGTCACCATAATTCTGCTTGCACAGTTAACAACAATGGAGAACATCCAGTGGAGAACTATTTATTGACTCATGGGGTGGTCCAAAATTTACCAATATTATGACCCCTTTCACAGGTTGAAAAAGGACAGAGGCTAATTCAGTGAGTTTTTGGATGGCAATATCATTTTCTTCTTCTCCCAGGGTAGGAGTAAGACTCAGTGGAGAAGAAAAATAGTTGACCCTTTAGCCTCATACCACCCACCTTTGAAAGCCTCAGAAAAACACCAAATCCAGAGCATTCTGGAATAAAAGTGAGGACAGGAAGGAAGCAGGAAAACAGAAAATATGAGACCAAGAAAGAATGATGGTGCTAACATCTAATGCAACACCCTTATATAATAATCCTCCATCTCTCTCTCTCCCACCCACACCATTTTTATACATTTTTGCTTCCTTCAAATTGCAGTGGTGTCTAGGGATAAGGAGCCACTATGTCTATAGAAGAATAACATGAGTGCAGGACGGTGTCATGAACTTGACATTTACAAGTGATCTGAGCATCAGAAAGTGAAGAAGAAAAGGCTCATTTAGCTAGTTGCAGAGTGTCAGCAAACAGTAAACAATGTTGGGAAAAGAAAACAGAAATGTGAAGGAAAGCAATATCAGGAAACTGGTGCACAGAGAGGCTTAAGTTTTAATGTTTTAATGTTTTTATATATTTTTGTAATGCCGCCTCGATCCATTGGGAGAGGCGGGATAGAAAGAAATTTTATTATTATTATTATTATTATTATTATTATTATTACTACTACTACTATTATTATTATTATTATTAAGTGTTCTGTTAGGTTAAATTCCTGATAGTTCAGTCCTGACTTACTTTCCTACTTTCTTTCCTACTTTCCTTCCTCTTTCTCTCTTTAGTGTGAGACCTAAGGTGGCAAGCAAATTAAAAACATTAAGTTAATACCTTTAAAAAAACTTTAAAACAAAACAGTGAAAAGACAGTACAGCATACCTCATTAAAAAAAACATACACAGTCAATTAACATTCAAAAGCCTGTTCCTCCTCCTCCTCATGAATGTGTTGGGGAATGAGAAGTGTGAAGTTACCTGAAAATCAGTCATTTAGGGATGTGGGGGCAGGGGGGTAATTTGCCCCAGGCAGCAATGTTTTGGGGGCATCTCAGCCTGTAGCCACATCCCTGCATGCCCTGGCCATGCCCCTGTGCACTCTGGCCACGCCCCCAAGCTCTGCAGCCATGCCCCCACGCACAGTGGGCAAGCCCCTCATGCCATCGCCCCCTCCCTCCCACCACCCCTCCACACACTCTAAGCTCCGCCTCTGCTGGAAATTAAGGGAGGATAAAGCTAGCAGTGATCACTAGTCATCATGGCTCTGTATGACCTCTAGTATCAAAGCAGTATGTTGGGAGATGATTTACAGCACCAACACAAAATTATCTCTGAAGCTGATGCTCTCTGGACACAGTGCCTCAGAGGCAATCTTAGGTAGCAGAGTTCATAACAGCAAAAAGTGTGTGCAGCGGAGTACAAATACAACAAAAATACATTATTGCTCTGACCACTCTATCCACTGGTTAGTTACTCACAGGCACAGAGTTTGTCATCCAAAATACCTGGAGGCTTTAATCTCCTTAGTTGGAACATGTACATCTATATACAGGATACGCAGATCAATAGCAGATACACAGGCACAGATACATCCAGGCAGAGGTTCAAACAGAGAGACAGCAAGCATTCACGCTTCCCTTTTATGCACACCTGCTTGCAGGTCATCAGTCAGGGACATTAGCATGAGGCAACCCCTTATCATGATTGCAGTATCATGACTCAGCCCTTACTGCATGTCCCCTAGGAAATGTGTCATCACTTGCTTAGTCATTCCTCAGGTGTTTCACATGTTCATCAAATGTATTTTCACTGGAGCAAATGTCATTGCATTTTTTTATCCAACACAGTATGCCTCTCAATACCACTTTCTGAGAAACTAGTGGGAGAGTGGTGTTGTCTTTATGTCTCTGTGGGCTTCTTAGAAGCCTCTGGTTGGCTACTAATGCGGGGGGGGAAGCAGGATTAGGTAGGTCTTTATCAGAAGCTCTCAGAAAGTCTTCATCTGCTCTCAGCAAGTTAACCTCAGTGAAGTTCTCCAAGACTGTGGTATGGAATCCTCAATACCATGTTTCAAATATCCAAAGTTGGAAATAAGTACAGTTATTTAATAGGAATTGGTACACTGTGAATCTCTGGCTGGAATGCTTGGTTTCTAATGGCAAGGTTTTTGCCACTCACGTAGGATATATACAAAGGGGAAAGCCAGAGAACCATCCTTCTGTTTCAGTAGTTTCAGTAACTGGAAAGTGAGTCTGGAGAGTGCGGAGGGATTTTGCATACATCAGTTGACCAGATCTCATTATATAGTCCAGAAAGAAACAGAGCTTAGCAATGGAGATTCACTATCCAGAACTTGGAGAACATTTTCTCTCTCTCTCTCCATCTCTCACTTTTTTAAAAATCAAAATATAAATCAAACAGTACCAGATTATTTATAACATGGCATTTACAAGCTGTTTCAAAAAAGGAAATAAAATAGACAGTACCTTATAAAAGATTCCAAATTTAACAGTTTAAAGTATCTTATTTTTCAAAATATGAATGTGGGGAACTGGAATGTAAAACTCAACTTTTTTTTTCCAGCTTGCATATGAAATAAATGGATACCATGGTGGATAAAAGTTATCTTTATGTTTGACTTCATTTCTTAAATAGAGCTTATATGATTTCTTCCCAATATCCTTCATGCAAGGGTCCTGGCAGTTGGAATTCAAAAAAAGTGTTTGTTTTGTTTTGACCAAGCAGCTTCAAAATATTATCATAGGGTCTGAAAATAGTAGACTGCATGTTATCACAAAATAACATATTGCTTTCATACTGAGTGTGCTGGTAAAAAAAAAAAAAAAAAAGTTTGCTGCCTTCTCTTTAAGGAGTTGAAGGACTGACCCTTGGCACTTTTCCTTTTACATGACTGAGACTGAAAAAAACATGCTAAATGGAAATCCAAAATTGAAAGTATCACTGCAATCACAATGTTGTTGTTGTTGTTGTTCAAGTCATTTCTGGAGTTTTCTGGAGATTAAAGCATGTGATACACCCAAGGTCACCCAGGTGACTTAGCTGGGCAACAAAATCTGGTCTCCAGAGCCATAGTACAGTGCCCAAACCACTACATCACACTGGCTTTACTTCCACAATTAGACATTATCTGTAATATCTGTAATATCTGTAATAGACAGCATGGTAACAGAACTGAGTCAGTAGATGAATTTCTGTCACTTGAGACCATTGATTCTGGTTGTATACATAACAAAGAAGTAACACAAACTTTTAAGCAAAGCTTGAAAAACAAATTGGGAGGGGAGACTATAACTTCTAGAAATCAAAGAGGAATAAAACTTTGTAAAGAGAGTAATCCTTTTAATCAAAGTGAGTTTGTCATAAAAAATATACCTTTGTCAGGAAACTATGGCTGTTTCTGTACTATGCTGTTATAGCACTATTATTCCACTTTCAACTGTCAGAAAAGGTTGGACCAAACCTGTAGAAAATACTTTGTGATGTGGGTTATTAAGTGCACCTGTGAAAAGCCATGTGACTTTAGCTGAGTTATGCTGATAAGCAACCAGGGGAGAAGGTTGCATCAGGTGTGGGGAGAATGAAAAGCTGGCAGGATTGCATCAGCTAGCTTGAGTATAAATGTAGCTGAGAGCTAGCCAACAAGTTGCACAGAGTGCCTGACATGTCTGCTGGAGGCTCTGCCAGAGAGAGCAAGCAGAGCGATGCTGGAATGCCTTCTGGAGATTCTTGTAAATATGTACACATTGTAACTGAAGAATAAATTGCCTCTTTGATGGAAGAGAACAATTGGCATGGGTGAGTTTTTCCTGGCTACAGTGCAATGCTGCTAAGTTATTCTCTGCTGCTGGGCATGCTTCCAAAGCTGTGGGAGCAATCTCTGCTATATTTTGGGTGTGACATCAACATCCTGTGGAATTTTGGGGTTTGTAGTTTCTGAGGCCAAAGAGCTCTCTGGCTGAGAATTCTAAATGCCCCTCCCTAAGTTGCAAATCCCAGAGTTCCACAAGATTTTGAAAGTGGAATAATAGCACTATAACAGTGTAGTGCAGAAATGGTCTATGTTTTCTTTGAATACAACTCCTAGAATTTCCTATACAGTATGGCCAAATGTCCCACCTACTGGCCTTGCCCAAACATATCAGTCTTAACTTCTTAGAAGTAAGTTATCTCTGGCTATGGTTTTAGTTCTTCTCAGATCATTGTGCAGGATAATGATGGTATCAGATGTGGGAAAAATCTGATTGCAGGGAAATATTTAAAAAACAAATAAAACAATAGGTACAATTATTCCTTAACATTAGCTGTTTCAATTACCAGCTATCTCTGGTAACTAGTTTAAGATACATCTAATTGACAGTTTAAGACACATCTAATTGGCAGTTTCCAAAGTATATGCTTTCCTGAAATATATCTAGTTGGGGACTTCATTGTTTAATGCATCATATCAGCCAGTTTTATTCAGGGACCCTTTCGCACAACACAATTATAGTTCTATCTGCCATAACTCTATCTTATGGAATCCTGGGATTTGCAGTTTAGGAAGGAGTATTCTTAGCCTCACCGAACTATAAGCCAGGATTCCATTGGATGCAACCAAAAGTGGAATCATAGTGCTATAACTCTGTTCTCTGAAAGGGCATAGGTGATTACCTGAAATAGAATTTGGAGCAAAGGTGGACAAGACATATAGCTGATGCAGTGCCTATTTCCCAGAATTACGCTATGATAATGAATGTTCTAAATTGTTTTGTAAAAGCACCAAGGTACCAGGAGACTTCAAAATGGAGGCAACAACATTACAAAGCTAATCTACAAACATAAATATTGTAGGCTTATCTCTTCTAATGAGAAATGACCTGTTTATTTTTGCTTCTAGCAACTTGGCACTACAAAGCAAGGAGATTTAGGCTGAGCTGCAGAGAAATAGTAAATACTCATCTTTTAACACTGAAAGAAAAGTTAGAGAAGCCTATTATGGCAAAGCCAAGAGAAGACAGAAAAGAAATAGGAGCCAACTTAACTTGAAAACAGAGACCAGAGGACTTCAGCCCTAAGTGCCATGTAATTGTTACACACAGTCCACATTTTGGAAAATTCTAATCTGAGCAACTGATGGTTCTTTGCTATTGTTGGCTGATCTGCATCTACTTGGAGTTATTTCTAGTCACCTTCTGATTATCTGCAAACTCATGAAAATGGTAAATTGATAGGCAAATTAACATTGGCACTTTTTAAAATATCCTTAAGGATTGAAATTTCAGGAAATTTATAATATGGGAATAAATATGTGGCTTTGTATCTTTCTGTGTTATTCATTAGTCTACAAAGTAGTAGTAGATATTTCTACATTTTTTGGAAATGTATCATTGATATGAGAGCTCTCTCACACACACTCAGCTTCATAGGAAAGCAAAGACAAATCCTCTCTGAAAAATCTTGCCAAGAAAAACCCATGACAGATTCACTTTAGGGTTGCCATAAATCAGAAATGACTTGAAGGCAGGTAAATACCATCATCACTCTCATATAGCAGTACATATAAGTATATTGCTTCTATATATTCTGTAAAAGTTCTTTATATCATATATTACAGACATTTCCAGTCTAAGCCTGAATAGCTCATCATAGACTTTACATAGTCTAGCAACCATCTTGCTTAGACAGACATTACATGCCTTAGGCAATCTGTTCATACCATCTTGAATAAGGAACAACTCTCATAAGGCACATTGTACTCATACTACATTTCATTGATAAGGGAGCAATATCTTAAACAATACTGGTTATACATGAGGATAATATATCTCACATTTCAGCTATAGGAGAACTTACACATCTCTAAACAGGCATCCCAGTGTATTTCATTAATCCAGCATATGTTTTGTTACACAGAGTTATATTCTGTTTGTTGCACTGGGTATTCTTATTCAAAATGAAGACTAGCTATCTCACACTTTCTGGGGATTACAATTGGCCAAGCGGCCTTGTGTCTTCTGGCATGCTTTATTAAGAAATCAACTTCATTTTCTTATCTTTGTTTTCTATAGCTCATAAAGCTATCCTATCCTAATAATGTGCCTGAAGAGACAATATATCAGAGACCTCTGACTCACAAGTTCTGACTGTGAACCTTCAAGCATGACTCAGTGCTCTCCTTTTTTCTTTCATCCTTTCCCTGAATTCTTCTACTGAGCTTCTATCAAGGTCACTATTCTCTGGATCTGGTTACCTCATGTATTTACTAAATCTCTCAGCTGAATAGTTCTTCCTAATTGTTTTCATTATCTTTTGATTCCCTTTAAGCTGGCTAGCAGTATTCAACCCACATGTTTTATTTTCCACTGTCCCTTTACTCTGACACATAACTTACTAAATATAGACTGCATTATTTCTTAACCAGCATACAGTGTCTTTCATATTAACATTGTTTTATTCCAGTCCTGAAACTGTCTCTGTCTCTCTCTCTTTCTTGATATATGCAGTATAGTGTCCAGTCTATAAGTAACTGCAGTCCACTGCAGGGCAAAAAGTGTCCCCCCTCTTCATTACATTTACCCACATCTGAGGTAACTAAAAAAAATGCAACCCAAAATGCAAAATCCAGTGGTTCGATTTGCCATTTTGAAAATTAGATGTATATACAATCTCTCCGAAGGATAGGGGTGGAGATTGAAAATATTTGAAGAATTATTTTTTAAAAATGGATTTCTTGAGTAGTGGCAAACTATGACCTGGATAATTATAGACAGGCAAGAATCCTTGCAGTTTGTGACTTATTCTGCACAAAAAATACACATCTTTTTTGACACAAAAATGTTATTTTCTGTGCAGGAAATGTCATATAGTTATGCAAAAGGTACATCCTTTTGCAAAGAATAAAAGAAATTGTGAACAGCATCCAAATCCTATGCAGTTTTCAATGATTTTCTTACAGTGGAAATGGTACAATTACTCTTTCTTGATGGTGAGAATGAAATTTAAATAGTTTACATCCCTGCCAAGAGCAGATCTCATTATTTCATCCTAGTTGGGCATTCATGATAAAGATGACTATTGAATTGTACTCTTCAAACTTATTTCAGAAATGTTATCATTCCTCTTTATATACCATTCTGTAGTATTAAAGCATCACTCTCAACCAAAGAGGCAAGTAAATCTCAATTTTGATTTCATCTTTTATAAATATTTACACTCAATGTAGAGTTAGCTAAGCAGTGTCCGTTTACATTCTACTCAAATCAATTGAGTCATTGAACAGGAGAGGACAGGACTGGATGGGAAGTGTAAAAATATTCTGTGATTTCTGTGTGGCATCTTCCCTGGCCTCATATATCTTTGTTTGCTTGTTAATGAGAAATTATATTACTACCTCCAAGTATTTTGTTCTAGTATGCATTCTTTAATGCATCAACTCTTCTCTGTTCAAATCGCCTAATATGACATTGTTGATTGCACACTGCACATGGGCCAAATTATCGTCATATCATAACAACTAAAGTCTTATATTGAGTATCGGAGACTTGACAGAAATTTGTTCACATTATAGGATATATATCCAGACACCAACTCAATAATCAAGCTGATTGTGTACTTGCATGCTGTCTCTCCCTCTCTACCTCCTTCCTCCAACCCACTGGAACTCAACAATGCTTACACACAATGCAGTTTTACCAGTTTGATATCACTTTAATAGCCATGGCTCCATCCTACAGAACCATTTGATTTTCAGTTTGATGAAGTCCTTCAGATTTTCTGTTGGAGACCTAAGTGCTGTAGTTCACATGAGTTCACTAGAAATCTCTAGCAGGGAATTTTCAATATATATCACCAAATTATGAATCCCAGGATTCTCTAGGATAGAGATGTGCCAGTTAAAGTGGTATAAAACTGTTACAACTCTCTAAGGTTGATATGCTGTCAGTGTTTTCTAACAAAACCAATATGTGCTACGTTGTCCACAGTGTAGAAATATTATTCACTTTCCATATGATGAGTTTTGATTGTAAACTCAGTGGAGCTAACCATGGTACCTAAACCAGAAATTCCATAGATGCTACTCAATGACTGCTCTTGGAAACAAAATACTAGACACAATGGTTCTTTGTCCTAATATAATAGGTTCACAAACTCCCTTAGTGGTCTGGAGTTGCACAAAGTCAATCACATATTGTTTCCACTGAAATCAACAGAAAACAAGTTCATTTGATATGAACACTTCACATGTTGCTTTCAATGTGTGGCTTATGTATGACTCTTTTATTCTGGAACCAATATATTTTATATGCTATAAGAAGGTGGATTGTGATATTGCTAATAATAATAATAATAATAATAATAATAATAATACATGTATTACCAGTTACTAGTGCCATTACAAAGGAAGATCTTCATGCTTTGTTCTCAAAAACTATCTTTTCTCCCATAAATAATTAATAGTATGAATAAAATTTAATAGATTATATGAAGACTTACTTTATATTAGACCTATCTGGCTCACTTTCCTCTGTTTCTATTTAATCTACAAAAGGTGATGTGACAATAAAAGCCATAGAGTGGATTCATCTCAGTACATAATACAGGATGGCATAAAAGCATAGACTAAGCAGAAGTCATGTATAGAAGCCTCATCTGCTGTATAAAGGAATATGGCTGTGGGAAGTCCAAATAAATGAGATGTTAGCATTATTTACAAATCAAAAAGTAAGCACTACAGGGCAGGATAATGGCCAAATAGCTTCTTCATGCTGTAAAGAGATTTGTGCATGCATTTCCAAATAGCTCAGTTTTCAGTAGTGCTCATGTTTAGAGTAGAATTTGTTTGCCTTCAAAAATTAGTCCCTCCCCCAACATTGTTATGGTGTCACAATGGCAAGAGGGAGAATAGATACAGCTTTCCAGCCTTCTATTGCATAGTGATATTTCAGTATTGATTCTCTTTATTTGTGGAGTCATGCAGGTGATACTACAATGCTAAGCTGTAAAGTGGAAACATTCTCAGTGATTTACGGCTTCACAACATCACCTTTTCTTGAGAATCTATCATTTCCATGTCAGAGTGAAAAACACTGAATACTCCAGGACAAATATTGGAACCAGCTTTAAAATAAAACAAGAAACTTACTGTTTCATAATCCTCTATGGCTACTTGCTGGGAGAAACAGGGAGCTATAGTACAAAAATCTTTTAACTTTTTCAAGCTCTGTTCCAGCATATGGAAGCATGTTGTGTGTCCTGGCAACATTAGTAATCTCAAAGGCCCTTCTCAGGATGGCCCTACCAAGAAAGCTGTTCTGATTACCTACCACAGACAGTGGTGACACCTCAATTGTGGAACATTAATTCCCAGAGTGGATCAATTGTTGCCTATACTGTGGTACTTTGAAATCCTAGAGAAGACATCTGTTATTGTCCTAGGCATTTCAAGAGTTTTTAAAAGGTCGATCTGATATTGTTTTAAGATTATTTAATATTAATAGTGTTTAATTTTAGGCTGTAGACCCTTTATTATTGAAAGCTTTATTTTATCTTTTATGTTGCACTATGCTGGCTTCCATTCTATCTGATTGCTTGAATTTTAATGTTTCATATTTCAAATTTTGCAAACCAAGCAGATGACCATGTTGGCTAGGCAATATATAAAAAACATACACTAACAACATTGTCTTCAGTTTTTGCCCAAAACCAAGCAGAAAGCCACCCAAATGCATGAGAACTTCCCCAACTCTCATTTTCCCCAACTCTCCCTTACAATCCCAGAATCATTCTCAAAATGGCATCAGAAAGAGATATAACATCAACTCCTGTCACCTTTTAGATTAGGACAGCAGAAGAAAATGAAGTATTGTTGTAGAAGTGGTTTCAGCCCAAGTGGGGGTCGGGATGGAATTTGTCCTTACCTACTACCATCTTCTACCCCCGATCTAGATCAATAGTGCAGAATCTGACTGGTAGTGGCTCTCCTGGATTTAAAGCAGGACTCATGTTTAATGCAATTTAAAAATGCCACAAACTGAATGCCTGAAAAGTGTATGTGCTCTGCCACTGAGCTGCAGACTTTTCCTGATGTTTCTTTTAACAATGGTACAGAACCCTTCCTATTGCTCTACAGGAGCAGAATACTGAAACATTAGCCACAGGAGAATTATGGAGTAACAGAAAAACATTTTCTTCCAAGCTTTGGCTATAGGACACTCCTCTTAACATTGTCAGTGGGCTGAACTTTTTAATGAACTTTAAAGGAGTTAACTATATACAAAAACAGGCTCAGCACATAGGACATCTCATTTAAAGTCTGGCATAAAACCTGGAGTGGATTCAACATCTCATTCACATGGGAGCCACCAACTAGCAACTAGTGTGATAAAAAGAGAGACAGATAGACAGACATGGAGACAGAGAGAGAAGGAGCATCGTACTGAATTTTTACTGGATTGTCTTCAGCATGTTGAAGTATCTACAGCCAGGAGAAACCAGCCCAGCTAGGAGAAAACAGTCCAGCTAGATCAGAAGGTTTGGAACAGCACAAGGGAGGAGGGAGCAAAGAAAAATTGCTGCTGTTTCAATTGGTAGAGCAACTTCATTGTAATCCAAATACTATCAAGAATATTAACCTCTCATCTAGATGGAATGCATCTCATTGGCTGAATTGTAACTTTAATGAAAAAAAGTCACCTTCTACATATGAAGAGATGCTTTTCACAGGAATATAAAATCCAACATTTGGTGTCCTATTTATTTTTCCAACAGAACAATATGGGAAAAGTGTTAATGATCTTGAATCTGACAAAAGTTTTAGTGACAACCTTTATTCAGCTACAGTAATGGAAAAAGGTGGTTGTGTCTCATATATCACTAAATGCTGTGACTATAGCAAAATAATGTTTTCTGTTTGGAGGGATTAAATCAACCATAGTCAATTGCTGTTTATCATAGCAATAGACTATAGCAAAAGACTATAGCAAAATAACGTTTTCTATTTGAGGGGATTAAATCTAACCATAGTCAATTGCTGTTTATTATAGGGAGAAGTTTGAATCATATGCTTAACTCTCCAAGTAGAATACACAGGATTTGGAAGTGCTTGATTTTAGTTGGACTGTGATTTGAATTGCCTTTATATGTTGTTAGTAGCCCTCTGAAGTGATTACAAGATATCAAAGTTCAATGCATAAAGCAGAGATGATGAAAGTATGACATTCCAAACATTGTTGGATAGCAGTTCTCATGATTTCTTGTCACTGGTTATGTTGATTAGGACCAATGAGAGATGCAAGCCCAAAATGATTGGAAAGCCACACATCCCCCAGCAGTAGCACAAAGTATTATTTCTGTAATGTGGTTAAACAACATTGCCATTGGATGCAGACTGTGCTATAAAAGGAATACATTCAAAATAACATTCAAGAACAACCAGGCAAGACTCATTTATGCTCCTCAAATTTGTTTGGTTATGTACCTAATGGCAAATTTTAACACTTCCAACGTTATCTTCATTCCATTCTGTTTATTATCTTTTATCTTTATTATCATTATCTTTTGTTTTTTGCTTCAGTGTCTATGGGAATGGTTATCCAATTTCCGACATATTTTATGGAACATAATATTTTTCAAGCCTCTACCTTTTTACTGTTTCCATTCACAACTGATGGAAGATGTTAATCGTAACAGCCTGAGTAGATGACATGTAGAATCTTTCAATGCCTCTGTTTTGTAGTGTAAGCATTTCTGTAGATATATGTTCTTGCGCAAAGATGCCTCCTTGACCTGTAAAAATTGTCCCACACTTTCAGTTGTCAAAACACAGAGGAAACTAATGGGCCACTCCACTAAGGCAGAGGAAGAAAGGGCCCTTTCCCACATTTATTTCTTTTTCTTCTACTTTCTCCTGGCCTTTTACAGGCAATAAAACACATAACAAACGTTTTTGTGTAAGTGCAGAAATTTTAGTGGTTTTATTTGAACCAAAAATCCATGCTTTAACAAGGAAGGTGTTACCGAGTTTCTTGTATAGGTCAGCTTGGCTGTTGAACTAAATGTATACCATGAAGAAAAGGGCCAAGACAAGCACTGCTGTTTTCTTTTTCCATTTGTTAATCTTTTTAAAAAAAGAAGTTTACTTGAGAATTTGAAAACTTGTACGGACTAAGAAAAGAGAAGAAAGTTGACAAGCCTGTTCCTTGTTTTCTGAGATGGATACTTCTATAGGCAACACAACTATGAACTGAGAGAAGGCAAAGAATTATTCTCAGGACATGAGGGAAGGCAAAGTGTTATTCTCTGGTAGGCTTTTCAGATTGATTGTCTTCATAAAGTCAAAAACACAAAAAAAGAAAAAAGAAAAAAAAGAAGGAATTGGCATTCTAGTTAAAGACGCATGTGTGTGCGTGTGTACATGCATGTAGAAGAATTAAACAAATGTACATAGATGCAATGTGTACATTTGTGGCCCCTATATCACTGCTGCTTGCCTGTAGCTGACAAGAAAAGTCAGAAAAGGAATAATTCACCTCAATTGTCATTTTTTTTGCAAAATTACTCTTCCATCCGTAAAGCTGTATTTTGTGTGGCTGAGATATTGAAGACTTTGGATTCTTCTTTTGTCCTGTCTTCCTGGTTTCACTTTGTGCAGAAGTGTTTTGCACATTATTTCAAATATAAGCATGTCTCTTCCTCTAAACCAAGTCATGCTGAAACACACAGAGAGAGTGACTTTGAGACAGTAGCATCCTCCAAGAGAGCTGACAGGACCTAAGGACATTCAGCTCTCTAAAGAATTTCACTTAACATGAGAGACCATGAAGAATGTCTCAGTGTGTCACAATGACCCCTGTTAATGTTGATGATTGTTCCCTGAAG
The DNA here is from genome assembly GCA_948474755.1 of Ctenosaura bakeri. Taxonomy (NCBI): domain Eukaryota; kingdom Metazoa; phylum Chordata; class Lepidosauria; order Squamata; family Iguanidae; genus Ctenosaura; species Ctenosaura bakeri. The sequence continues at coordinate 219,106 of CAOLHI010001847.1, read as the reverse complement.
CTGCAAGCCTGATAAAATGACTCAGAAGGAATAGCTGCTGAAGGAATATCTCCTGTACCATATGATGACTTCCCTTGATAAAAACATGGACATCTTTCAGCTAGAGTAATTCAAGCTTGATACAACATTTAGACAAAACAACAAACAATGCAATCTGGTGCATAGTTCTGTTTTAAAATAAAATACAACTGTGCGTAGAAAGAAATTGCGTTTTATGAACCATGGAACATTTGGTGAGTCTTGACATCTTAAAACTGAAGGCTAATGTGTGCTCTTGCAAACAAACTCAGTAGTAATTTGTGTAGGATTTTTTCAGAGTTCCCTTCCCCCTCCCCCCTCCCCAAAAAAGAAAAGATAAAATGAAAATGTATGAGTTGAGGCAAAGCATTATCACTGAGATGTGACTAGCTTGGATTTAAAGGACAGAACTCTTCATGGTGTTTATATGCAGTTCATGCTAATAATAGATCCCCTACTCTTAGTTTAGCACAATTGACTTGTGTTAAGATTCTAGAATGCTGCTGCATTTTACACTTTCTACTAGTCTACAGTGCACAACATTATTATACCTTAACACACTTAATGCTGCACTAGGGATTATAAAATCACAGGGGAACCAAGCATGTAGGTGCTGTCTGTTGATGCCAGATGCCTCTGCATCTTCACGTTTAGTTTTAATCTGTATGGCTTTTCCGAATCTGTAGGGTTTGCAGAATCATAGCTTCATATTAACCTACTAATTGATTGGACAAAAACTATAGTCTGAAAACAACAGCAGAACTGCATTAATAGACATCTGGATATCCCTCCTTTTTTCTTAGTGACTGAATGATTAACATCAGAATGTTAAATTGCCAAAGTATTTGATCTAAGAAGTATTGTAATATAGATACAAATCATAAAGATGTTTACCCTGGAGAAACTGTGTCCTAAAATGAACTCAAAAGTTATATGCAAGTTGACCCGCAAAAGGAAATCTCTTTAAACATTGCCCAGGGGGTGGCATGACCTTAAAGCATATTACAGCTTCAGTAACTTGCTTTGCATTTTATAGAATTGCTTTGAAGGAAGAATGCTAAACAAAGCGTACAGCCCAGCTTACTTGAGCAACATAAAACATTCATAATAAGAAGGATGACAAAATATAGTACTAAATCATTTTTTACCAGAAAAGTTCTAAAGTTCTGTTGGGAGGCAAGTCCTGTTCTCTATTTCCTTGTTCACCCTGCTGATATTTGCTAGGGTTAACTGCAGGGCCTTCTTGGTGGTAGCAGCTACAGCCCTTTGGAATGCTGTCCTCAGAGAGATTTGCTGGTCACTTCTCTAGATGCATTTTACCATATTTTAAAAGTCTTTGAAGGCCTTTTCAAAGAACTACCATTTTCCATTTTCCAATTTGAATTACACTTGACTCTCCACATTCACTAGAGTTAGGGGTGCAGAATCCCCACAAAACTTGAAAAATTGCAAATATCAAAATGTGTATGTGTGTCTGTGTTGGTGGAAAGGGTGGAGAGAGTGGGCACTCAGGGTCCAAACCAAGTCAGAGAGAGAAGAGGGAAAGGGCGTGGGTTGGCATGACTGCCCTATACCTCCTCTGTCTTGCCCATGTCCTTCCTTGGGTGTGGGATGGCACTGGAAAAGGGCTTCCAGTGCTGAGAAATCAGGCTGCGAGCAGTCCTCAGCTGGCTGGTGGAGGATGACAATCAGGGTGTTTTTAAAGAGCTGTGCTGCCTGATCAGAGTCACAGAGAGGGAAGGTTCTCCTGAAAAAGAAGTTCTTGAGGGGCTGAAGAAACTCACAAATAAATCCATGAAAGTGAAAGCCACAAATCTGGACAGCCAACTCTACAACCACTGTAGTTCCCAAGGCTACCCAGACAGTTTCATGCCTTAGCAAAAACTGAAATCTGTATATTCCACGTTGGTCACTCAAACCAGTGCACTGACTCCTCCTTTCTTTTCACAGTTTTATAACATTATTTCTGCATTAATATCATTTTAATTCATAATAGAATGGAACAGAATACACACTGTTTAGAATGATTAAGACTGACTTCTATAGAGAACAGTTGTACAATTCACTATACAGCTTGTTAAACATTTTGCTTGATTAGCACGGTTTATGCCTGCTTCATGGTTGCTCTCACTTTGATCTCCTGGGCATATTAAATGTACCTTGGACATTTGAGTAGCACACCTCTCCTGTGCATACAGGTACAGCCTGCATAGTTACTAGAAGGAGTGACAGGAATAGAATGAAGGATACATGGACTCAAGAAGCAGAAAGGGGAAAAGAGCAAAGATATTGATGGGGCAAGAGACCTTGGATCTAATAGGGAAGAGATGACTGGATCAATGACCAACAACCCTATAACATAACAGACACCAATGAAGTAAGAGAAGGAATGGTTGTGCAGACTTTTGAAGGTTAGAAGGAAATAGAAGACAAAACAGGACTCAAGTGAAAGAACAGCACATGATCCCAGTTGAACTGTTGCCTATAGCCCTGAATATCAGTTATGTATAGCTCTGAGCTGTCAGCTCCTTGGTGGGGACATTGAGCTTATAATGCTCACAAACTCTTCAGTTCATACACATAGTGGTTTACAGAAATGATTTTCATGTGTATATGGTCTTTACTGAATCATGGCATAATCTTAAATCAATTTTTTTAAAAAAAAATCATGTGGAAAAAAACCTATAAGGAATCATCTTCAGTAAGCACCAACTTGATTAAATATTAAATGCAAGAAAAAAAATTACTAACAATTTGGAGAAATGTGCATTTTCAACACCAGAGATAAGAGATTTTAGCACTGTAACTACTGCAAGAGACTTCCAAGAGAACTATGATGAAGGTCATAAGAATGCTTTGTTCACTCAGGATTGGCATGTCACTGAATGAGAAATTGGTGATAAAACTGACGGAAGAAGAAAAGCCTTTGGAAAAACAGAAGGATATAGAGAAGTCAGGTTTATTAACAGATAAGAAATGTAAGTCAATTAGAATCTTGATGCAGTTCTATCTTTCAGTAGAAAACAAGGAGCTAAAGGGAGAAAAATGATGCTGTCGCCAAATATAAGATATTATATAAAGGAATCACAGTTCCAATACATATTCTCAGCTGACAGAAATAGTAGCAATTTTCGTACAGTCTCTCCAGAAAAAGGAAAAATATAAAAAGGCTTGGTTATGTATAACATAAACTGGTGTCAGTGGAAATTTCAACATTCATAAAGGGTTTTTGCTGCCATCTTTTGAGTACAGTTGTCTACTCTTACAAAAATATTATAGAGCAGAGAACCTATGGAATGATTTATATATTTGAAGAGCATAGTTATTTGAGAAAATAAAACAAAACTACAGGAGGCCTGGATTCCACAGCAAATTGAGAGAGAGAGAGAAATAACCAGACTGAACTACATGGCATAAACATATAGGGAAAATAATGTAGCTATTTGAATTTCAGTCAGGAAGGAAACGCGGGGAAAGGAAGTGTACTGCAGGAATTGTACTGACGTACTAAGAACCACAGAACTTTGTAAGGAGCGGTCTGAGTTATTTCAAAATAAGGCAATAAATATTATTTTAACATCCTACGAAACATCCACACTGTATTTTGAATGTGGTTATTTCATCCTGTTTTCTGATATTACTTTATAGCATCTACTGATATCTTCTCCGCCAAAAAATTGCATGAACTGGTTAAAAGCAAAAACTATGAGCCACATGCTAGCTATAGTACCAACAGCAGCAGTATTTATTTTATCCCATTTATCTTTTATGGAACTTGGAATGGGTTGGGTAGTTTTACACAACATCAATCTGAATTTCTATTTTAGGCAGAAAGGAAAAAATTGCCCGAGCTTCATGGCTAACTACAGAGTCAAACTAATTCTCTTTAATCCTAGTCCAGTGCTAAATTCACTACACCATACGAGTATAGGAGGAGAAGCACTATCTTCTCCATAATGAAGATTTACTTAAAGAAATTTAGCAAGTTTCTCATAAACAATCTCTTCAGGACCTGGATTTCATGAGTCACAACCCAGGATCACCACCACTGTCTCTCTGATGTGGAATTAATAATACTGGCCTGGTCATTACAAAGATTATAATACACTCTGAGCAATTACAGAGGACATTACAAAGCCAGTGCAGTATATGGTTAAACTGTTCGATTAGAACCAGAAAAGCCCTGACTCAAATTTCTGCAGTGCTGGAATGCTTGCTAGTTTTTGGCTAAATCTTTCTGATGGGATCATTGTAAAGACTGTTGTTAGGATAAGGGGAGGGTTGCAGAACATTTATACCAATCTTATGGTATCTTAGGAGATTTGAACGTTTCAGTTGTTACATTATAGAGGAAATGCCTGGTTTATTAATAATGGTGATTTAAATTGTATGCCCTTACATTGTTCGGGGGGGGATTTTTCTCGTTTGCATATGGACTCTTCTCTCCTCCACTTATTAGTAGATAACAGATAGCCATGGTAAAAAGGACAGCCATGGTTAAAAAATAAAGGAAATTAAGATACAGTAAACCCAGTGCTTGGGAAAATGTGATAGCAAAAGAAAATAATACTTAGCAGTTCTTCAGCACACTACTTAACATGTCCAAAATACTGTGTAAACACCCAATTAACTAAGATATTGCCTTTCTTAAATAATGAGGAGAAAATAGTAAATGCCAGAAATGTTAATGTGCACATGTGTTATAATGTTATTACCAGTTGTTCATTAGTGCAAGGAGGAGAACAGATTTCTACTACATGGAAAGGTGCAAGGAGAAAAAGAAGCCCTTAAGATATTAAAAGCAACTGTACTAAAAATGAATATATCCAAAGAAAATAAACATTGTGATGCTTACAAATTGGTAGCTTAGCTATTGGGGTGAGTTGTGGAGGAAACAACTGGCAGCATTTCCTGACTATTTATATCTGCCACCTTACAGTCTCATGTCTTATGAACAGACTAAAGACAGTGTCATTCATGCAAGTACTAAGGAAGTAACGCTTCACTAATTTCAGTCACAAAGGAAACAATATGTAATGAGCAATTTTCTTCTTGCTGTGAAACAGCCTTTGCAGTTTCCAAACACTAGTCATAATTTGGGATTTATTCTGTGAAATTTTTTTTTCAAATCATACTTTTGCACAAAAAACAGCATTTTCTGCACAGAAAAGATTGTTGTGAACAACAACAACTGCAACAAATCACATTGATTTTTTTTCTGTGTTGGAAATGCTGTTTTTGCTGCAAAACTCTGTATTGCACACTGATTCTGTGCAAAATCGACACATAATATTTGTGTGAGTAGACTACACATTCATAACTGTTTTCATGTTTATGATTGTGTCACTATTGCCTCCATACCTACTTTATCAGTCACACCAAGCAAAAGGTGCTCTGTTTTGCTGCTGATAAGGACAATGCAGGATGACATTTCCTGATCCCTCCTGCTAGCAAGCTGTGGAGCCATAGTGCATTGCAACAAAGGTCTTGCTTCTGCTCCTTGCACCTTCACTTCCTGGGCAGAGGAATAGAAATGTCATCTTGCTGTGCCAGCAGAATAGACTTTTGTTACTCGGTGTGGCTATTGGTTGTTAAGGCAGATTTGGGGAGTCAAAAGATGATACATAATTACACACTGGTAACTATGTACATGAGGTAGGATCTTGGCGATAGATAAGCAAAAGGGGGTGGGAGTACACATACTGAAGTGAACTCCATTCCACATGTCTATAAAATCAGGAATTACTTATAACATTTATCCTTTTCACTGTCTGTAACTTAGGTGTATCCATCATCTATTACATTCCAAAATTTAGGCAATGGATGTAAAATAAAAATTTAAAATATATTGACAAGGTCCACTTGTAGGTCTTTATTTAGCACACATAACTGGCAACCAAATTTTAGCAGTTGGAACAGGTAACTATTTTGCTCACAAAGGCTAAGGTGGCAATGTGCAGAGACCTATTCTGGTACTTATGTGCCAACAGTGGGTGTGACCAGAAGTATCTGTGGAAGTGTGGAGTAACTATGGGCCAGAGACACTGTCCCTCCCCTGCCACACATGTTACATCCATTGTGTTCTGATATGGATTTGGAATTCACTACCTAACAGTTGTATTTTGAGGTAACAAATCAGTTGTTTAGCACATTCTTTGCATATGAGAGCAATCAAATAACAAAAAGCTAGTCAGAAAGGGGATAACAGTCTTTGTTAAACAAAGACGTGTAAGTGGGGGAAGAGAACAAGCAGATAAAACTACTCCAGGCCTTATCTTCTGTCTAGTTCACCTGCTGAGGCCACAAGCTAATTTGACAGTTAACTTTACTGTCACTAATTCATCAGATGTTGGAAACTAAAAGAAAATTCATAGAACTCTCAGATAAAGTGTAAGTACCTCTGCACATATGTGAAAAAGAGGAATTGTTTTAAAACAACAGTTTTAAAACAACAATTTCCCAACAGTAGAAATACTTAACCCAGGCCTGGATTTGCCGGTCTCTGAATCATAGACAGGTTTTGTTCGCTCCATATGAGGTGAGGGTTACAAGCCCTACCATCAGAAATGCCTCTGCTGAAAATGCTGAGGATCCTAACCATGTGGTAGAATGGAGAAATGGAACTATCTTAGGAGCTCCAAAGAGTAAGGAATCAGGGGCTGACACACAACAACACAAACCATTTCAGGAGGAAAGGGAAGTGGAGATACTGTTAGAGCTAAGCAGAAATGTTTACAACATAATTAAGGATCAACAATCAACTAAATCCTTCCTCTCTGAATACCGTGCCTTACTAACAGTTAATGCTGAATTACTGGTAAGGTTGGAATCTGAGTATGAATCTAAGTCATCTATGTGTAATGTCAACTCAATACAACCCTCCAGCAAAAGGAAAACTTCTAAGGACAAAATGACCTGTCAGAAGAAGTCTAATGTGGCCAAGAAAACCAGAGTTATTAAACAACCAAGCATTGTTCAGGGATTATTATTGAAGCAAAGGAAAAGGAACTCAAACGTTTGATGACTAGAAAGGGGGGAAAAAGAACTTTGACAAAGTTAGGATAGTTAAAGAACCATCATTAGACCTTGAAGACAAGCAAGTGCCTTTAAATAATCCACCTGATCCCTCACATTCCTGCTGTTGTGATAAGGATGAACTAGGTACTCGGGCTCCTTGGGAATATGTCCTCAGGAAAGGTTTGAGTCTACCTCAGAAGAAGTTGCCTTCTTTCGATAAGTCCCATACCCAATCAACTCAGGTCAAGACTAGTAGTAAGTGTTGGAATTTGACACTAATGAAGCATATTAGTAATTATCCCAAGCCAGTAGGTATGCTATCACAAGCAGAGTGGAAAGTCCACCTTTTAAACACTCTAGGGCATATAAGTCTAGAGGTTTTAACTCCTGATGATATTGCTCTAGTCAAATACTTATTTCGTAATTAGATACATGCAAAGGCAGTTGTAACTTTCAAAAATGAGCACGCAGCCAGAAAAGTCTTTTCCTATAGATATATGATATTAAATAAAGGACCTTAAATTTCTCGGCTCTTTGAAAATAAAGGTTCTCCAACACCACTTATTATTGATTCCCCTAGAAAAATTCCCTCTAGTACTCCAGCTGCCAATGTTAGTGATAACCTCATTGATTTGTGAAATTGTGCCTGGCTCAAGCAGTCCCCCTCACGAGGAACAAACTCCAAATGAGCACTTGGTACCTATAGGCCCATCTACCCTGCTTAATGACTTTTTTTTTATCAATGAGGAGGATTCTCTTCTTAAAACATTTCAAGCATTGCCCCCAATGATACAAGCAGAGATTATGGACAGGATAACCTTCTTGAGGACAACTCTAATTAGCCTCCAAGATAAGAGGGGATGGGGATCTACAATAAAGCCCTTAGTCTTGGAGTCTTCTTCTGGATCAACATTGATTAGGCTAGGGAATATCGAGATAATTGATTGGCCCAGGATGGAGCATGTAAATGAAACTCCTAACTTCCCTGCAGCAAATAACAACAATGAAGTGGAACTACCAGAGGTATAAACAAATGTAATACTGATGCCTCAATGCCCAAGCCCAAAAGATCTGGGGAACAGACTATGGGAAGGAAGCATAATATGAATAATGCAGCTGTATTTTATGACGATGATGGACAACTTGACCAGGTCCACAGAATTGATTGACAATATGACAGTCACACTGAGGTATCTACACTTGCTCAACCATCTGGGGCTGTACGCAATGTGAATATTGCAAAACCATCCCGACCAATAAAATCCCTGCTTAAATATTTGTCTTGGAATATAGCCAGTTGGAATCCCAAGTCCAAAGATCCTGATATCATTGATTACCTCCATAAGTTTGATGTGATATTTTTTCAGGAAACATGGTATATATCTTTTTTGGATATTAACGGTTGTGTCATCTTTGACCTACCAGCCATTCCTCCTATTGGTAAAGGAAGACGAAAGATGAGGTTTGCCATTGTGATTTCTACAGCTACCAAGGCTTCCATCAAGTGTCTGCCACATTGTGGGCAGATTGCTATGGCCTAACTAATGGACTTTGGTACTTTGCGCTTATTAATGATAAATGTATATATTTCTCCCAAGTCTAGTAGAACCCAAAACAATCAAGTATGGGAGAAAGTTACATTGTAAATTTAGAGGCACAATTTCCCTCAGGTTATCTGATCATAATGGGTAATTTTAATGCTAGAGCTGGGCACAATAATAATGGTCTTTTCTTCTCCTGTGCTTGGCATTTCAATGAAACTGAGGATTAAGTTGTTAATGATGATAGACACTCTAAAGACTTTGGGATTAATTATGCAAGCATATGCCTTGCTTAAATGGTGAGTAGACTTGCACTAATACACAATGGTAACCAGCTTCTCAACCCAAATGAAGAATATACATATATATCAACAAAAGGGAGCAGTGCCATTGACTACATATTAGTTTCAGATTCTCTTTTTAATCTTGTAGACAAATTCGCTGTAGCTAATCACCTCAAAAGTGATCATTTACTACTTACTATTACTTTTGAGGTTCCTCCCAACATTCATTTACAGAAACAATCTTATTTTACTAATTCAATAATGGTTGTGAGTCAGAAAAAGCTGCAGTGGTCAGAACATTTACATAGAGAGATTTTGACAACTTTGAATTCAACACAGTGCATGGGATTTGAAAATCAAATACTTACAACCCATGATATGCAAGAGGTTCTAGAAAATTACTCTCAGCTCCTTGTTGTATTGGAAACATCACTGAAATGCATAGAGAGGCAGCCCAGAAAATTTAAAAATAAAAGGTCAGTCCCTTGGTTTGACAAAGAGTGCGCTGAAGCTAGAACTCACTTAAGACATATCTATGAGCAATACAAGAGAGACAACTGTCAGATTTTACCTCAAAGTTACTATGTGGCCAAAAGATATTACAAAGCCCTGATTGCTAAGAAAAAGAAAGAAGTTATTCATAAACAATGGACATCCTTAATATATTTCTCTTTACAAAAAAACAAACAAACACCAAGCTGTTTTGGGCTGCAGTCACAGGCATGTTAGGTAACACTGAAGGCTCACCCCCTTGCAATATCCCTGCCCATGTGTGGGAGGATTATTTTTCCTCTTTATATAGAGAAAGTGGGGAGCAGGGTCCTGTGGTTACTGAGGAGCTAAGTTCTCTTTCCTCAGAATTTCTGGATGTCCTTGAGTGGCCTCCTATGTCCCCGGAAGAATTAAAAACATTAATTGGGCAGCTTAAATCAGGCAAATCTCCAGGGCCAGACCTAATAATGCCTGAGCCCCTGAAAAGTAATGTTACATGGTGGGCTCCTACTTGCAACTTTATTTACCCATATCAACCGGTCTGCTAAATTACCGATTAGTTGGTCCCAGGCAATCATAATCCCCATTTATAAAAAATGGGATAGAAATGACCAATCCAACTATCGGCCCACAAGTTTACTTTCTGTTGTTGGTAAATTGTATGCTCATTTTCTCAACAACCAACTTTCTGACTGGATGATCAGCGAAAATATTATAGGAAATGAGCAAGCTGGTTTCAGGAAGGGAAAGCCAACTTATGACCATTGCCTGGTCTTAACTCACTTGGCAGAGAAATATTCTAACTCACATAGTAACAGGTTGTATGCTGCATTTATAGATCCCAAATCAGCTTTTGACTCAATACCAAGAGGGAAATTATGGACCAAACTCCTTGCCACCTCTATCGATAAGAGACTACTGTGGTTAATTATCAACTTGTACAGTAACACCACCATTCAAGTAAGATGCGGTATTCAAGGTAGTTTCACAAATATAATCCCTGTTAAAAAAGGTGTGAATCAAGGATATATTTTGGCATCATCACTATTAAGCCTGTATCTCAATGACCTTCTTATATCTGTTTCGTCAGAATACCTTTACTCTTGTACGCAGATGATGCTGTGCCACTCTCACTAAAGTAGACTTGGAATGAATGATGAGAGCTTTTATGGGCTACTGTGAAGGAAATCATTTAATTATCACTAAAGTAAAACTAAAATAATGGTTTTCACCAAAAACCAAGCCCTGTCTAATTGGGTCATAGACAGGCAGAAGATAGAACAAGTTAGACAGTTCAAATACCTAGGAGTTAGGTCATCTGGTGCCTGGGTGTCCCATTGTACTGTTGTTACCCAGATAGCATCTAATACCACTAAAGCTTTAGTTCATTTCTTTTACACCAAAGGTGGGTAAGTTCTCGCCAGCTGCGATTAGGGTATTTCAAGCTGAGGTGATGCCACAACTGCTGTTTGCCATACCAGTATGAATTCTAGGTTTCTCCCCAGTACTGGAAAAAGTTTTTTCAGCCTTTCTGAGGAAGTTGTTTGGAGTGCCAAATTGTGTGCCATCAGCTATTTTATGGCTTGAAGTTGGTTGCCCCTCAGTTGAATGCACTGCCTGGAGCTGGGCTTTAAGGTACTGGTTGAAACTTTTATTATGCAGGTCCTGAGTCTGGCTATTCTTATCTGGTTTTGAATGACACTTATACCACCTGCTGGTCCAAAAATATTAGTGAAAAACTGCAAAGATTGGGCCTGTCTGATAACTTCCTTGCTACACAAGACCCGAAGAGGGCGCAGATGATTTTAGCCCAACGTATTAAAGATATTGACAATATTCTGTTTGTATTGCTAGTACAACTTGTTCCCCAACTAGCTCAGGACTGCAGTTTAATCTTGAGGGGGAAGTGCAATATCTACAAAATCTGACCATCCCTAAATATCGGGTTGCATTCGCAAAAGCATGATTCAATTTAACCCCCTCTGCCATATTAGAGGGTCCAGGAAATCCCCTATAAAGACCATGTTTGTCCCTGTGGAGAGGGTTGTGTAGAGTCTTTGACTCATGTTCTTTTCTCCTGTACCTATTATAAGGATAACAGACTACAACTAATTATGCCTCTCCTGTCCAAGTTCCCAGGTAGATCATTAAACTGGTACCTGGTATACTTACTAGGAGATTCTGAAAAAATCATAACGGAAACAGTTGCAAAGTTTATTTTTGCGGCTATGACAACCTGCCAGACCATGGCACACACAGTATAACCAGATATGTCCAATGGTTAAAACGCTTCTATTTTATAGGTTGCCCTTCAGCAGTCTCAAACTAGTTTCTCATACCTATATGAATTGGTTTCTATGAATTAGTTTTATCAATTGGTTTTATGAACTGATTTTAAAAACCAGTGTTATGAATTGGCCTTATGATCTGACTCCACAATTGGTTTTACGAATTGGTTTTTAATGACTTTTTAAAATATATAGTTAGTTATATATTTGACTTCAGTTTTTATCACTAACCCTGATGGTATTTATATGTACTGGATTTCATATTCTGTTTTAAGATGTATTTGCCTAATGGTCTGTTGACTGAAATAAAGGCTATTGTTGTTGTTGTTGTTGCATACTGAAGATCCCAGGTTCCATATTTAACATTTAAAAGTCAGTCTGGCAAAGACTCTTATAAGGAACCCTAGGATACTTCTGTTTATCAGTGTGTATACAGTACTAAGGTATATTGGCCAAAGATTTGATAGTATAAAGCAGCTTCCTCTGCCATGTAGTTTTTGGAGCAGACTAAAGGTCTACTTAGTCCAGTATTTTGTTCACTCCATAGCTAACCAAATCTCTTTGCGGGAACTTACAAGAAACTCGTAAGTGCAAAAATACTCACTTGTTTATCTTCCCTGGAACTGGTATTTAGAAGTATACTGCTTCCAGTACTGAAGTAAAATACAGGCTACATTACTACCAGCTGCCGATAACATTATTCTTTCATGAACCCGTCGAAACTCCTCCGAAAGCCATCTGAGTTGCTTGCCATCATTGTATCTCATGGATGTGAAATCTACCATTTAGAATAGAGTGAAGAAGTATTTATTTGGACTGTCCAGATGGTGATCTATCTAGCTTCACAGGATGAACACAGATTCAAGTATTATGATTCAAGTATTTTGCTACACCATTTCCTTGGGGAAACTGATTTGACTCCTGCTCTGCTTCCTACTTTTCACCAGTAATGCATGATAAGAGTGTCTCCCCTATCCCTCCATGATGAAAATATATTGCAATGTAGTACCTACCTTAAATACTTGAGACATCGGAATAAAAATTAATTTGTGAAAATTACTTTTTTTTTATTATATTTTAAAAACAAAAAAAAGATAATATAAAATCGTTCTTCTCAGTTATCTCAACATCCAGAGTATTTTACATCATTAAAAAGAAAAAGAAGAAAATGCAAATATACATTTCATATACAAAAAAAAACCCTACATATGTCCTCTTGTTTTTAGCTTGGAATTTTGCATCAAAGATGTTTGTCATATTCAAGAGGAAAAAAGCCGGATCCATAGGAAATGATACTTTGTATATTTCTTCCAAAGATTGATGTATTTTAGTCCAAAATTTCTTTGTACATGGACATGACCACCAAATATGAAAGAAGCTACCAATATTTTCAGTACACTTCCAACACTTATTGTTTCCTGTCTTGTATATTCGGTTGATTTTATCCGGTGTCAGATAAGTCCTGTACATCATTTTTAAATAGTTTTCTCTAATTTCTTGTAAAGTTGTAAACTGTATAGTATTTTTCCACGATGTATCCCATTCATCAAGAATTGTTTTCGCAAGGTTATGGAAAATGCCGGACATTCCTGATTTACAGTTATGGTTTCAAAAAATATTTGATTGTAAACAACTTGATCTACTTTCAGCTAGATTAAAGGGGAAACAAGAAAAGTTAATTGAACAGGACTGGAGTTTGAAAATTACTTTAAGTGTAAAACCCACCTTAAAATGTATCCATTTCTCTAAAAGTAAACTGTGGAGCAACATATACTATTTTGTATTGTTACATTGCTACTAGATGATGAGTTGTTATGAAAAACCAAAGTCAGACTATATAAATACCTATTAGAAGCACTAGTTGGAGACTGGAACATTTCTGCCTAACCCTTTTCAACATGGCTTAAATGAACACTTGTGTTTAAAAGAAAAAATCTGTACTGATTGACTCACACAGGACATTATCTTTACACAACAGAGTCAACATTCTCTTCTATATAGCAGCATCTTGGTCAAGACTGAAAACCTTAAACAGGAGAGAGAATTTTAAAAAAAACTCTGATAATTTCCTTAATAGAAGCATTTCATAATACAGTATTCATGCTGACCAACAAAATAAGCCATAAGCTACCCATTGGTTTTGTTATGAAGAATGCAGGCATGACTCATACAATCCTTCATAGAGCTTTTGAAAAGAAAGAAAAGCAAAATAAAACAGGAGGACCAAAACAGGAGACAAAAAAACCAAAAACCTAAGACAAACATGGTGGAATCATAAAAGTCAATGGTGACTCATACATTATTATGGTTGGATGTTAGCACAGTGGTTTTTCAGAACAAGGTATAAACCCACCATATCATTCCTTTCATACCTTTAAGATCGCCTGGTGAAGTAACAGACAGGGTTCCTTTCCCTTTAACGGTTGTGTAAAAGGTGGAATCTCAGTAGGTGAGGCTTGCATGACAAGCAGCACCTGCTAAAAGTCTATCTTCTACACAGCCATTAAAGGGACAGAAGCCCTTATACTTATTTCATCTGGAAAACCTACTTGCTTATCATCAGCCTCTCTTCCAACCTCACCTCAAGAAATACTAAAATACTGAATTTTATCTACTCATATTTATTGTTACAAGATTTTTGACCAATTATAAATTGAACCATTAAACTCTTGAAAGTTATGGATTGATCTATAGAACAATAGTTACACAGACTTAAATATGATGTGTCTTGCATATAACAAAGGGCCTGTGATATTAAGAAATTGAATTTACGGTAAAAGCAGTATTCAAAACCTCCTGTAGGCTCTCTCATTTTTCGTTTTTATCTCTCTGTCTGTCTCTCTCAATCTCTCTCTCATTTTACAGTTCATATTGTTAGTATTTGAAAAGATTCTTCTGACTTTTTTATTCTTGTTTGGAAAACACAGTGTATCTCCCTCTTCACTCTCTAATGACAAATGTCAGCTGTTAACACTGGCAGACGGATCATTAGTGGTGAAAAGCTAATCTATCATAGATATAATTCACTATATCTGTTTCACACATCTCATAAATCATCAATTAGTCCAAAGAACCCAAAGTCCTCCCTAGAGGATAGCAAATCCACAAGATGTTCTCAGACAGTTAGTTTAGAACTTGGGGGAAAATGTAGTGCAGTCAGTATATGTGCAATTCAGATATGGACATTTCACTACTACCCTTTCAAAGTAAATATCTGTGTGTACGTGTTGGCTCAGGATGGTCAAATAGTTACAAGTTTTGGCAGAGATATCTAAGGTGAACTTAACTCAATAGGTAAGCACCATCATCTAAATCCTAGTGTTAATCCCAACCAAAGAAGGCACACTGCTTTAGGATTTACTTATATGATTTTCACCATTCAACAATTTACTTTGGGTGTACACTACTTGAGATTAAACAATAGGATGCAGGTCCACATTACTAATTTATGCAGCCATACGTAGTATATAAATAGCTGGGGAAACTCCAGACACAATCCTAATAAGCCCCATTCACTAAATCATAAGCAGAGCTACAGCTTGATTTCACCTGAAAGCCATTTGTATTGAATCACTAGCGTATATACCCAGCATTGCCCAGGATTTTATTTTCTCATAAGTAATACTTGTTAAAAAGATTTGAGATCCTGTGTCTCTAATTCCCAGTACCTGTAACTTTTCCCCATTTTCCCCAATCCAATCTGAATTCAGAGGTATTAACATACAGAGGATGGGTTCCTGATGGAATATGCTGCACTCCTCCTTGCTGCTAAGCCTCATCTCCATAGCAACCAACTGGCCTACACAATTAACGTAGACCCAAGAGCTCTCTCGCTGAGAATTCTAAAAGTCCCTTCCTAAACTGCACAGGATTCCATAGAATCTTCTTTGGCTTCCAATCATATGAGGTCTTCACCTGACACAGCCAATCATATGGGGTCTTGCCTGACAGACAGATTAACTTTGACCTTTATATATTTGTAGATTACACACTCAGACTAAGACTGAGCTCATCTATCATCAGATGTAGTAGCTACAATGATGGAACTACATTGTTGTAGCTACTTCTGCTAATGCACCCCCCCAAAAAAATCTTTCTCCTAAGCAAGGCAGACCCCCCAACTAAAGAGTTTCCAATGCGCCACATATTGGGGCCCCAGGAAATCATGATTGCAGTGTTGTCCTGGTTGTGGGGCACATTGAGACAAGCAGCTGGAGAGACCCCATATGATTGTGTTGCAACTGCTTCTGTCAGTGTGCCCCATGACTGAGAGAACGGTGCAATAATCATTTCTCACGCTGCACTCCCTCAGGAACCCTTTGTCTCGGGATCTGCCTGTCCTCAGTGGTAGGTTTTGGGAGTGTTACATTTGGTCATTAACAATCATAAATCTGAATCCATAAAGTTATGAAATCATAACTCTGGCTTAAGAGCTCATAAATATCAAAAACAGGATGCTTTGCTATTTGGAGTGGCCTCTAAAAAGTCCATGTCCTAGTTCTGTGTGTTTCTTGCAAGGACAGGCAATGATGAGAAAATTGTGCATGTGATCAGTAAGTGGCTTGAGTTGCTACTTCTACATAGCCCATTATCGTTTCAAAATGTTCCAGTATGATAGGTATAATGTTAGAACAAATGTTTAGTGCCCTTTGCAAGTTTGAACAACATTAGTTTAATAAGCATAGGGCAACAATTTAATATTAGTCTTCAAACAGTAATTCTACTGTCTCCTCCTTAGCTTACCTTTCCTGTTCTTCAAAACAAGAACTTAAACTTGAGATGCAGTTTATGTATTGAGTTTTCAAAGTGTGTAGAATGGAAACATCTATCTAGATCCTGAACATATCCTGGCTGCTTTTCAAAGCATTGTTGTTATGCACCATCAAGTTGGCTTTGACTTGTAGCAACCATATGATCTCCAAAAGACCTGTTTTTAACAGCCCTGCTCAACTGTTACAGACACAGGACTGTAGCTTCCTTTATTGGGCCATCAACTTGCATTCAACTCTATCAACCATGGAAAGCATGTCTTTGGAATACTGGTGCTCATCTCCCTTTCCAAAGAAATACAGACAGAGCTTTCTTTATGTTTCAAAACAGCTAATCAAGGATATTTATTTACTTAACATACTTATATTCTGCCTTTCTTCTACTACTACTTCCTTAATTTCTTAATTACTTACTTTCTCAAGTTTTTAATTACTTATTAACTTATTCTAGATTACTTTGGACTAATTATAATTCATCTAAAAATAATAATCATCTATATAAAAACAACATTTTGAAACAACTAATATATCTTATAAATCTACTTTTATAACTCTCAATTAATAGTATTAATTTTAATTGCAAAAACCTAATGTCATCAGATCCCCTTCATTCTTTTTTTAAGAGAGACATGGTAATTGTTAAAGGCCTTGACCCAACTGAATTTCAGAAAGGTAACTTCAGGGGTTTTATGCTAAGAACCTATGAAATCTGCTCTCTCTCTTTTGGTTAAATCAGTTTTTGAAAACTCAGTCTTGGCTATTTGTCTCACAATGCTTTTGTCCTAGCACTTTTACCCCAGAGCATCAATCACCTAAATTTGCTAAAGTTTAACTAAGATATGTGAACATCTGATAAAGATGGCAACATATTTGAAAAGAGATTTTTTAAACAAATTTTTGTTTTATTTTACAGCAGACCAACTTTCAAGATATAAGGGCACAACATAAAGAAAGGTGGTGACAAAATAATGTTTTATTATTTTTATTATTACCAGGTGCTAAGATCTCTCTCACAATCCCCTTGCTCCTGCACTGCATTCTGATCTTCACTGGCACTGGAAACTTCCATTGCCTTGGCCCTGTGCTCCTTCCTCACAGCATCCCTTCCAGAGATGCCTGGTTAAGCCTCTTGCAGCAGCACTGGGAGCTGTTGCTACTATCCATTTTTTTTCTCCTTTCACTCTGCTGCTTGCCTGCTTTGACTTTTCTTCTGCTTCTGCCCTGAGCAAGAGCCCTTGGTGCTGTTTCTTAAGGTAGTACACCAGGTATTATTGTTTATTATGCCTTGATGCATGCAATGAAGGCAGATAGGAATCTTGACATCCTCTCAGACCTAGAAAATGGCCCCAGACAATGTCTTTCCTTTTCTATAGTGACTCAGGCTGTAAGTCTTCCATCTAACATCAATATAACAACAACCATAGCTACTGAGGTAGCACAATGAATCTTGCTAAAACACACAAACTGAGTAAACAGAAAAAAAGTAACAGGAAAGGCAAACAGAAGATTAAGGCTGGTTAGTCAACAAGACAAAGGGAAATTTGAAAAAAAGCATGACTTACAGGTGTCCACAGCCACCTTTATAGCCTGCAATCGCCCCTTCTGCTCAGATGAGGATGTCTTTCTTATATGGTCATGTTGGCCATGGTCATGGCTAGTTTATACTGTACTTTTTTGACACCTTGGGTTGTTCCAAAGTGCTCCAGACTGTGGTACTGCAATCCAAAATAATTTGGGCCTATCTAGCATGCTCTGGAATTGCTAAAACATTTGTCCAAATCATCCCGTTCATTATTCAGTATTTGACAGACGCTGTTACAAACACTGGCCATTTCTGCGCTACACTGTTATAGTGCTATTATTCCACTTTCAGCATCCTGAGGAATACTGGAGTTTGTCATTCAGGGAGGGGTATGCCTCAGTTATGGCCACTGTTATAAAACCTTTGCTATTCTGCGTATTTGAAACAGTAGGTCAGTCTTTGAAACTCTTTTCTATGTAGTACAAGACTTTTAGGGCCACAGATGTCTTCATCCTCCCTCTCTTCTTTACCTTTCTGAAAGTAACTGAATTCAGGAGTCTCTTTTGTTTTTGTTTTTCCTCTTCAGTTATATCTTGGATTTCTCTTCAGTTTCTTCAAATGTGTACCCTTACCATGCTTGATGACTACTTCATATGTGTTATCAGTCTTTGTCCCACTTCTATTCTACTAAATATTCATTTTCCTTTCTAGTTAACTAACTTCTTCCATGTTTCTTCCATGCCACATTTCAAAAGCCTCCCACTCTCTTCCTCCATGTTATCTGTCATCCATAATGCCTATCTCTGTAGTGCTGAAATACATGTTTCGGTACATTTCTTCTGAGAATTTTCTCCTCCTACCACTACATCCATTTTCAATGTCTGTTTCATTATTTTTGTTCTGTGTTTAATCTTATTGTTGCCTCTCATGTATTTAAATGCCTCCCATTCCTGTTTGTTCCCCACATAGATCTTGGAGTTGTCATGAATCTCTTTACTTGATTTTTTTTTTTTTTTAGACCACAGTTTTAAAAAATGAAATTAACTGCCTTTAATAAGTTCCTTCCTTATCTGCATATACTGCAATTCACTTAGCCTAAGAATATTCCTTATATTATTTCATTAAAACCATTCCCTATAAATATGTTAAACAGAATAGGGAACAGTGAGCATCGTTGACAGACCTTGTTGACTAATTTTGGCTCTTTGGGTCAATGTCATCTCTCCTAATGTTGTTTTCTAGTAAGTGTGTTATACATGCACACAAACACACAAAAAGTAAACACTTAGAATTATATATTCTTCTAGTAATTAAATATTCCTTGAGAAGAAATGGTCTTGTGATTAAACTGGAGAAGGCTATTGAACTAAGATGGGGTGACCAGTGGATCAAGTGCTTTGGGATAGATATGTCTGTTCCTGATTTTACTGGTGTTCTTCACATAGTTTCTCTTAGCTGAACAGGAGCTGTCCTGGTGCTGAACCTTGTTCTTTCAGAGGGCATCTACAGAGCTGCTGGTCAGCTCAGAGAAGCTGCAGGAGAAACATATGTTTACTATGTAAAACCAATAATAGATTTACCACCCCTCCAACGGCATACCCAGACAAGAACAAAGTATGACATCATCTTGGTATCCTAAATCATGTATTGTGTTCTTTAGTGTTATTTTCTAATTATTTAGAATTTTGGAACCATTCCCAGTTCCTTCGTCTCTGTAACACACACCAGATCTGATTTTCAAAGACTTTCAACAAAATTCTCATAAGAAGATGCTCACAAGAAACTATTTTAGCTATTTAATTAAATTTGTCTTGAATTTAAAAACAAAACCTTTGCTTTTTGTCTGCAGTTCATTTTTTTGATGAAGTAAACTCTGACTTTACACAGATATTTTTAATATTACATAAATGCATATTATTTGTGAGATTGTTTTAAAAAAATATTTCAACCAGTGGGACTCTGTATAATGCTCCCTGATGTTCTTAGTGAGCATAATGTCTTGTAATATAAGCCTGGAGATGATACAAGCACCAACAACTTTCCCTTACAATTTCTAGATACTATGCTTCTAGAAATGTGGTATCTGCAAGAATAAATTGGAAGGTCTTCAACTTCCACCCTTACCATTGACGGTTCAATGGTAAAAGTATATATATGGCTCTGACCTTTAAAAACTTCCCTCAGGATTCCTTATTTACAGTTTCTTTTAAAACATGGAATTAAATTTTGAGGCTAGCTATTGAACTTTGTCCTACAACTGATGAGCTCAACTCAGAACAGTAACAGCGAACTTCATCTCCTTTTATGGGTAAGCATGTGCTCTGATGGGAATGGGCATTCCCAACACAACTTAAGAGACATTTTGATGGTAAAATAGTACTTTTATGATACAGTTGCATTCTGCTTCTCCACCAAGACACAATGAGCAATGTATATTGGGTGAAATCTCATTACACAGTGATCTGAGTAAAAAGATGTTGATATGTCCAAGGCAACATAAACTATATTTCATATCCCAGCAGGGATGTGGACTTGGGTCTTCCACATTCAGACTCAACTCTCTAGCTCTCCTACACTGGAGTGTCTCAATAATACAATGGCCCATGATTTTTTCAATAATATGTAACAAGTATACACCAAATAAACAAACAATAATGACAGAAAGAGCTATAGAAGTTGCTAGTGGACAACCACTTGAACTTCATGGTATTTCCTTATGATATTTTCTTTCCTATAAGGCACAGATATCAAATATTGCAACACAGGATTTACTGGGGGTTATGACTAAACAATGTTTTCTGCTAAATAATGATTTCTGCCAAAATACATACAAAGCAGCTTTCTGTTCAGGGTAAGCTTGAGAAAAAAAGGAATTTCTGAGGTGACTTATTGTACTTCTCAGGGTTCCCCCTGCCACACCTCATACTTTCATTGTGGCCATTGGCATATGTAATCTATCCTTTCTTCTACCTTTAGCCTAAGACAAGCCCTGGGTTATCCTATGAGTTCAGTTGGGTCATGCTGGCAAAGAACATGCCACTATTAAAGAAGTCAAAGTCTAGAATGCACACTTTCCATGACATGTCTCAAACCAAGTAAGACAGATATGATACTGTAATGAAGAATGTTGTGCTAGGACCAAGAAGGGACAGTTTCAAATCTGTCTCACTGAGTAATCTTGAGTAAGTATAGTGATAAATAGCTAGTTGCATCCTGGTTTTAAATATATTTATAATGTTATGATTTATTGTCATTGTCTCTGACCGTATATGTTTGATGTGCTGCCCTTTGGTGGAAAGGGTGTTATAAATAAACACCATTGTTGTTGTTAGTCAATTTTACTCCAGTTTAACCTAGTTAACCTAATTGTTGAGAAAACAGTATGCGTTTCTTGCTTAAGGCTGACAAGCACCCACCTGATCACACCTACAGTCAACAGGAAGCAGCAAGAGAAAAACAGGCCAGTCTCAAGGCTTACACAAGCATAAGCACGGTCCAGGCACCCCAAGGTTCAAAGGGAAAATGCAATCCTAAGCACAGACCAAAGCTGAGAGAGGAGTTGCCAGGAATATAGTCCAAAAGTGAAGGCCAGGGATCCTCAAAACCAAAGATGTGTGACAGTGTTGCACAGGAGTTTGGGGGGTCTTGTTTTAAAGCAGAATAACTGTACTAATTGATAGTGGAGTCAATCCAGCTGGACTCATTAGCTCAGCATCTTCTATTTAAAGTGGAGCAGTGTTGTTTCCTGTAGTTTTACTCCAGAGCTTCTTCTTCTTCTTAATCTGCAGCTACTGCTAGGATGGACCAGGTTCTGCATCTGCCAGAGCCATGAGAGGACTTTAGCTTCCCCTAGACCTAATTGGTGCCCATCATCTCTTTCCCTTCTTCATCTAAGGAGTCCTCCTTTAGGTAGGGCATGACAAGAGGGAATTGTGTATATCACCTTTTGCTTTCCTTAGAACAGGTGTGGGGAAAGTGTAGTCCGATGGGCTCCATTCTGCAGTTCCTGAACTTCCAAGACCTAATTCCTTTGTTTAAAAAAATCAGTGATTTATTTCAGCTAAAAAGTGTCTCAAAACTGCTGCAAAATGAGGTGGTTTTGCCTCCCACAACTTGCCTAAAACAAAAGTGTAAGTGATGTGATGCCGCTTTGGAGATGCCCAGTATGTCCGGCAAGAGAGCGCGGGAGTTGAAATGGCCCTCTCTGCCCTTCATCTTGCAGGCATTAGAGGAATGGCATGATAATATGTAAATAAATAAATGAAGGAAGACTTTTCCGCAATGCAGATGAGTTTGCCCATTTCTAATATAAATTCACATGTAATGTAGCCTTGCAGAGAGACAAGAGGAAATCAGCTGCTAAGATCAGATGGTTGGGTACAGAAAAGGTGTGTGTGAGTGTGTGTGTGTGTGCGTGCGTGTGCGCGTGCACGCATGTGTGGAGTGCAGTTCAGAATGCGGATCATTCTTGAAAGCTTGGGTAGGACTTTTGTAGATGTTGCCCTGACTTGCATACCCGATGTGAGGAATTCTTGGAGTTGTAGTCCAACAACATACATTCTCCATCCCTGCTGTAAAGGTCATCTTTAGACTTTTCATCCTACTTTAAACAGATCAGATGACAATGATAATCAGGACTTAACTGAATTGCCAGATACAGTCAAACCACTAGAGCAGAGAAAAATCAAAGGATGGAGCCAGCTGAAACATAAGGGAAGAATAGTGGGTCACAGGCTACTTGAGGAGCTAATATAATTGTAACTTTGTTTGCTCTTTCAGATTTAGTTACAGCTCATGAGGAGGTTGTGGCGGCAAAGCCATAGGTCCATTTATTATAAAAGTTCAGAAAAGGAAATTGAAGAACTTCAACAAACACTTAGGGACAGTTCTTTAAGTCTGAAATAAACATAAATACTCTCAAACAACAATAAATAACAAGGAACACTCTCCTCTATTGATGGTTAAAACACTTCTTTGCCCCTTCTTATGGTTCCAAAGTTCCTTTTTCACTGTGTACACACAAGGGTAGCACACAGGATTGTCAATCTATGCAGGCAGTGTCCAACTCTTGTCCACCTATTGGTACCTTAATTGTCTTTGCACTGGTAGGTCTCTATTCCCACCTGTCCCTTTCAGTCATTCTGTTTGTCAATTGTCAGGTTTACATTTTGTCTCAGCTTGCAACTCTGATGAACAGGCCAATCTACTCTTCTACTTTTTGTCTTCCCCATCTCCTCCCTTCCTCTGGCAATACTTCTTTTTCCAACCATTTTTTTCCTTCTCCCCTTAAATCTCCCTTTTTGGCTGTAAATTTTTGCAAATTTCATTCTTGTTGGCAAAAGCACATAACTGAAACATTTTTCTGTCTGCTGTAAAGAAAGTAATTGAAAATCGTGAAATTTTGAGTTTTATATTCACTGTTGTTTTGTTGTTGTTTGCCTTCAAGTAATTTCTGACTTATGACAACATTAAAGTGAATTTACCAGGGTTTTCTTGGCAACATTCATTCGGGGGTGTGTGTGATCTGCTCAAGGTCATCCAGTGACTCTGCATATCCAAGTGGGGGTTCAAACTCTGGTCTACCAGAATCCTAATCCAACACTCAAACCACTACACTATAATGGCTCTTTTATTCTATGAAAAATTCACATATGGCTTTCTGTGGACAAAACATTGTTTTCTGAGCAGAAAAGTTATTTTTTGTGCAGAATTGTAAGGTTTAAGAAATTTGCTTTCTGTGCACAAGATAGCATTTGTATGCAGAAAATGCCATTTTTCTGCACCATATCAATTTTTCATGTAGCATAAGTCAAAAACTGTGAAGATTCTTGTCCATCTACATTTCTCCTTATCAGGAAACCTCTTTTTCAGCTGTTTGAATTTTAAAAATATCATTTTTATCCTACTTCCTGGATATCTTTACCTAGCACCTAGCAGCATGACTCTCCCACTTTACCTGGCCACAATTCCCAATATTCCCTATTTATCTATGCCAAAAAAGACATCTAGACACATCAAAATAAATTCAGACCCTATCAGACTACAGCAGTGATGAGATAGTTGGAGAAGGCTAAAGCTTAGCAGGAATCCCTGTACAGTCATGTTCAAGATACCTATATAGCTTGCACAGTTTATAACCTTGGTGTGGTTGGAAAACCAAGAGAAGCTAGTCCCTGCTTGAAACACATGCAGTGTGGATGTAAAGAGATAAAGATCTGAAGCAGCTGTTAAGTAAGGATTCTGACCGCTACTGTTAATATGAAGGGAAACTTCTTCAGACCTGGTTCTTTCAAGGCTGCAAGCCCAGAGAGGAGGATTCTACCTGTAGTTTGACCATGCAAACCCACAAGGCCCAGAATGTGGACTAAGCAGGCCTGTCCTTGGCACGTTAATGTCCAACGTTGATACAGTTTGGTTGTCCATGAAATGAAGAACTTGACCAACTGGGGGAAAAAAAGACTGAGGCAGGAAGAAGAATTCATCCCGCACCTCTCACGTGACCACGTGTGGAGGGGGGACAGGCTTTGCTGCCCTCCCACGAGATCCTTCTCGTGGGATGACTGGGGGAGGCGGGGCCAGCAGGTATTATTTAACGCCGCCCCGCCTCTTCGTTGGCCTCTTTTTCGAACGCAGGTGACCCAGTCTCCCACCCTATGGTTTCAGTGTAAGATAGCTGGTCGCTTCGGGGGCAGGTAGGAATTTCTCCCCCATAGGGGGGGTTTTCCGCCTACCCTACAGTGCGCCAAGGGTTGGGAATTGGCTTCACAGGGTGGTGCCTTAATTTGGTATTAATTAGGTTGTCACAGCCATATTTGCAGTCCCCAGGCCGACATGGGGGGGGTCTTAGGGTCCAGTGTGTACCTATGGCACCCTTTTGGTGTAGGATAAATCCTATCCTTGAGGAGGGCCCTGGGCTCACTCCACTCATCGTGCGCCGGGGGGATGGGCATTGGGGCTCACCTTCCAGACAAAGGCTGGCCAAAGTCATAATGCACCTTCAGCGGTTGGCTTTGGGGGTTGGTATCTCGCTCAACGGGCTAGGGAAGATGGTCGGGAGCTGACTCTTGCCCTAGTCCACACAGGCTATGGACCCCTCTCTTTCCTCAGGTCAGAAGTTCAAGTTCAAGTTCATGTAAGTTCAAGTTCACTTCCCCTTGTTATGTTAATTAGGCATATTAATAAATTGCCCTAGTTCAACACAAGCTCTGTGTGTGATCTCGTCATTTCGTGGGTTGGGTGGCAAAGCTTCTGTACCTCAGTCTGATAGGGGAATTACACTGGAAAAAGTGAGTTTACTTACATTAGACTAATTCAGCCATTCTCATCCTTTGGTCTTCTAGCTATTTGGGACTTCAGTTCCAAGAATCCATCATCCTTGGCCAGGCTGGTAGAGCTTTCTGGGAGTCCACAACAACTGTAGGATCAAAGGTTGAGAATGGCTGGACTAATTGACCCTTGCAGATCTCCTCCTCCTCCTCCTCCTCCTCCTCCTTCTTCACAACAAATCTTGCACTGGTTTCCTTAAATCTGAATTTCAACTAGATACTAACCTGGCCACACATGATGGAAACTGGTAGAATTCCTAACATTTGTTACTGATGCTTGTCTGGAGCATTCTAAATAATGTTCATGGCAGAACTTTGTCTTGATAAATCATGACACATTCTGCATATAACTTAAGTCTTATAGTCCAGCCTGATTGCCACAAATCATCAGTCATGTGCATACACAAATCTTATGTGTACCCATGGAATGAAGAATGAAAGGAACGTAGGATAATTAATCAATACTGTGGCACATACACAGTGGGTTTATGCTCTGAGATTTAAAAAAAATAGGAAATAGCTGGCACAACAAAAAAGATCCAAATCTAAAGGCACAGACTATTTTTTTTAACACACACAGTTGAGCACAGATAAAGTGAAAAATGACTTAGTTTGTATCACTCACCTATCACATGAACCAGTATATCATTTCAGCAAGTCAGCATGTGCTAAACAAGGGATAGAAGGCAGCACTGTGGAAATAATTAGGCAGGGCCTTGGGAGCCTTGATGTCTGAAGAAAGCTAGAATGATGGTGCATGTGGTAGGCTGAATTGTTGAAATGGATGTATTTAGAGGAAGGAAAAATAAAAAAACAGAGCACAAGTGATTGTAATTTCCTGTCATTAGAGGAAAGGTGACCCAAAGGATATACATTTCCTGGTTTGTCACCAATAGTTGGATAATCTATTAGTACAGGAGGCCCTGAGTCTAAAAGAACTGAGCAGGGCTGTGGATGCCTGGGGTTCATAGAGGTATCTCATTTATAGGGTTGCCATAAGTTGACAAAATACAATAAACCACAAAATCCTTAGGTCTCCCACCTTTTGGTTACATATCAGAAAAGGATAAAAATGGAAGCTGCTGAAGTACTAGTCAAGGGATGATACATCCAAAGGTGTATCTAAGCAGTATTGTGTTGAATCTCTACCTGGTCTTTCCACAACCTCTCCATCCTGCAAAAGAGGCCAATGTTCATACTTTGAGGATATGAGACAAATATTTCAAAGCAAAAGACTGTAGTGCTTACCTTACTGTAACAAAGTGGGCAAGCAGTGTATGCATTCTCATGTGCCATTGCTTTGCAGCTTCTCCAACTGCTCATGCCTTCTGGAAAAATCCCTAGGGAAATTAATGTCAGAACTTTCTCCACTGGAACTTTCCACTGCTGCTACCTGCTGAGCAACTGAAAGCAGATCAAAATTTGTTTCCATTGAGGGACTTTTTGTCTGTCTGTATTTTTGAGTTTGCTTTAAAAGAAAAAGTATTGTATTGCTCTCAGATCTTCTTCATGCCACCCACTTAGTGCTTTGAAGTTTCAATGTGAAGATGACATTCTGATGTTAGACATCTTCAGTCTATTCACAGTTCTACAATTTCCATTCTCATGTTCTATCCAGACCTTCCTAGGGACAGAATAGCAATGTGACCCTTCATTCTCTCATCTCTCAAACTGGCATCACTACTAACTTATGAACTATGTTGTCTTCTTCATTTCTTGAAAAATATGTTTGATATTAGAGTAAGTATAGTGTCTGGATGAACTGTCCATATATTGTTTCCAGAATGCTTTTGTTGCTCTTTCCCTTTATTGAAAGTGCATTCTTATACATGTGCCTATTCAGAATAAGTTCAGTCTTCAGTAAGCTTGATCTCTTGTAAGTATGCATAGGATTGCAACATTAATGCATGAAGTGGAGACTAATTTAAATATCACTTGACTTCTAAGAGTACCCCCACATAAACCTCTGTATGTGCTTAGAAGTAATGTTCTCACCTCCATGACATACACATAGCTGGGATTACATTTTACTTCAGACATTCAGGATTATAGTTGTTAACTGCCATCAAGTTGACTTTGACTTGTGGTGATCCTATCGAGGAAATATCTCCAGGTCATTCTATTCTCAACCACCCTGCTCAGGTCTTGTAGATTCAGAGATGTCTTCCTTGACTGAGCCTGTCCATCTGTAATTCACTCTTTCCTTTTTCTACTGCCTTCTGCCTTATCAAGCATTACTGTCTTTCCTAGTGAGTCATGTCTTATGATATGGCTCAGTTTAGTCATCTTGGCTTCTAGGGAGAGCTGAAGTTGATTTGATCTAGGATTCATTCATTTGTCCTTTTAGCAGTCCAGGGTATCTGTAGAATTTTTCTACAGTGCCACATTTCAATGAGTTGATTGTCTTCTTATTTGCTTTCTTCACTGTCCAGGTTTCACATAAAAATTGGAAATACAATGACATGGACAATCTTAAATTTAGTACTCAATGATATCTCTTGATACTTCAGGAGCTTGAGTACAGATTACGTATAAGGATAACCAAATGTTGTGGCACACTCATTTCTTCAAGAGTTTCTCATGATCTACACAATCAAAAGCTTTGCTATAATCTATGAAGCAGAGGCTGATTTTCTTTTCAGATTCTTTGTTGTACTTCATTATCCAGCATACTTTGGTAACATGATCCCTAGTACCTCTTCCTTTCCTAAACCCAGCTTGGACATCTGGCATTTCTCACTCTATATGTGATAGAATTCTTTGTTTTTGAATGGGAAATTAATGCAATGGTCCTGTGGTTACTGAAATCCTTGATGTCTCCTGTCTTGGGGATTGGAATGCAACCTTTTATCTTTTTATATAGTTCTTTCATGTATTGTTTACAGTAACAACAACAACAACAACAACAACAACAACAACAACAACAATAATAATAATAATAATAATAATAATAATTACTTCTCCTTGACCCCCTGCTGGTTGTAGAGCTTCCCCACTCTTTAGTTAAATTTCCTTTTGTTTTCTCAGATCTTATAGAAGACATCTCTTGTTTCTCCTTTTTATGTTGTTGTCATCTTCTATTTCTCTGCATTATTATAGTAGTACTCCTAGTCCCTGCACACAAGTCGTTGAACAGTTGCATTCGGGCTTCTGACTCTATTTCTGTCACCTTTTACTTCTCATCTGTCCTTAACTGTTTGAAGAGTTTCATCTATAGTCCATTGAGTTATCTTTCTTTTTTACCTACAAGTAGTGTCTTTTTGCTTTTCTCCCTGATGATGTCCCTGGTTTCAGTCCAGAATTCTTCTGGCTTCCAGTCAATTAGGCTTAATAGTGCAAATCTATTTTTCACATTATCTTTAAAGTTGTATTTCAGCATCATGATTGGTTTAGTGTTCTTTAGCTTTACTCTAACTTTTGCTATTAGCAGTTCATGTCCTGTGCCACAATCTGCTCCTGGTCTTGTTTTTGCAGAGAGAATTGAGCTTTTCCATTTTCTGCTTCCAATTATGTGTTCTGTTTGAGTTCTTTATTGGCCATCAGGTGATCTCCCTGTATACCGTTGCTTCTTGAGTTGTTTTAAGAACGTATTTATGATGAACAAACTATTAGTCTTGCAAATTTTAGTCAGTCAGTCTCCTGCTTGACTTCTTGATCCTAAGCCAAATTTTCCTATACTCTTTGATTTTGCTCTGTTTCTTACTTTTGCAATCCAATCACCTATGATTAACAAGAACTCCTGTGTTTGTGTGATCAATTTTCTTCAGGACTCCTGTGTAGAATCTTTCAGTTTCTTCCTCTTCTTCTGCTTCTGTCACTGGAACATAAACTTGGAGTTATGGTTAAACCGACAGGCTTTCCCTGAAGCCTTTTTGACATGATTTGGACAGACTATAGAGTCCCAGTTATCTGACCTGCGGTTATCCGACGCTCCGGATTAACCGACGTCGCGGCTGCCTAGGGGTGTGGCTGCAGGCATTTCCGCACGCCCCAGACACGCCCGACATGCCCCCAGGCCTGCCCCGACACGCTCCCGACATATCCCCAAAATGGCAGCCACCACGGGGCTCCGTGTCATCCAACATTTCAGTTATCCGACCCTGCGCCCGCCGGTTTAGGTCAGATAACCAGGACTCTACTGTACATTGCATCCTTTGACTGCTATATCTCTTTTGCTATATCTCTCCTCACTCTAAATGCCATCCCATTTCTTCTTAGATTTTCATTTCCTGAGTAAAACACTGTGTGATTATTTGTCTCAAAATGTCCCATTCCTGTCCACTTTAGCTCACTCACCTTAAGTGCTGCAATGTTTATGTTTCATTTCTTATTTTACTATGTCTAGCTTCCCCTGATTCATGCTTCTTATATTCCATGTTCCTATAATATGTGTTGCGGAGCTTCAGACTTTCCTTTTGCCTATGAGCATATCATCAGCTGAACATCCTTTCAAATAGAATCCAATTGCATCATTAGCCAAACAGCAGTATTCATAATGTCACTTGAGGGAGCACCACCACCAAAAATTCACTAATTGCATCATTATGCAAAGTAAGGCAGTTTATAAAGGGTCTATAGGGAAGGTTACTTCACTGTGAGCTGTGATGTAATATATATGTATCTGTTGAGTAATGCATCTTTCTTCCTTGATTAAATGTGTAGCAGACTGTGGTCTCCCCTTCCATAGGGAAAAACTGTCTATTAACTTTAAGAAGACAAGTAGAGTTATTTAGTTTTCTGGAGTGATAGTTTCAAACAAAATAAATTTCTCATATTTGGTTTGTTTGTGCTAATTTTTAAAAAGACCAAGTATTATCAATTAAGTTAGGTTTCAAGAGTTTAGAGCACACATACCTTATGGAATGCACAGTTTGTTTGCAATAATATAATTAAAGTGAGCATGTGTTTCCTTCAAACTTCCAGTGCTCTGCTGCCATTCCTTTGGGACAAGTTGTAAATGTGATGTGCCTTGGTTTTCTTCTCCTGAATTAAGTGATAAATATACTTTTTAAAAGTTACTAATTATGACTTATTCGAGTTTGTTCCACCTAATAAGTCCCCAGTTGTAGAGAGCAATTATGACAAAATGATATCCCAGAGGTACCTTTTTTTACACTTGAAAACTATATTCAGATACAGTGACATTATTCAGTGGAAAAAAGTGTGATTATATTTCTCTGAACAGTAACACCAAATGATGAACATAAATTGCCTACACACTTTTCTGACTGAAACAACAGTGAAGTTATAAATATTAGCCTTGTAAATATTAAATCACTTTGGAATTGTTTCCAAGTCATCAGAAAGAGTATGGAGAAGGAAGAAAAGTCATACTCCTTTTTTCTTTCTTTCCAGAATTCAGGGCATATTTTGTTGGAATATCAAATTTTGGATAATGATGTCTTTTAAAGAAAGTTGAAACACATGTTGTTTAAACAGTGATTTTTAAAAAATCCATAAAAATTAACCAATATTTCTATAGACTCCTAATAATAAAAAGAGTAAGTATAAACAGCAAAATACATCAAATTATTAATTCAGTGAAGATAAAAAAGTTGTTATTCATGCAATTGTTGCTTGCCAAATTCTCTGCTGTTGCATGGAAGCACAGAGTTCTATTTTTGCTTCAGTTTTTCCCCAAAAGGAGAATTCTGTGTTTCCATGCAGCAGAACAGACCTTGGCAAAGGGACCTGGACTGCAAATCAGGATAGGAGTTAGTCAGGAATCACCTAACTAACCCAAATCAGATCAAATCTGCAGGGTCAGATGAAATGCATTCCAATGCACTTAAGCAACTTGCTGATGTACTCTCTGAACCACTTGCCCTTGTGTTTGAGAAACCTTGGAGAACAGGTGAGGTGCTAGAGGACTGGAGAAGGACAAACATTATTCCTCTCTTCAAAAAAAAGGAAAAAAGAAGAGCCAGGAAACTACAGATCAGTTAGCCTGACCTCGATACCAGGGGCTATATTAGAATGGATGATACAAGAGTGTGTCTGCATGTATCTTGATGACAATCCAATGATCAGAATGAGCCAGAATGGGTTGGTTAAGAATAAATCCTGCCAAACTAATCTCTTTTTTCAATTCAATCACCAATTTAGTAGATGATGGGGATGCTATGGATGTCATGTATCTACATTTGATATGGTCTCTCATGATATTTAGATTAGTAAACTGGCTAAATATGGAATGGATGCAAACAGATTAATAGATCCAAATGAGATGGATACATAACTGGTTCAAAAACCATGGTCAAAGAGCTGGCACCAATGACTGCACTTCAAACTGGAAGAAGGACTCAAGTGACTAAGATGACACAGTGGAGGACATCCCTATCAAGTTTGGAGATGCAACATGACTGGGAGGGTGACTAACACATTGGAAGATAGAAACATAAGGAACAGTCAAAAAGAGATAAACTAGAAAATTGAGCAGATTTAATTAAATGAAATTCAGTGGAGACAAACACAAAAGTCTACATTTAGACCATAAAAAACAATGCACAGGTATAAGATGGGGGATACAACGCTCAGCAAAAAGGGCCTTGGGATTATTGTTGATCATAAGTTGAGCCACTAGTGTGATGCTACAAGCAAAGAAGTCAAATGCTGTTTTAGCCTGAATAGAAGCATAGGTTGTTATGGGTTTTCCAGGCTTTGAGGTTGCGTTATATTAGTATTTTCTCCTGATGTTTCGCCTGCATCTGTGGCTGGCATCTTCAGAGGATCTGGTGGCATGAAGTGAGACAGAGTATATATACTTGTGTAGTCCCCAGGTGGAAGGGAACAATTTGCATGTGTTACAGTTGGTCTGTGTGATGGTCTATTGTTAAATGGGATATCCCCCAGGGTGTATTGTTAGTCAGGGGATATGCATAACAGTGCAGTAAGTACATTAGCAACCCACAGCAACCCATACCCATACCCATAGAAGCATAGTTTCCAATTCAAGGGAAGTAACAGTCCCACAAAAATCTGTGCTGGTCACACCTCATCTGGAGTACTGTGTTCAGTTTGGACACCTCATTTTAAGGATATAGACAAGTTGTAGCAAGTTCAGAGAAAGACAACAAAGTTGATAAAAGTATGGAATACAAAATACATGAGGTTGAAGGATCTAGGCCTGTTCAGCTCGGTGAAAAGAAGACTGGGTGGTGATTGCTCTCTTAAAGGGCTGACACAGAGATGAGTGGGCAAGCCTATTCTCTACTCATTCAGAAAGTAAGACCAATTCCAAAGGTTTGAAGTTACAGGAGAACAGATTTTGATTGAACATTAGAAGGAACCTCTAGAAAGTAAGATAGGTTTGGCAATGAAACCAATTGCCTAGCAAGGTGGAGGGGTCTCTTTCATTGGAGATGATTACAAAAAGAGACTGGACAGATCCCACATTGAGCTGAGAGTTTGACTCCCATGGTTCTCCTTCCAGTGCTATGATTCTATGAAATAAAATATGAGTTTTCTTTATTTTATTTTACTTGTGCATAAATATGTGCTTTTGTTTTTGTTTTTTTAATAGGTTTTAAACATTCTTGCATTTTGCTTAACCAGTCCTTCATATGAGAAATGGCTGTTTGGTTCCAAAATGTTTAAATGTATTATTGTGGTTTAGAGCTTGGAAATTGTTACCTTTTACACTGTAATTCCCCTAATGCTTTTTGGGACACTCTGGGAGATATAGTACAAAAAAGAGTACCAAAAAAAAAAAAGTCTAGCCCCAAAAAGATATTGCCCCAAAAAGCTTTTCGAAGCTCTATCCTTGCTAATTTTATACATTTTTAATATACGTTATATATATATATATATATATACACACACACACACACACACACACTTTAAAAAGACAATCTCTGGGTTCTCTACTCAGGCCTAGTTCTAGGTTTTCCTAATTCTGGATTCTCTACTTGAGTCTAATTCAAGGTTTTCCCTTTCTCCTCCCCCCCCCCAGCTTTCCAGGTGACCACAGAAATCTGGACAGTACAACAAATATAAGGCTGTGCTCAACCTTTAGAATGTAATCTTGAATGAAACAAAGCTATACATATTTTTGTCAATGCTGTAGATGAGAAAGATACCTGCCCACAGCCTCCAGACTACAGTCCGTTTTAACACAAGGATGTGTTTCTAAGTAGAATCACATAGAAAACCACAAATTCCATTTGTCTTCCAGATGTGAAGGGGATACTCCTTTTCAGCCTTATAATGAATAAACCACAGTCCTCCACAGAGTGAAGACACATGTACAGGTATGTGTGCACACACTTACACAAGATCCCCTTATTAATTCAGGATGACTGAAGAAGAGAGAATCTGAATATGGAAGTACAGCTATTTGTGTCACACAAATAGTTGCATAAAAGCATGATATAAATAGCTGCATAAAAGGCAAAATTTCCTTGGTTAATACAAGAATAATGGGCTCAAAAGAAAATATGAATACCATTCTATAAATACTGAAAAAGTGATTGGCATCATCTAAGCCTTAGGCAGTACAAATCATTCCTAAGTGACTATATTCTTCTGAACTCCAGCTATGAAAATCAGTTTAGTCTAAATGGGCAAAGATAAGACTTTCACATGACTACAAATCTCAGCAATAGAGTCACTATAAATCCTCCCTCTGACCAATTTGCCTGTGATAATGTAGGTGTGAAGATGAGGATATAAAAACTTTGGTTTACTATAGTATTTAGATGTATGAGAATGTGGAAATGATCACAGTTTGCAATTTGGTTAGGGCTTTGAAAAGAATAGGTTGTTACTTTTCATCTAGAGTCATAGAATCATAGAGTTGGAAGAGACCACAGGGGCCATCCAGTCCAACCCCCTGCCATGCAGGAATCCACATCAAAGCACTCTCAACAGATGGCCATCCAGCTTCTGCTCAAAAACCTCCAAAGAAGGAGACTCCACCACACTCTGAAGATTAGCAACACGGGCCTCCAGCTGCCGGACCTTCTCCTCCAAGAGGGCCACTAGCTTGCAGGTGTACCCAACCACGTCTTCTGGCAAGAAAAGAAACATGCCACAGCTGTTGCAGGTGACTGCAGCAGCTCCCTCACTATCCATATTTGATAATCTAGGAAGCCAAAGTAGAAAAACTAAAACTGGGCTTCCCCCTCAAACTCTCCTGCTTAACACACGTATCAACACTCCTGTATGCCAAGCTCTGCTTGTCAACTTTCATGACTGAGGCTGCAATTATATAGTGACAGCCACTCCTCCAGTCAGTCCTACCTCGCTGGGACCTTGGATCAGGCAGAGTATCTCAGGAGGGATTCAACCAAAGCAGCAATGAACTCTTGTTCAACCTGTAGTGCAAAACTGTGTGAGCTAAAGGTGCACGCTGCTGGGAGCAGTTATAAAGAGCTAGTGACTGCTAGCTCCTCCAAGCAAGTCAGTTAGTCTGCAGAAGCCCCTCCCCCTCAGATTTTGTGCCCAGGAAGGGCACACAGCCAGAAACAAACACACACACACACACACACACAAGCCTGCAAAAACACCAAGTCAAGGATGTCTTCTCAGACACAGCTCACCTTCCACTCTCTCCTCTGAAGGAGAGCCCTGGAGGAGTAATCTGCAAATTCACACATATGGGCCTTATGCTTGTGATACAAAATCATGGGAACATACAAGAAATTAATCGCATGGAATTTGTCCCCATCCCTTCCTCTAGCATACTTATCTAAATAGTGTTTTTGCTCAGTTCCAAATCCTCTGCTGAACTGTGCACCTCAGACATAACATGGGGAAGAGGTCAGGTTGCCTAGTCAAAAAACCATAACCACAGATAAATAACTTGTTCCTCTTCTTAATGGTCACTCACTGAGGGTCTATTGAGTTAGCTTTCCACAGCCAGGTTCCATGATGAATGACTTGAGTCAAATGAAATGAAAATGAAATGAAAATACCTGATTGCAACCTCCTAGCTGGTTAGCAAAGGTCAGGTAGAGAAGGAAGCTCATCAGTGTAAAACTGTAGACATTAAGACCACTCTTGAAGACTATGAAGTTTTGGCAAAGTGGCAGATGAGCAAGTTAAAAAGCAATCTCCATGGTCTCCTCTACCCACCTGGAAGGAAACTGGCAATCCTTTCTTTGTGGTTTACTGTATTTTGTCAACTTATGGCAACCCTATAAATGAGATACCTCTATGAACCCCAGGCATCCACAGCCCTGCTCAGTTCTTTTAGACTCAGGGCCTCCTGTACTAATAGATTATCCAACTATTGGTGACAAACCAGGTAATGTTTTCAGGATAATTGTTGTGCTGATTTTCAGCTTGTGACCAAGACAAGAAACTCTAAACTAATCCATATCAAAGAGGTGATAATTTATAGGCACTCTGATAGAGGCATGGTTCAATATTGTGAGTTGTGGAGGTGCTAGCAGAAACAGAGCTGTGTACACCACAGCAGGAATTTGCAGAAGAGCAATTTGTGGAAGGTTATCACAGGATGAAATAAGATGCTTGGGTACCAGGATGGCATACACCAAGATCATTGTTGGTGCCAAGTGATACAAGGAAGGTCTTGGAATCAAAAGTGGAGACTGGAAGAGCACACTGATAGGTACAAATCCTCCCACCTCAACCACTGGTTTTCAGTCAGATTTCTACAAGTCAGGACTACTGGGATTGCCACCACCTGTACACTTGTCATTTTTATGGCTGTACTTACCAAGATCTCTCTCCCACCTCAAAATGTGGTGTCAGCTATTTCTGCTGATCTACTAACCTTTAGAATGTTTCTACTATCGCTCAGCACAGGTACAAGAGTAATGTGTGTGAATCATAGAGACCACAAGGAAGCAGCTAACATTTGGCTGATTCACAGGATCCCCAAACAAGATGGGCGTGTTGTCTAGAGGTTCTGGGAGTTGTAGAACAGAAAAGTAACTTTTTGAAGCTCCACACTGGATATATTTTACAGGATTTTAATATCTTAAAAATCAGCAGTCTTTTTGATTGTTCATAAGGTTTTTTTTTAATATAAAAAAAAATCTCTATAGCCTTAAAAGATCATTTTAACATAGGCTAGCGAATACTTAATAAATCAAAACAGGATATTTGTGAGGTGGGAGGCACAGTTCTACTGAGTGCTTTGTTTATTCTGTATACCAGAAATGCAGTTATACAAAATAAAGCCAATATATGGAAGTGTACAAAATTTATTGAGATCAGAAGGTTTTTTTATTTCTTTTTCCAAGCGCAGAATTTGGACAAGAGTTTATTTTGAACATGATTCTAATTCCCAGAGGCAAAATTGTTGATAAGATAACTAAACATGCTGTGAATATATCCAAAAGACAAAATTCACACTGAAACTTCAGAGAAGGCAGCAAAAGAAAACAGCATTCAGCAAACTGAATCTGAACAAAGGAGACATCCATGACTTCATCAGACAGGGTTAATCAAGCAAGACAGAATGTTGGGAGGAGGAAGAGGAGAAGGAGAATTACTGTTGCACTTCTTGGAGTTCGAAGAGCAAAGGGTTCCCTGAAGCTGACAACAAATTTTTGCTGTACCACTGGCAGCAAAGACAAGACAAAAGGACAAAGTCACCAGGGAAATAAAAACAGAAAAATGTCTAACAGAAAGAGAACATGGTCATTTTAGGCATAAGAAAAGGAGATAATGACAGAAATGCTTGGCTGACTTGATAGTAACTGCCTGTATAATGCTATTAGATCAATTACTTTTAAAGCAGTTCAAAGTCCAGCATTAAAATAGAAATTAATAGGGGCCTGCCTGCAGCCTTCCAATCTATGTTGTTAGTCTCATCAAGGTAGATAAATTTTTTTGCAAAGAATGCTTCAGAATTCTTAACCTATACCTTCTCCTGTTCAAACTGAATACAAAAAAAATCACAGACGCGTGAAA
The DNA here is from genome assembly GCA_948474755.1 of Ctenosaura bakeri. NCBI lineage: Eukaryota > Metazoa > Chordata > Lepidosauria > Squamata > Iguanidae > Ctenosaura > Ctenosaura bakeri. The sequence goes on along the minus strand of CAOLHI010001847.1, from coordinate 181,967 downwards.
CACCAAACAAAGCAAAAAACAAAATACTCTGTTCAGAGTTCATTTAGATAAACAAAGGCCCTTTGTTTGGATAGCAAGGGTTTCACCACATCGTCGTCTATAGAAGCTCATAGTTTCAGGTGCAAATTTTCTGGAAGCGCATGAGTTTGCTTCCAAAGGGGAAGGATACTACACATCTCTACATCAGAATTAATGAATTATCAAGTAAATTACTTTATAACAATAAAACATGAAATTAAAGTAGCCTACTACAATCTATCATTCCTTCTATTTAAGACAGCTGAATTAAAATAATCGTTAAAAGAACAGTTCTCAATCAAATGGTGGCAAACCAAACAGTTCTGGCTTGAAATCATTCATAGACTGTAGAACTAGAGTGGCTTCTTTAGTAAGTTCTTTGTCCAGGTTTTCATCTGGAATCATGACCACTTGCATCCCAGCTGTCAGTGACGCCTTCACCCCATTGGGAGCATCTTCAAATACAAGACACTGAGAATCAGAAAGAAAAACAAAACTGTGAATGGAAAATACATTCTATTATGACTGTGTATTCAAAACTTGATTATTTGCTTTTAAGAATTAGTTGACCGACAGAATTTGTATAGTTTTGTGGGAAGGAATTACTTAAGTCATTTAAGAATGCAATTTTAACTTTTAACTTCTTATGAAAATTATATTAACCAGAATCTGTGATGTGTCAGGATTGCCCCCTACTCCATCTTTGGCATCAGAAACATGCTCTGAAGTGTTTGTCAGACTTCTGGCACTGGGTTTTCTGGGGAGGAGCAAGAGAAGGGAGGGGATTTATTCCACATCCATTTGTATTCACATAAGCTGCTTCTGCAGGGACAAGAATGTTGGATACAGCCCACTACTACTATCATGTGGATTTTATGGGTTTGCATGTATAAGTGGAAAAATGTGTACACAGCACATTTATACACAGCACAACTCAGTGACAGACAGATGAGGGCCTATGTCTAAGAGCCTCCCTACTGTCTTATGAGCAGATGCTCAGTAGCATTTATTTATTGTTTGATGGACTGAATTAAACTTTCACTTATTTGCCAGACCATATACTGTCCCACAGTGATTTTCTCCGTTGGTACTGGAGGCATGCTGTTTCTCCCCACACCCTTTCCCCAGTAAACTCCCACTCTGCAATCCAAAGCTCAAGAGGAAAGGGTTGAAAAAATGTACAAAACATTTATCAGATGTTCTAACTATTCATTCTGGATGCAGAAATGATTCCAACTCCTCTTATGAAAGAACCTTGAATATTATTTGGGTATTATTCTCAGCTTGGTATACATGATAGATCTGAAAACTAAATTTATTTTTGAAAAAAATATTATTTATGTGTCATTTAAACATTAAAGAAAGAAATTTATAATGGTAAAAACCCTTGAAAACAGAAACATGGATGCTTGAATACTATAAGACTAGTTGAATTTGAAGAACTGCTGTCGGGAACACATACATACACACAGAAAGACACAGCAATTCAATATACTGTTTTGTTATCAACGTCATTATGAAAACATTTGAGTTAGTAAAAGAACATATTGTTATTTCCCGATATAATACTGCTGCGCGACAGTTAGAACTATGCATTATTGTTGTCATTAAAAGCTAAGCACATTACAACCAAAATATTTTAATACTTTAACTTATATATTGCTCAATTCTCAGTCTGAGACAAATTTGAGAAACAGGAATTTTATTTAAGCCATCCTTATTCTTTATTAAGCAATAAATCCTTTATTAAGCAATAAATACTCATCAGGCCTGTATTTTGAAAATTAAATGAGCTAATTTTATTCATAAAATATATTTCTCTGCCTTCTCTTTGTTCTCATCCTCCAGTTAAGTTATTCATATAAGAGTTTTATACCCACATTACAGAACAGAACCTTTTAGTCTACAATTTGTCTCAGCTAGTATGTCAGTTTGATAGTAAGTAAAGGTTAGAATAAAACAACACAAATGCTAGCTCTACATTTAGAAAGTGAAGAAACCTGAGGACAGTTTACGGCAAATATTTCAGATACAATTCTCTACACATGTATATTTTTCATAAATAAATAGTACACATATTTCTCTTTCTTCCCGATTGCTAAAAGATACTAAAAATGGCCACCATTTTTCCTGAATGTGTTAGAATCCAGCTTCAGAATTTTCTTCCAAATAAATGCAAAGAAAGCACAGAGGAAGGAATGGAATCCTGGAAACTAACCAGGATGTGCTTCTATACTTCCAATCCCAACCTCCATGCACTGGATGGAAGGTCTCAAGGGAGAACGCTGTGTAGTTTCCAAATTTGTGCAGGCTCTTCTATGCAATCAGGTTTGAAGATAATTTAATGAAGCCAAAACACACTGGCCTTAGAAGGCTACAAATGAAAAGATCTCCATGCTGTGAATTATAAAATTTATCGTTTCCACTCTCTGTTTTCTTGGATATTACTCTGTTAACAGAACAAATGTTATCTGTCTGCCCTTTAAGATCTGCTGGTTTGCACACGGTTTTCCTGGGAACAGCACCTCTCAGACATGGAACTCCTTGTCCAAAGAGAAGGTCACTTTCCTCTTCATATTTTCTCTATTTTAAATGAGCACGTTACTCTGTATTGTTAATTTTATTGAAAATTTTAATTCACTCTATTTTTGCTGCTGTTTTAAGCTTGTTACTGCATTTTAAGAATTCGTTAATTTTTATATAGGTATATATAAGCTATAATAAATATAATATAACGCTCAGCACTCAGTTTACTTTTTGAACTAGAAACTTTAAAATAATACTTCATAATAGTTGTGTTCAGATTGATACCTCTTTATAAAACTAGCACCAACCACCATCTTCAGTCTTGTGCACTCAGTAGCTTTGGAACGTTTGCCTGTGTCTGTCCTGCCTTCCATATTCTGTGTTTGAAAACTCTATTTCCTTCCTCCTCCTCATAGCCTAATGTTCCAGTCACCAGTATCTCAAGGATGCTGAAAACTGATATATGAAAGTAGCTTAGTTCTGAATAAGAATTAAGAAGCATGGCATTTTCCTTCCAGACTTTAAATTGACTCCTTCTTGAATATGTGTAAAAATGTTTTCCTTGTAGACTGCAAATTGTCCCCACTGTGACTAATTATGTACATAAAAAATTCTTAGAAATAGGGAAGATGACATTTGGGATACTAATTAGAATCCAGAGGCATTCGTTCTCTCCCACAGGGAAAGCACATTTCTGACTGACACTGATCAGAGACTTACACCGTATCTGTAAATAAACAATCATTTCACCTACCATTATAGATTGTTTATGCGTGCGCGCATGCACGCACACACACACGCACACACGTCTTACACCTTTCTGGGGAACGCGGAATCATAGGAGGACCCTGAAACCACATTCCTCTTACACCATGTAGAAACACAATGGCTACAATCTGTTCATTAAGAGTTCATAAGTTGGCAGGACAAGTACTTGACCAAGTGAAAAATTTGCTGTTAATGGAGAAGACATATTCCTGAGCATTACTTCTTTATCAGAAAATTTGGTACCAGATGAAGAAATAGCAAGAAAAGAGTAGGGATAGGTGCCACCACCAAAACAAAACAAAAAACAAAGTGAGAAAGAGAGAGAAAGAGAGAGAAAGAGAAAGACAAAACGACAAAGAGAAGAGAAGGAGTGGAAGAAGACCAGCTCAACATGATTCAGCAAACTTTTTCTTGAGACCCAACAATACACACATGTTAAATGAAACAACTAGCTGAAGTAAATCTGGCATATTTAAACAAAACATTTTTGAACATTCCAGAGACCACTTGAAAGCTTCTAGCAAATTACATCCAAGTATGACTTCTTTCTTGTCTCATCAGCCTCCACTTTTCTCATGTTTTCCATTTTGATGGCCAAAGCTATAACCCAAGCTTTTGTATACTGGTGGTACATGGAGAGGCATATATATCTGCTCTCCCCTTTTCTCTTTGTTTTGCTGCTCACACATGCTCAGTTAGGAATTCTGAAGACAGCTGCTGCTTACTTTGCGTGTTGTAAGCAGGCACACATGGCTACACAGTTGCATCAGCTACAGTAGAATCCTGCTGTTAACACGTGGAATTAGGGTTAAAAAAGGAATAATGAAAGGGAGCAATTTTGATGCAATATGGAAGATATTCGTGGAAAAGATGTTAGCAAAAGAGGAAGGTGTTACCTCTACAAGAAGAGTTACAATTTTCAAAAGTGGAACAATTTGAGGTATAATAGGCTCTGGGGATGGGGTACATTTAGTAATAGTAATAGGTTAAATTTAGAGTACAATAGGTGAAAAATATATATTATACTAGTGTATTTCCCAGGCATTGCTCGAGATTTTACTTTCCTCTTAAGAACTCACCAAACTGTCTTCTTCAGTACCTGTAACTTTTTCCCATATTTTCCAATGCAATCTGTATTCAGAATTATTTAGATACACAATTTGGGTTCCTGAGGGAATACACTGTGCTCTTCCTTGCTGCTAAGCTTCGTCACCATAGCTACCAACCTTTTCCATTACCTGTAACTTTTCCCTATATTCCCCAATCCAATCTGTATTCAGAGTTGTTAACATAAAGAGGTTGGGTTCCTGAGGGAATACACTATCCTCCTTCTTGCTGCTAGGCACTGTCTCCATAGAAACCGGCCTATTCCAGTACCTGTCAATTTTTCCCATATTCGCCAATCCAATCTGTATTTAGAGTTTTTTTTTTTTTTTTTACATACAGCAGTTGGGCTCCTCCTTGCTGCTAGGCATTGTTTCCACAGCAACTGGCCTATTCCAGTACCTGTAACTTTCTCCCATAATCCTCAATCCAATCTGTCTTGTCTGGCAAAGTTGATGTACTGGCTTTTGAGCTGTTTGCTTTCTGTAGAATTTGTGCAACGGCTTTACATTTTTCTGGAAGCATGTTTTGTTTTGAATTTCAACTTTAAGATTCCTCACATATAGAACCCATACAATCCCCTGTGAGAGACAAGAAAACCCCGTAACTATGTTGTGCATGTCACTTCAATTTTTCACACATATGCCTCCCAAATGTTTTCTGGCATCCTTATTGATGGTGGGCCTCCTCTCCATAGCAATCAGCCTGAAGCCCAAGAGCTCTCCGGCTGTGAATTCTAAAGGCCCCTCCCTAAACTGCCAACCCCAGGATTACATAGAATTTTCACAGCCAGCCAATCACATGAGATCTTATTGCCTCACTCAGCCAATCGTATGAGGTCTTCGACTGCTTGACGCAGACAAATAGACAAACTCACAGACAAACATTGATTTTTATATAGTGGATATACATAGTGTAATGGTAGGTAGGGTAACAAGAGTAATTAGCAAAGGATAATTCAGGTTCAGGAAAGAAATCAGAATGAAATTTGGAATATTATATTTTGAAAAGGATAGAAATAAGAATGAAATTACTAACAGCATACTTTGAAAATGTTAATTATGGGAATAATTAATAACAATGGGTATAATGAGAATGAGATTCAGATATATAAAACCAAAATATATAATCAGTATGATTGATAATACATTGTATAAACAATACTATATAAATGGAATTGGCAGAGAAATAGAAATGTAAGCATTTTTTTAACCTTTCCCTTCACTTTTATGTTTGTCACGTTATGTATTTTTTTGTCTTTTTTTCTTACAATAAAATTTATAAAAAAAAACAAAAAACAAAACAGTAGAACCCTTCTCCTTCCAGGTTCAAGTTATTTATTATGTTCCTGACTGCAGATTCACTGCTGCAACTTGACTGTCTGTGTGTCTCTGGCTTTCTTTCACTACCCTCCCAATGCCAACATTGCTTTTTTAAAAAAACAAATAAATAAACAAACCCTTTGAGCTAGACAGAGGATGAGGACAAAAAAAATTGTACAGATATAAAAAGCCAATGTAAAAAGGACCTTCACTGATGGAAGTTTTGTTGGCTGAGGTATTTCTGTAACCATACAGGCTTGCTTCTACTGTCTATCTCAGGAATTTCCAAACTCCAAATAAAGTTCAAGAGTTAAGCAGAAAAACACATAGAGTAACCCTGGATTTTCAAAATGCAAGAACTATTAAAGTAAGGCAGGGCTGGACAAAGTGCAGGTTTCTAGATAGTTCTAGACTGCAATTCCCAGAACTCTTCACTACTGGCTACGCTGGCTAAGGCTCATGGGAACTGCACTGCAATAACATTGATGGGGCCACACTCTGCCAATCTTTGTGGTAATACCAGCAAAAAGGATTCTTTGTGGCAATACCAGCAAAAAGCAGCAACAAAATTCACTTTTAATTTTGCATGTCTGAACTAAAGGATCTCATTCAGACTGTCAGGATTTGAAACTGAAACAATATATTTTGGTTTGGCAGACACTGCAATATCCAAGCAAACACTACCATAAATCTGATTTAATCTAATACACCCCTAAGTGCTTGGCACTTCCCTGGACATAGCTATTAAAAGAGGTGCACAGTAATTATAGCCTCATACTCCACAAAACGGACTTTATAGATACTGAACAGAAAGTTTAAGAGGATTTTGTTCTGTCATTAGTGAGATGAGGAGAGAATCTCTAAACCCCTTGCCATGTCAGAGCATGACGGAATGCTTCTCCCACAAATAATAGCAAAGATATTGGACATACTACATTGCCTGAACATGGTTTCATACTTAAATCCAGAAAATTGGGACAATCTTTCCAAAAAGGGTGAGGAGAGAGACATAAAAAGAAAAATGGAGTCTGGTGGGAAAGTATAGAGAGGTGACTTAGTACCCTAACTTCTTCAGAGTCCCACATTTCCTTACTTATAGGAAGTTGTCCATGAAAAACCTGAGTCCTTCAGGTAAGAATCTTAGAACTCTTCTGTGATCTTGATGCTACTCTAGTCTAGTGGATGAGACTTTCCTTACAAACTTCTTCAGGCTGATTGTTCCTGAGCAGAGCTGGGTTAGAGTACACCTGCCCTGTTAGTTTTCCCAAATATTTTGAGCTTTCCTCCATACCTAGAAAGTCCCAGGCAGGAAACTGTCCATAAGGCTGAGTTTTTTGGATGACAAACTCTAGAACTCTTCTTTCTCAGGTTCTGATGCTAGCTGATTAAGCTTCCCTCACAAACTTTCTATAGGGCATTTTTTTCCCCCTGAGCAGACCTGGTGGCAGCACATCTGCCCTATCAATATTCTCCCCTTTTTCTTTTCTTTTTTTTATTATATTTTAAATATTTTATTTAAATATTTATTTATTTAAATATTTTTTAAAATTCTTTTCTTTTTTTATTATATTTTAAATATTTTATTTAAATATTTATTTATTTAAATATTTATTTAAATATTTAAATATTTATTTATTTAAATATTTTATTTAAATATTTTATTTTTTTATTATATTTTAAATATTTTATTATATTTTATTATATTTATATTATATTATATTTATTATATTTTTTTATATTTATTATATTTTCTTTTTTTTATTATATTTTAAATCCAGAGTATTTCACATCATAAAAGAAAAAAAAGAAGAAAACGCAAATATACATTTCATATACAAAAAACCACATATATACATATCACGTCGGTGATGTACATCCTAAATATTTGATAACATAGAATAAGCAAAGAAGATTTGTATTATTTCCTTTATGCATAGGAGTACAAAACCATAACTTCCTTGCCTCCTTTAAGAGTTCCTCAAACAGCTAATCCCAACTATCAGAAGCTCCCCAATTTTCTTGTGTTGCATTAACATGTATTTCTGATCCTTAGAAAATACAATAAAAATATCATACATAAATAAATGAACATTATTTTAAGCTCAATTCCGTCTTTATGTCCTGTACAATTATATAAGACATCTTATATTCACCACCAACCTATAACCAATACATAATAAAAACAATATGACATTATAGTCTTAAAATGGAGATTCAACACAAAAAGAAAATAATGGTTAAGAGGTCTTACATAATGTAACCTTTTGAAATCACATAATTTGTAATTAAATTCCAGTCCTGTTCAATTAACTTTTCTTGTTTCCCCTTTAATCTAGCTGAAAGTAGATCGCGTTGTTTATAATCAAATAATTTTTGAAACCATAACTGTAAATCTGGAATGTCCGACATTTTCCATAACCTTGCGAAAACAATTCTTGCTGCTGTAACCAAAAATAACAATGTCCTCTTATTTTTAGCTTGGAATTTTGCATCAAAGATATTTGTCATATTCAGGAGGAAAAAGGCCGGATCCATAGGAAATGATATTTTGTATATTTCTTCCATAGACTGATGTATTTTAGTCCAAAATTTCTTTGTACACAGACATGACCACCAAATATGGAAAAAACTACCAATATTTTCAGTACACTTCCAACACTTATTATTTCCTGTCTGGTACATTCGATTGATTTTATCCGGTGTCAGATAAGTCCTGTACATCATTTTTAAATAGTTTTCTTTAATTTCTTGTAAAGTTGTAAACTGCATAGTATTTTTCCATGATGTATCCCATTCGTCTAACGAAATATTACGTTGGAGGTTTTGGGCCCATTTAACCATCACTTCCTTCACCTCTTCATCTTCCAGTTTTTTTGAATTTAGGTAAGTATAAAATAAAGAAGCTTTCTGTTTGGTTTTCAAAAAAAGTATTTTTTCGATCTCGTTATGTGTTGTTTGAGATGCAAACCCTTCCAGTTTAGAATCCATTTTAAATCTTTCTTTTATCTGCAGATATGGGAACCAATTCAGTGGGATGCCATCATTATGCAGCTCATCAGACGCCTTCAATCTAACCTCATCCGGAGTTTTTATCAACAATAAATCTTTATATCTAAGCCATTCACCTTTAGGTTTTTCTGCCCACTGTCCAAAAAAGGCTTCTTGGGGTGATACCCACAACAGAATTTTAGAATATAAAGTTTTCTTTACTATTTTCCAAACTCTAATTAAAGCCTTCCTCACATAATGATTGCTAAAGTCCGGATCAATCTTGTCTTTATTATACCAAAGATAAGCGTGAAAACCGAAGCGCATATTAGCACCTTCTAATGCTAATAGCCTATTATCTTTTAACAGTATCCAATCTTGGAGCCAGACCAAAGCGTTCGAATAATAATATAATCTAATATCGGGTAGCCCAAAACCACCTTTTTCAGGTCTTTCTGAGAGCAACTTCCATCTTACTTTTGGCTTTCTTCCAGCCCAAATGTAGGTAGAAATTTCTTTGTTCCACGATTTGAAAACTTTATCATTAGTCATAATCTGCAAGTTTTGAAACAAAAAGTTAATTTTAGGTAGAATATTCATTTTAATAGTGGCAATTCTGCCAAGAAATGATAACTTCAATTTAGTCCATCTTCTTAAATCCAAAGTAATCTCTTTCCAAATTTTATTATAATTATTCTCAAACAAATCTTTATTTTTTTCCGTGATCCATATACCTAAATATTTAATTTTTTTTGGTATCTCACATCCTGTTAAGCTTACCAATTCTTCCTTCTCATGATTATTCATGTTCTTTACCATGAGATAAGTTTTGGTCTTATTGATTTTTAAACCGGCAGCTTCATCAAATGCTTGTATATCCTTCATAAGTTCGCTGATTCCTGAGATCGGTTCCTCAATAAAGAAGACAAGATCATCCGCGAATGCACGGAGTTTAAATTCCTGTCCTTTTATCTTAACTCCTCTTATAGCCAGGTTTTCTCTTACAGTTATATTTAACGTTTCAAGGACAGCAATAAACAACAAAGGTGAAATTGGGCAGCCTTGTCTAGTCCCTTTCTCAATATGGATAGCTTCAGTCGGCTCCCCATTCACAATAATTTTTGCAGTTTGTTTCTTACAGATAGCCTGAATCCACAAAATGAAATTATCGCCGCAGCCCATCTTCTGAAGTGTAGACAGCATAAAAGGCCATCGGATGTTATCAAAGGCTTTTTCGGCGTCTAAAAACAAAGCAGCTAACTGTTTATCTTTTCTCTTATCATAATATTCTATGGCATTTAACAAAATTCTGATGTTTTGTCTAATATGTCGATTAGGTAAGAAACCGCTTTGATCTGGATGAATTATCTCATTCAGTACTTTCTTAAACTTCTCAGCAAGGATCATTGTGAAGATCTTATAATCTGTATTGAGAAGTGAGATGGGTCTATAATTCTCCGGTAAGGTGAGGTCTCTGTCTTCCTTAGGAATCAGCACGATGTTTGCATTTTCCCATGTCTCAGGAATACCTTTTGCCTTAATTTCATTTAATACTTTTGTTAGTACAGGTGCAATATCATCCTCAAACGTTTTGTAAAATTGGGCAGTATAGCCATCTGGACCAGGAGCTTTGGATACTTTCATCTTATGAATAGCCTCCTTCACTTCCTAGGACCTCCCAGGCTTCTCCTGTTCATTTTGAGGTTACATTCTGATGCTCAGACTGCATGAAGAGACACACCTGAGTTCCTCATGCTTGGACTGCATGTGGCAATAAACTAAAAAAAGCCAAACAATCAGCACAAACTGATTTAATGACTAACCACAGAATAACAAGACTAGACACAGAAAGTTGGGTTAAATAAGGATCACTTTGTTTGACCTACAGCATATTTAACCTGCAATGACCCTGAAATGGAATAAGAGAGAGAGCAACTGAAGCCTGGTATCAACCCCTGACAACCTCCTCAGCCTTCCTTTGGGTGAAACACCTTAAGTCTGGAAGGCAATACAACAAGAGTGTTATCATGCCATACACTCCATGATGTGATAGGAAATGAACATTATTTAACTGGCATAATATAAATCATATACTGTTATAGCTGAAAAACCATGCTGGCAAAGAAGACTGGCTGAAAACATGTGAAAGTATGTCAAGGCATGGCCAAGTTGTATCAGTTGGGAATCTCTTGTACTAATGAGCTTACAAATATCCCTTCAATAACTCAACCTTCGAAGACAATAATACCTGAAACGGCCTTAATAGGACAACCAATAGTCATCAAACTTTTCACTCTCCCCACTGAAATTCTCCTTTGTTTCTTCACCTGTCCAGACATCAAGAAGCTATCATGAGTTCCATCAGTGCTTCGCCACCTAATGGTAAAACCCCATCGTTTGCTCTGCCAGACAGCCATTAACACCTTCCCCCTCAGGGCAGAAACAGTGTATTTAAACCTTGGCTCTGAGCCAGACAATTCCGAAATTCCGAGTACATTGGATCCAGGTCCTCAATCTGTTAGTCAGATTCTAGTTCTTGTACTATCCTCGGACCTTTAGTCTGAGCCACATCACTCCATCTTGTCTCTATGAGATAGGCAAATATCACCCGCTTTGCCCTAATTTCTTGCTATCCAATTTTCCCCTCCTTTCCTTCTGTTAGCCTTGTGTGGTTGTGAGACTGCTTGACTCTTGTTTGTGTTTGTGATTTTCCCCAATAAAACATTCTTTAAACTCCTACTGGTGTCCCTGCAATACTACCGCTATACGTAAGTTAACCCCCTCTAGCAAGCCTCCTTTTGAGCTCATAATTCCCCACTGTTCCAAGGAGGCACTGTCACTGTGGATGGACCTCTGAGTCACTCACCTTTCAGTGAGTTGTTGTTCTCTGATGGCCATTTACTGGAGGCTAAACCCAGGATACTCCATCCAAGTTCCAGGACTCTGAGTTCAGGGATAGCAAACCCCCAGGTCAGCCTTAAGAACAGACTCCTTTCCCACCATCCCAGTCCCATAACTGAAAGAAACCATTCCAGAGCCCTACTGTTCACCAAAATGGGTGTCAAGGTATATACCTAACTCATATATTCTCCAAAGAGCCAAAGAGGCATGTGAAGAGGTGGACAGGCCTTAAACAGTCTCCAGCTCCATCCTCATCATATACAGCATTAAGGCACTGTGTCAGGAGCTGCATACCTTATATGACAACCTTTGGGGGGAGGAGCCAACTACGATGGCAGAGAGAGGCTAAATATTCGACTCCCGGAACAGATGATTATAAAATAATTTCAGAAGCCTTTTTCAAAACAAAGAAAGAATGTGAGTAATTAATTGAATAATGTGGGAAAGAATGTAAGATAAGATAGTGGATTGGTTTCGATTCTTCTCCAACTGGAGGGAAAATAAAAGACTCTGTTTAAACTGCAAATAACTGTTGAAACGGACTGAAAGCAAAACAGTTTTTTTTCCCCCCTTTGTGGTCCTTGAGATATATGCCGCCTAAAAAAAAGGTCTATAAACACCCTGTTTGGAAGCGACCTACAGCAACAGATAAAACATATAATCGTCTAGTTAGAGATTTTGAAAATATAAACTTAAACTCTAACGGAGACGAAAAAGTCATTAAAATGGCGGCGAAGAAAGCTGCGAACGGAGCTAATGAAGAGATAAAAACTTTTATACACAAGCTTATTACAGAGTCTAATCAAGCTCTTGTTACTACAATAACATCTAATATAAGGGTAGAAATGGGGCAATTGCAGGAAAAAATCTCACAGGAGTTAAAAGCATTGGACCTTAAAGTGGATGATATAAAAAAAACCCAAGGGAATCAGCAGACCAGACTAGCACAACATGATGGCAGGATTTCTTTGTTAGAGAGACAAATTATCCAGCTCCAAGACCAGAACAGAAGAAACAATGTGAGGATTCGTGGATTCGCAGAGCAGCCACAACAAAGTCAAAAATCCTTGAAAGAGGAAGTTTTAAAATGGCTAAAAAGCATTGTTCCTGAGATTTTATGGGAAGATTATGACATAGAGAGAATTCATCGTGTGTCAGCTGCAAGAAGAGGAATAATTCCCAGAGATATTATAATGAGAATTGCGAATTTCAACAAGAAAGATGATTTGATGAGAGCTGTTAGAAAGAATCCAGGAATATTGAAGTATCGAGATAACACAGTGGAAATTTATAATGACTTATGCCGCGAAACAATAAATTGGAGAAGGGAAATGAAACCCTGCATCATAGTTCTACAGAGAGTTGGGATAAGATACAGTTGGGGATATCCCATCTTTCTGAAATTCCAATATGCTGGCAAATACCACAGAATAAATTCTCTTGAACAAGGATTGCAACTCCTGAGAGAACTGAAATTGATCCAGCAAGAGGAAAAGGAAGAGGAAGGTGCGGTTGGAGGAGCGGAAGAAGGAGCAGTGGGAGGAGCAACTGAAGAAGGAGCAGCGGGAGGAGCAACTGAGGAAGGAGTAGTGGGAGGAGTAACTGAAGAAGGAGCAGCGGGAGGAGCAACAGGAGGAGCAAAGAAGAAGACTTCGGGAGATAAACGAAAGGACAGAGGCTGAGGAGGACTGGAAGAAACAATATGATATAACAGAAGAAGAAGAAAGAGCACTTCATAGAGTAGGAGAAGGGTAGATGACTACTGAGTAAAATATATTCTTATAGATTATAAATGCATAGAGATAGATTTATATATATATAAAGCAAGAGGGTAGAGAGAGGGAAGGGAGGGGGAAGAGAGGGAAAAAAATATGGGAAAGAAAATAAATCGGGAGAGGGTATTGGTCTCTATGCCGGGAGTTGGCATACCTTCACCCCCCCCCAGGACCATGGCTGGTCGTTTCCAAGGCAGAAGTGCTTTGGAGGAAGAGGGGGGAGAAATGTTTGTGTGGGGAGGGGAGGGCGGGAAGGGGGAGGGGAGTGGGAGGGGGGAAGGGAAGGGGAAGGGGAGCACCATCACATTAAAGAGCCAATGGGGAGTGGGATTAGAAAATTCAAAATATGAAAAATGGAGAATAGATTGAGAATATCAACATTGAATGTGAAAGGTTTGGGGTCAATAATAAAGAGAAAAAGGATAGAATCGATATTAAAAAAAGATAAGGCCGATATAATTTTTTTACAAGAAACACATGGAAAAAGAGATAAAAAAACATGAGCTTAGATTGAACTGGGTAGCCATTTATGAGGAAGCATTTGGTACATCCAAATCAAGAGGAGTTGCAATAATAATTTCCAAAAGATGCAATTTCATTGTAACAAGTGTGGAGTTAGATGAAAAAGGTAGATATGTAATTATACAAGGTGAAATAGATGGAGAAACATATGGCATAATGAATATTTACGCACCTAATGAAAAGCAAAAAGAGTTTTATGAAGAAATATTTAATAAGATCAAAAAAATGAAAGGAGACTATACAATAATCGCAGGTGATTTTAATATGGTGATGGATAGATGGAAAGATAAATCAGATCCATCAATTAGAGATAGATATAATAATATAACAATTTTGAATAAATTAGTGAGTAGAAATGAACTGATAGATGTTTGGAGGCTAATAAAGGGTGAAGAAAAGAAATATACGTATTATTCATCAGTTCATAAAAATTACTCAAGAATAGATTATATTTTTGTTTCAAAGAATATGATGCCTAGATTAATAAATACAGAAATTGAAACAATAAAAGTGACAGATCATGCTCTGATGAACTTGGATATAACTATGAAAAGGAATTATAGAGAAGCAAAAAGGTGGAGACTGGATACTAAGTTATTTAATTATAAGGAGATAGTAAATAAAATAGAGAAGGAGTGGCAAGAAATTTGGGATATAAACAATAAGGAAGTAACACAAGATGTATTGTGGGATACAATGAAGGCAGTGGTAAGAGGATTATGCATTAAAGAATCAAGCAAATTAAAGAGACAATTAGGAGAAAAAAAATTAAAATTAGAAAAAGAAATAAAGGAACTAGAGAATGATTATATAATAGATAGAACTAAACAGAAATTAATAATATTACAAGCAAAAAGAGATGAATTAGAAAAGATAGAAATGGACGAAGTTCAGAAAAATCTAATATACTTGGAAAGGGAATACTTTGAATATAGTAATAAAAATTCTAAAATGCTGGCTAAATCAGTACAATCAAAAAAAACTAGAAATATGATTGGCGTAGTTAAAGATAAATTTGGTAAAGAAAAAAGGTTGATGAAAGAGAAATTAAAAATATTTGAGGAATTTTTTCGAGAATTGTATTCAGCAGAAGATAAATCTTTAGAGAACATAGAGGAGTATATTAATGAAAATTGGAAAGTAAGATTAACAGAACAAGATAAAGGATTGATGGAAGAAATGATATCAGAAGAGGAAATAGAAGAAGTAATAAATAATTTAAAAGGAGGAAAATCACCAGGATTGGATGGACTAGGTCCAGAATATTATAAAACATTTAAAAAAGGTTTAATTCCTAAACTAAAAGTGTTATATAATAGTATATTGAGGGGTGAAAAAATTCCATTATCATGGAAGCAGTCACTAATAATATTAATTTTAAAACCAAATAAGGATCCTATGGATCCAGGTTCTTATAGATCAATATCTTTAATAAATCAAGATGCAAAAATCTTGACAGCAATAATGGCGAAGAGGTTAAATAAATTTATTTATAAGTATATACATAAAGATCAATGTGGTTTTATTCAAGGAAGACAGATGGCAAATTTAATAGGGAAAACGATAAATAAAATAAATATAATGGACAGAGATAAACAAAAAGCTGGAATTTTAGCCCTAGATATATTTAAAGCCTTTGATTGTGTGGAATGGCCGGCATTAAAAACAATTTTAAATAAAATAGGATTAGGAGAGAGATTTAAAGGGTTAATAAATCAATTGTATTCACATAATACATCTGTAGTGATGGTAAATGATGGATTTACAGAACAGATTCAAATAACAAGAGGAACGAGACAAGGATGTCCATTATCTCCAGTTTTATTTGCAATAGTTATAGAAATGTTAGCGAATGTGATAAGAAATGATGAGAATTTGGAAGGAATTGGAGTTAAGGAAAAAAATAAAATAAGCTTATTTGCAGATGACACATTGTTGACAATTAAGGATCCAATTGAAAAGATAGACAGGATAGATAAATATTTAATAGAGTTTGGGGAGAAGACGGGATTAGAAATAAATTGGGCCAAATCAGAAATAATGTTATTTAATTATACTAAAGAAGAAGTACAAAAATTTATAAGTAGTAAAAGAGGATTACTTAAAATAAAAGAATCAATTAAATATTTAGGAATAGAGATTACAAAAAATTTACAAGAATTACAGGAAAAAAATTTCAAGAAATTAAGATTAGAAACAAAAAGGAAATTAGAGGACTACAAAAATATAAAGCTATCGTGGTTTGGTAGAATAGCAGTGGTAAAAATGAAAATTTTACCTAAAATTAACTTTTTGTTTAGAATGCTACCAATAAAAATATCAGAGGAAGAATTAAAGGAGTGGCAAAAGATATTAAATAATTTTTGTAATGGAAATAAAAAATCGAGGATTAACAAGAAATATTGGTATAAAAGTCAAAAAAGAAGGTGGCCTGGGACTTCCAAATTTAAAATGGTATTATTATGCAAATCAATTGAGATATATCATAGAGGGGGTTTCAGGAAAGGGTGATTTAGATTGGTTAGAGATAGAAGATATGAATATTGAGACAAAATTAGAAAATATATTTTTAGGAATTTTTCAAAGAAAGAAATGGAGAAGATAGAAAATCCTTTTATAAAAAATATAATAGAAATATGGAAAAAAAATAAAAGAAAATTAATACCGAATATATCAATATTAACTCCGATAGTGATGATGGAAAAATTTCCAATAAATTTAAGAGAAATAATAGAGAAAGAAATAAAAAAACAAAAAATTTATAGATTAAAAGAATGGATGAAAATAATGATAAATAAAGATAGAATGAAAGAGAGATTGCAGGAAACTAAAATATCCTGGTTTAATTATATACAATTAGAGCAATGGACAAAGAGTATGAAAAGATATGTTAAGGATTTTAAAGAATATACTAAATTTGAACAAATTATTATTCAAAGAGAAAATATGCAAGAAAATGAAATACTAAAAGGTATTACAAGTGAAATATATAAAATATTAGCAAAAGAACAAGAAGAGGATTTTCTTAGAAAAATATGGGAGGAAGAGATAGTACAAAATATAGATATACAAGAATGGAGAAAAATTTGGAAACAACGTCATTTAAAAAAATTATCAATAAGAATAAAAGAGAATTATTATAAATTAGTGTGGAAATGGTACTTGACTCCAGTGAAATTAAATCAAATAGATGAGAAATATTCAAGATTATGTTGGAGAGGATGTCAAGAAATTGGTACATATATGCATATGTGGTGGAATTGCAATAAGATAATGGAGTTTTGGCAAAAGGTTTTTAAAGAGATAAAAGAGATTATAGGAGCAGATATACCAGTATGTCCAAATATTGCATTGTTGTCTATATATGATAAGGTTGAGTGTACTCAAGTAAAGAAAGAATTAATAACAAATTTGTTAACTGCAGCGAGATTAATAATAGCAAAAAAATGGAAAGCAAATGAAAAATTTCAAATAGAGGAATGGTATAACGAAGTGTGGAAAATTGCAATTAATGATAAACTAACATGTAGAATTAGGTTTATGAAAGGTTTGGTTAAAGGGAATGATTTTGAAGAAATTTGGAAAATATTTTTGGATAAAGTTCTGAAAAGAGATAGTAATACTACCCTGTCAAAAGAAGAATGGCAATTTTGGAAAGTGGATTAAATAAAAAGTTGGCTCTGGGGGGTGGGTATTTTTTAGTTTTAGTTTTGTTTTTCTTTTATGTTGTATATTTTGTAATTCTTAGTAGGTGTGTGTGTTAAACTTGTGATTTATAGATTTAAAAGGATAAGTGATGTCAATGTTTTTTTAAAAAAAAAAGTTAAAAGAATTAACAATAGAAATAGATTAAAGGGGATGTGAAAAATATTGAATTAAATGTGAAATTATAATAGTTGAACAGATTTATAAATTTAAGGGTAAAGGTGCAAAATAACAATGAAAGTTAGTATTGCTTAAGAGAAGAGAAAAAAAAGAAAAAGAAAAAAATTATTTTTTTTTAATTCACTATTATGTATATCACATGGTGTTTAATTTTTTTTTCTTGTTTTGTATTTGTGATTTAGTTATATAATTAATAAAAATTTAAAAAAGTTAAAAAAAAATAAAATACTGAGCATCAACAACAACAACAAAAAAAATATGACAACCTTTGGCCTCTATCCCTGGAGGCCATCAAATGCTGTACCTTCCTATAACACAAGGTACATATAAGCTCTTGAAAAATATCAATACACATCATCACTGTATGGAGTAACTTAGACCAAATTCCAATTGTCAGTCCCAACTAAAATAGATCTAGTGAAACAGTGAAAACTTAGATATTGATCCATAGATCCAACAGGCATACTCTAAACTGCTCACTGAATTTAGGCTTTAACCATATAAGGCCACACTCTTGTGTCCATTAATGTATCAGCAAGGAACAATCTAATCACATTCATTTAAAAGATGCCTTCTTCTTTGAAATATAATAAACAGAAACTTAATACCTTCCAGTGAGGCAGCACAAATTCTTTTTAACTTACATAACATGTTCAATAAATTCTCTCGTTTAGTTTTCATTTCCAACTGACGATCAAAAATAGTTTCACAACTGATGCTAAGAATGCTTTTTAAAGTCTTAAATGAGCCGCTGGGAAACATTAATGTAGTGCAGAAAGTAAAAGAACCTTTTAAAAACCGCATGTTTCCAGCTAAATATAGAGTTTCTATCTGAATTACAAACCAAACCTTCCCCATCAATACCCATGAAAATAATTGAAGCTATGCTTACAATGAGGCCTTAATACCCTTTCAGTCACAGACTACTGACCACTATTTCTAAAAATAAGGACCTGTGCTTTGAACAACAGCTGTCAAATTTTGGAAGAGCTCTCTCGTCCATGAGTTCTGTGGATGGTACTGCTAGTTTAAGACATAAATCCTTGTCTTTTAATTTCATTCTGAATTCAGAAAGCAGAAAAAAAGAACAAGCTTGACATACTTGGCCTTTAGATGCTTTTTTTCCATTGCACAAAACAGCATTATCACAGCTGTTCAGAAACGTTTTCTTTAATCCACACTGTACAAACTACATACACTTCAGAAGGTTCCCTCGGCAAACCTAATTGACTTCCATGATGTCATTAAGCTTACTGTATGAAAAAAATGACAGTGACTATATAGAATGTAATATGCATAACAGAAAAGCTTAACTAACTCCTCAGAACCAGAGGCAATTAAAACACTTAATTACTGAAGAAGCTGGGAAAATGACCCATAATTATGGTGGTTTTAATGCTGCAACAAATAAATGCACCCAATCTTCCTTCAGTTTTCATTTGTTGAAATCCACTGTCAACAACCCAGCAGCATTTTGGGCTGAGTAATGAGTAAGTCTTGCAGAGATCAAAATGGAATCCAAATTGGCCCCACAGCCACAACTGATTTCTCTTTTGCCATATCCATTAATACAGTAAATCCAAAGATATGAGAGTTCCCCAGCATAAACCCAAATATCTCAGTTAGGAATACAAGGTAGCTTGTTATTTTGTCTGTCAAAAAGGCAAGATGTGCCTGTAAACATGTTGTTTGTTTTCTTCTTAACACCTGATTGAGTCCAACATGATCCCATCTGTTTTGTAAGAAGTAGTTGAGTCTGTTAGCATTTAAATAATGGCAAAAGTTGAGATAGCTAACCACCTACCTAAGTGCTGTGGATGCAGAACCATGCTCAACAGTAACTCCAAGGAAGCCATATGAAATGCTCAAAATCCAACTTGCATGAACAAAACTGAAGGACAGTTAAGCACCTCAGTCATTCTAGAAACTGAACCTTTTAATGGAAAGAGCTAGCACATCAGCATCCTTATACAGAGACCCCCTTCAATGAAAAATAAATAAAGGGAGTGGGAGGGGGGAAAAGAAACCCTGCATCACCTGTAAGGCTGATTTATATTTTAGCAAGAGCTTTCAAGGCTATCAATCTTCTTCCTCAGATGGAATGACATGGAAATATTAGTAATGTTAAGCATCAGGTATTAAGCATATTTATAAAGTTGTGGAAATGGAATATAATTTATTAACTCAATATAATTGAATTACATATTTAATTACATTATATAATACAATAATTCAAAGGGTTTTGTGAGGTGATGCAGGTCTTTCAGATCTTTAAAGTGGCCAGCCAATATTGACATGTAAAAACAGTAAGTCTACTTACCTGAAGTCAGATATCTTGGAGCCTAAATCTTGCCCGAGGAGATTCCTTTTGTTATACATGTTGATGTAAGGACTCAAGGCACAGTGTGGGTATTCAGGAAATGAGATAAGAGTAATCCTACCAAAGTCAACACATGGAATTCCCTCAGTTGAACATTAGAAGGAACTTACTGACAGGAAGAACAGCTCAGCAATGAAACCAACCACCTAGAGTGGTAGTGAAGCCTCTTTTTCTGGCCTCTTCAAAAAGAGGCTGGATATCTACCTGCTTGGAAGGCTCTAACTGGATTTCCTACATTGAGCAGGTGCTTGGACTTGATGGTCTGGGGAACCCTTTTCTAACTTTATGATTCTATGTTTCTTTCAACAGAGGTTTATCACAGAAAACATGAAGCCTTAAATCCTGCAGCTCTGAAAACGAAGAAACATGAAGACACATAGATTCTCTGAGA
This sequence comes from Ctenosaura bakeri, assembly GCA_948474755.1. Classification (NCBI taxonomy): domain Eukaryota; kingdom Metazoa; phylum Chordata; class Lepidosauria; order Squamata; family Iguanidae; genus Ctenosaura; species Ctenosaura bakeri. The sequence continues at coordinate 161,387 of CAOLHI010001847.1, read as the reverse complement.
ACAGGTTGCCCTTTTCCAAACATGAACAATATCTTTTGAGCTGATTCAGAAGTGAGATGCATGAGGAGCAGCTCTAATCATACTGAGTTCAGGGATAATTGCCAATTCTGTTACTATATGCCATGAAACCAGGACAATATGACATAAAAGCGTGGTGGTCTACAATGCAAGCACATCTTCTGAATGAGGACTCTACTTGGAGAAGGATCCTAAAACACATGAGAAGCCTAGCTTGGTTACACTGTTGTAACAACACCAATTGTACCATATTTCTAGGCTGGATGAAATCTGATGGGGTATGATTTGTTTGTTTTTACTGCTTAGAATCTTCAGAAGATTTGTTAACCAAGGAGTTAACACACTGTGGCACCACTCAAGAGAGTAAGCGATATCCTATTACTTCTTACTTCTGGCAATGCAACATTTTTTCTAGAATACACAGTTATTCTCATGAGGTCAGAAGATACTCCAGAAGTCATATAGTGTAAGTTTTTTTTTTTTAAGTCCATGTGGGCAAGGGCTACAATACCGGGGGGGGGGTGTCTAATAAAGCCCTGCAAGGCTGTCTCCTTTCTTAAAGCCATCTTTGAGAAATATTTCAATATGTATTATCTAGACTGTACACTGGAATGTGCTGTGTGCCTACATAAGAAAGTAACATTTTACAATGAAGTCTCTGCATCCTTTATTGTGCAGAGATATGACAACATGCCCGTAATTTGGTGGATTTCAACTAGTCATACTGAAGTGCTGCTAGACAAATTGAAGAAAGGAAAAAAAAAGGCACAGGAAAGGCCTAAAAATGAAAATGAAACAAGGAAGCTAAAGAAACTTCGTCTTGTAACTTAACGCAGTAACTGTGCAGCCATGGATCTAAAGAATCAAGCTTGGTTCTAGAAAGAAGAAAAAAAGGAAACTCTGTATGACAAAAAGTTTCTGTCTGTTTGGTCAGACCACTAACTGCCTCCTACGTACGCCATGAGGCTGTGAATGATATATTATCAGGCCCAGTAACACTGCTTGACTAAAGTTAGCTAGGATTGTTCTTGCTACTAGGTATGAATAGTATTTGTCCATAAAGATTACTAAGAAAGGGAAATTATTCTGCTTAGCATCCTCTAACTAAGTCATTTATGAATTGCTCAACAAACACTGAGCAAATATAAGAGACATTTCATTAAGCTTTTAAGAAGAGCACACACACCTGAACAGATTCTTGGAAGTTTTAACAGTACTTTGGAATGGAATATTGCACACAACTTAGTTGGTAGCTTCCTGCTGATTCACGCCTAAGCCCGGACTTGTATGTATAAAGTAGTTTGAAATATAATGCCATACTTTATAAAATATTCATGTAAGCAGTGGTTTAAATAGCTGAAATAAAATCAGATGGTCACTTCCCCTATTCATGTTCCACAGCTTCTGGTAATACATAAAACAAGCGGGTATTTTTTCTTGCTGCTATTTATTTGGCTCCATTCCTGCCCAAACATGAGCAAATTTTGTTATAATTTTGCTATAAAGAAATAATCCCTTATGAATGTTAACACTGTACAAAGAATTAAATTAGGATTAAGCTGGCACCTGACCTAGTGCTGTCCACAGATAAACTCCAAAATTTGCCTTGTAGCTCATGGATTAAATAGGCACATAAGTGCACATCTCTTACATTATCAAGACAAATTTGCTGCACTTATTATCAATGACTGCAGATATCAGGGACATGCCAGGTCAGGAAAACACCATCCATTCACCAACCTGAACAGCACAAGTGTATGACTTTTCTACTGTCACTTGAGTTCTTTGGGGCAAGAGCTGTAGACATCCCTTTTATAGTCTCATTGTTGCTGAAAATCTCATTTAGAAAAAGCCAGCAGCTATTGAGTAGTTAAGATGCTGTATACACAGCCACATGAAGGCTATATTCAGTCTTGGGTGGCAGGCTAGTTCAGATCATTCAAACCTAAAATAACCTGAGGAATTTCAGTCAAAGTAAACATTCTGTTACTAAGTATTATCTTCAGAAACTTGTATAAATGTATATGTGCTCTGAGAATAAACTCAAATAAGGGATCTCTGGGTGTCAGCAGTAGTTTATCTTAGGCATTAGAAATTTTAATGGATATACAAGAGTCAAACTATACAAATAACTGCACCAGGGAAGAGCAAATAGTATAATAAAGCTCCTAATAGGGAATAATTGCACTGGATAATAGCAAATATTAAGCCAGACCTTCTAACAGGGAATTAATTATTTTACAAGTGACAAGGAATCTAACACATACTAGACACAAGAAACAACATGCAGTTCCATTAGCCATGCTTAATTTGCAATAGGGAAGATCACTTAGAAGCACACTCATAAAAGGTGAAGGTCAAGAGGCTTTGGAATAGAGGCTGTGGTTGCAGAGTATGTACAGAGTAGGTTCAAAAGTGGTGATAACCAGCAGCTAAATAAATTCAGACTTCTAGGGCTTTGCAAATAAAAACAAAGGACATGGAGAAAACATTCAAGGGAAAATGAGGACAGAGGGAAGCTCAGGTTGTTTGTTGTAAGTGGAAAGAAGTGCAAAGTTGAGTTCTCAAACAAAATCATAGTGGCAAAAAGACAATTGTGAACTCTAATTCTACGACACACTTATTGATGGAAAGATACTGTACATTTCTCCCAGATCCCTCTTAGATTTTCAAGAAGATAATAAATTCCACTCAGATTCTAAGTTTTTGACACCATGGGCCCTTTCGCACTACACAATTATGGTGCTATGATACTATGGTATTCTGGGATATGCAGTTTAGGGAGCAATATTTAGGATTCTCAGCTGCAAAACTCTTAGTGCCTTACCAGGCAACAAATCCCAGGATTCCACATGCTGAGGCCGTGACAGCTGAAATAGAATACAACTCTATAATTGTGTAAATACGAAAAGGTCAGACATTTCTGCCTATATGTAATTCTTTGAATGAATTTAAGACAAAAATGGAGTGTGATGTCATAACTGAAGATAAGGGGGTTCAAATTCACATATGAAGCCTAGCTATTATTGCTTTCACTATGCTACCCAGAAAAGAACTGCACAAAGTAGTTGGGTTTCCATTTAAAAGAAACTCTCTCTATATATATATATTTCCCTAGACATACGCAGGTGTAGACAACATAGCATACATATTAGGAGGCTCAGATGTGCAGGGAAATAGTTCATGAAGGTAAATTAACAATGAATGCATTACTATCTCTTGATTTTCTTAGATTATCCCTTAAAAAACCCACAAGGAACATTTAAACATAATTTAATGCTGCACAAAGGGAAAGGCTTTGGCAATGATCTCTGTTCAGAAAAAAAAGACCTGTTAGTAAGGTTTTCAGAGGCCATGCCAAGGCTCTGGAGGAAGACAAGCTACCCAAGGCCCTGGACAAGACCCCAGTTTCTGTTACGCAAGGAGTGACTTTAAGCACTAGATAGCTCTAACCTAGCCTGTGATATCACCAATATTTCAGCAAAAAGCGTTTGTCTCAGAAGTTAAAAAAATGAAAAAGCCCCAAGAGTGAGCAAGCATGCAAGAGCACCAGACAGAAAAATATCTTTGCCGCTGGAGTTCAGGATTTTTATAATCTTGCTTATACCATTTTTCCCTCTCCTAATATCATCCCTGGTTTCCTTACAAATGTCTAAAGGTTAGGAATAGCAAAGAAAGGAGGCTGCACAGACCTTGCTGGGGAAAAAATACAGAAGAGAACAATTAAGTGAAAGGAAGAAGCTGCTTGCATGCATTGATAGTTAAACTATTCAATAAACAAGGGAACAATAGGTATGGGAACATCCATGACAGAATGTCCTGGGCAAGGGAACTTTTTTTTTGGGGGGGCTGGGTATATTCATGTCTGAGGTCTGATTACTGACCCTTGGGATTCCCAGAATCTTATCAACAGTCTTGGTTGTACATACATGTCAGCTACTTTCCTAATATTTTTTTCAAGCTGTCTGATGCCAACTGGTTGTGTTAACTCCAACCATATCTATTCACATAGGCTAGAACACTCATAACCTGTTTCCTACAGGACAAATTTTCTTAGCTGAACTAGAATACACGTGTCTAAAACCACATATACACACACACACTTGGCTTCCGAGAGAAATCTGCATATCTTTGTAGGGGACAGAGCCTGTCAACAATTTTCCACAAAAGGGACTGGAAAAGCAGGCCTTGAACCAGACTGTACTGGCTGATTTTCATAATATGAATTCATTCTTAAAAATGATATCCATCCCTATTTTTCTTTAAATCTTCAGTAGTTTTTTTATTATCCATACCTACAGACATGTACATCTTTTCATTCTGTAAAATCCACTGTGTCAGAAAGGCACAGCAAACTACTTTGGGGTGGAGAGGTGGATAAATATTTACATGTAACAACATACAAACAGTGGTTTCTAAAATCCTTTTTGTATGAGCTTTATTGGTTGTTATAACAGTTGATGATTTCTGCCTTTAAAGATGTACAGCTATTTGCCAACAAGATGTGCTGAAAATAGTTTTTATATTATAGCTACTGATGCAAATAGAAGTATATCATTTTGGTAATCTGTCATAATAAAGCTTTCAGGTTATTCAAATTTTCTTATTTCCTGCTTTTGATGTACAGAACATCTACTATAAAACAGGGGAAATGTGTTTGAGTGACCCACTTAACGGCAGTCCCATTGAAGTACTAATGAATAAATGAATTTTAAAGAGCTACAATATTTGCTGTTTGGGATCCCGCTGTGTTAACTGTATAAAAGTTAGGATTTTAAGAAAACAAGAAACAAGCTTTTGCAGTTCCCCGATGGGTGTGTATGTCTATGTGTGTTCTGAACAGTCTTTATCACTGTGCAAGAATAGTCTTGCAAAACTACACAAGTTTCAGTCACTGTAAGAGGAACTGTGTCACTAGACATTCTAGCAGGGTAATAGAATTTTGGAAGGTACTAAACAAATTTAGATATACAAAACAAATTCAGCAAAGTTGCACAGCACAGTTTCACATTCAGATATATAGCACTGGCTCTAAAGTGTGCGCTGGACTTGAGGAAAGACTTTCAGATAAATGCTGGATGGACTACCAGGCTCTAAGAGAATCTGCAAAGTAGAGATGTGGTTCATTAATCTAGTTCAAAATGCCAAACTGCAACTGTCCAGTTTGATTTTGTTGCATTCTTCAAAATTCCACTTGCATTTTCCTCCCATTCATGTTCAATATTTTGCCAAAATCGGCTTCTCAAGTATGTTAAAACATAGTTCACTGGCATAGCCTTGGGCTGATTATTTCCCTTACTACTATACTCCAAAAAGATTGACCAAAGATGATCTCTGCTCTTTGTTACTTGCATAGGGTCACACCAAAATTGCCTGGTGGCTGCCTTTTACTTTTGTTGTTGTAAATATTTGTGCCTTCTTTTTAATTCTAAATAAATTTCTAGATGATGTAGAGCTCTGGATTTTCTTCATTTCATATTTAGTTTATATATATTTAAATATTTCATTTATATTTGGCTTCTGTATATGTATTATATAGTCAAATGAGAATTTCTCTGCCATTCCTGAGGTAAGTAAAGAAGAGGAGGAGGAAGAGGAGGAAGATTAAGGAGGCATCCCAACTATGAAGAATATCTTCTATACCAGAGTATGTTGAGTACTTGAGATAGCTGAAAGCAAAGGCTTCAGAGTGGCAGCTTTGGCCAACACATATGACTGCAGCTTTCCCCATACCTGCCAATAGGTGTGCGGAGGGAAGGGCTTATTATGGATACAAACGGTATGCTAGCGTACTTAGGACATCTTTCAGTATATTTAGCCCTTCACATATCATTCCTGTCCTGACCCTAGAAGCAGTTTGCTCTTTAGGGTTGTCTTTGGGACTTCTGACTCCTATTTCCGTAAATCTGAGTCCTTACAGATTTATGGCAGCCAACAGTTTAGATCCAATCCATTAGGCATGTGCATTTTCAGCTAACATCTGCCTTACAATGAATTCTCATAAAGTTTAATGTAATGGTATAGCATTACTGTTCCATTTCTCTTGGGCTGCTCTGACATTTCAATGTTTCCATAAAGGTGACCATTGTGTGCAGACTAATCATTTGGTCTTGATATTAAGTTACTGAGGGTGTACAATGGAGAAGCTCCCTGAAAACTAACTTGTTTGCAGCACAGGTGCAAGGACAAAAAGTGAGGACTATCTGAAGAAAATCATTCATGGATGTAGAAATAGAAACCCTTACATTTGCATGTTTTTAAATGAAGTTCAGCAAGTTGTTAATTAAAATACTTGGCAACATCAGTTGTTTCAGAAACAGCTAGCTCTATGTTGACACCAAAGCTGGCAGCAGGTGTTTTTGTTTACTTGCTTTTGTACAGTAGAATTCACAGAAGATATCCCTCTGAGGTATTCTTCTTCTACCTCGCTCTGAAGTGAAGAGAGTCAGAAATGGAACAAGGGGAGGAGAGAGGAAACAATAACTTTGTTGCATCTATTCAGTATCTATTCAAATGAAAGAATATATTTCCGTAAGAGGCAGTTGGATAGAGACAATGTGATGACTCTGAAGTAATGAGAAGGTCAGATTTACATGAAAGGTTACTCTGATTTTAATGGCTGGCTGGCACATTCTTTCAATGGAGGACAGTATCCGCAGAGGACAGCAAACAAAGAATTGTGTGAGAAACTGTGTATCACAGGTCCCTACAAAACTGAGCCATTGGTTAATGATACCAGTGGTTTTCAAACTGTTTAAGCTAACATTGGCTTTTCTAAGATGCTTATGAGGCACATAGTCTTATCATTATGTTTAGAATCTGTATCCGTAGGGAAGCTATGGGTGAACAGATGACAAAAGTCATGGATAGGTTACAAAGACTACCATGTGTCCCAATAGGAATGACCAGAACCCTAAATGAACTGAAAAGAAACAGGGCTTACACCTCTTTGACCAAGTATACGCTTTGTATGTGAGAGGTCCCTGTTTCAAACTTCAGCACTTCTACTTATCTTGGCATTTCTGCTTTGGAAATATCTTGAAAATAAACTACAAACTGTGGTACTTCTAACTCTGATTTATCTTCTAGTTTAATAATTTTTTAAATTCATCCTACTCTTAAATATCTATACATTTTTACCAGCTATAAAACAAATTACTATTTTGCATAACTCATGATATTAGTTTGCTTTTTTATGACTAATCTTAATATAAATATACAAATAACACAACAAAATCATATCCATTTTAACAAGTCTATCTGGAGGGCAATTTTTTCCCCCCAGTGTGGCAGGAACTGGCATATTTGTGCCCATAAACCACAATTCATTCATTCTTTCCTTATTTCTTTTCTGGAAACTTGGCAGTAATTGATGATCAATTGGCATCAGCACAGGGACCATGAGTGAGTCACACTGTCATAGATAGATAATAACAGCACTGTTAAAGAGCAAATCAAAAGAAATAAAAGAAAAAATATATTGTAGGCTTGATTTTTAATGAATTCAGTTTTCTATCAGTTATCAATTTCCCTATAATCCTTTTTCTTAGGGATTGCTGCCTATGTACATCCCTTCACCTAACTGGCTCTATTCAATTTCAGTGTAACTGACATAGTGCTTTATCTGTTCTTATCTGCCGAGACATCATCTATCTTTCATTGGTTCCTCAGGACAACTCCTACCTGCTTAGTGACTGCTTCAGCTCGTCTTTTTATTTTTTATTCTTCCTGCTGTGTGCCTGCAAGCCCTTTCCAACTTATGGTGAACCTATCACTTTTTTGAGGGGTGGGAGGATATTTGTTCAGGGCGGGATTGCCTTTGTCTTCCTTTGAAGCTGAGAGGAAATGACTTGCCCAAGTTCACCTGATGGGTTTCCATGTCTGAGCAGGGATCTGAAGTCTGTCCTCCAGTCTAATGCTCAAACTACTATGGCATGCTGGCTCTTTCCTTTCGGTTTATTAAGCTATATATTGTCAGGCAATGCTGATCTAGAAGTTATTCGGAATTGCTAAGCATGACTTGATTTATGTTTGTTGTTCTTTCTCTCCTCCACATTGTCTTTTGTTTCTATTTGTAAGCATTATTCTGGTCTCAAGCACAAATGCTGCTGGCTGCATTCTGACCGAAAGACAGAAGAAAGTCAGGTCTGCTTTCAGATTAACACCCTGTCTCATCACTTCTTTATCTCAGGAAGTGGCCACAAAATCAGAAACATCTACTTTCATTTTAAATTAGTTATAGTTCAGCATATTGTCTTAAACATAAACTGGTATGTTTGACTGAAAGAAGTTAGCTTCATAACACATGGATTTCCAGTTTTAACATTACAACTAACTGTGTTTTGAACCGTGTTTTGCAGTGTGTTGTGACCCACCATGGATCCCAGTATTGGAAGAAAGGTTAAGATATAAATGTTGAATAAATAAAATTAGCCATAGGTAGGATTAACCATGCCTACTTGTGTTGTCCAAACATGAAAACTGGTAATACAATATGCAAGGAAAAGCTTTCAAGCTCCTGCTCAGAGAGGATACAGTAGTTCCTCTCATGATAAATTAAGGTTATCATGAGACACCAACACAGCGAATGAAACACTATTCTTCTTAGGATCCTTTTCTCTTTCTGCGCAATCCACTTGAAAAAGTGTTTTGTGCGAGGTTGAAGTATCAAATATTGGCTTCTGTGTGTCCACAAGGTCTTGAAGCTTGATTTCTTGGGAGAGCAGCAGAATATGTCACCTATTAAGCTGCTTCTGAATCTGTGGGGCATGGCAGTTTGGTGTCTGAGGATACAAAAGTGCCTCTGGTCTCTGTATCATACCTTTGCTTCTTCTTTTACATGCTTGAAAAAATTTGTACTTTTTCCCCAGAACCAGTTTTGTATATTTATGTTTAGAATCTGCTGATACTACAACTAGACACAGCCAAGTTTTAAAGGTTTTAAAAACTCAATTCACACATGAAATTTGCAAAAGCATAAAACACAATTTCATAGATGCAGTTCCATGTGTTTGTGTGAATAATTCCCTGTGTTAGCACAGTAAAACCACCACAAATACATACTTTATGCATTGTGGGAATTATCATAACCATACATTTACATTCTTTAAAATTACAAATATTAAGAGAAAGTACAAACACATTAGCTATCAAAAATGAATATTTCTATGGTTAGAGCAAATTGTGTCAGCATAAATATATACTAATATTTTTGTGAGATGCATAAACAAATGTTGTAAGAAAATGTTTCCTGCTAAGTAGGTCAACTTTTATGTTTTGACATTACAAACCTTGTTGGTATAATTAGAATTACCACACAGAAAGAAATATTGTTTAAGAAGTACATAAAGTTATGTTGCGTAGGGGAAGTTATATCCCTCTAAAATTTTATCTCCTTATCCTTGAAACGGATACATCAAAATGACTTTCTGTAAGTACACCAAACTATGGTATTTCATTTTATGTATATACAGTTTTTATGGCGCAAGAGGACATTGGCCTTGAAGAACTGAGGACTGGCATCTAAAGTTAGAACAAACAAGTCATGAGATTTTCTGTAGATATATTGACTCACTTTAAAATATTTTCCTGTTTATTCTGATAACACACTAATGCCCCAAATAGGGTAATTTCATTAGTTTACCCTAGTAGCATCTAGAGGACAATTATGTTCTCTCTTCAGCATTTGGGGTTTTCTTATTACAAAGTCTATTTATTGACATGAGCTGCTTGTCTCAATCCCCTTACAGGGGATTATTAAACTCTTATTCTCTTTTATAGGTGTATTTGTTTTATGCTTCTTTTATAGCCACTTTTAAGTCAGTGAGACATTCAAAGGAGGCTCAAAGTGCATTTCTTTCAGGATCAAGAACAAAAGTTACCTTAAACACGTACAAGGAAAAGCTACAAGAATGAACCAATGTAGGAAGGAATATAACTTCCAGCTCTTAAGTAAGGGGTATGTTAGAATTTTCAGTGTGGTGAACCCACACAGTTAGAGGCAGCTGAATGCTAGATGCTGGAAGCAAGCAGTGAGAAAGAATTTGTGTCAGTGTGTTCTGCCTGTGGGCTCCTTAAAGACATGCAATGTTGGAAGGACACTGCTGCACTAATAGGAGTTTTTTAAGAGAAGAAAGCAAACATTTGTTCACCTCCTGGAAAAAACAGTTTCACTGGTCTATTAATTTGTAGAATGGTTGCTCTTCTCCCTCAAGTGCCTTACCTGAGGAGGAGATGTTAGTAACCAGCTGACATTAAGCAAGGGCATGTGGTTTTGTAAGACAGCCTCTGACATTTCTATAAGCAGAGGTGAATCTAGAAGTACAAGTGTCTATGTACTTGACCCTTAAGAGGAAAGACAGCCTATCCTGAACAGGACAAATACTATTTTGGGGGTAATGTCACCACCCATCAATTACATCTCTATACCATGTGGATGAAGTTTCAACTCTAACTGAGCTCACTACTGATTTGAGCAGCTCTTCAAAACAAACATTGTCCTCCCCTGAAGTAGATGAAAAGAAGGAATAATGTTGAGTATCACTGTACTGAAGCTACCTATTGAGATCTCTTGGAGCATCTTCAACAAGCGGTAGATAGTATGAATTCAGCGTTGACTCATACGGCACAGATGTTGTGAAGCACCTCCTTCTAGAATGTTCCTACTAGGCTGTGATGAAAGTATTAAAGTATGATATCTCAAATTTCCATTCCATACATGATCTAGAACGTCTGCAGTGTTGAAAGTGTCTGAAAAGCCAATAAAATAAATATGAACACAATCCTTTTATCACTGGCACCATTCAGTCACTGGTGACTGAAGCAACTTTAGTACCAAAACCAAACTGTAAATTAATTTGTATTAATAGCTCATCCAGGAAGTTTAGGGTCTGATGGCCACCACACACTCAAGTTCCTTGCCTATGAACAGGAAAGGTGAGATTCAACCAGTAAATAGAAAAGCTGGTTGGGTTGCAAACAGGGATTTTAAATCAATGGTTGCCATGTTATTTCTCTTCAGAGACATTAGGCATGCAGATCAACAGAGTATTTAGCAGGAAAATGGGACTTCAATGTGATTCTTTCATCTAAGTTGTGATTTAGATAAAACAGCTAATTCAGTGTAATTCATTAATTTTACCCGTGGTTTGGGGAGAACCACAGGTTGTTTATTAGTTAAAACTCTGTTCTGCATATTTCAGTTGCAGCCTGAATAATATCAAGGGAAGCTACACAGCTTCTACTATACAGATACCTTATTTTGCATCCCTTTTTAGCTTAGTGTTTTATGGCTAGACTTCTGCCTTCACTATAAGAAGTATAATTTGTAAAATCCAAGTTAATATAAAAGGAAATTTGAAGGGTAAAGCAAAAAACAAAAAGTTGTGGAAAAGTAGGCTAAATTAACTGACATACAGGCAGATTGAACATTTTAGCACCTTAGAGTTATGCTTTACTGCAATTCACAGAGAATTAGACCTGCAATGTTGGCATTTTAAGACACAGACACATTTGGATCCCCCATTTACAATGTACAACTTTTGGGTCTTACTGGGGACAAAAGTTTTCTCAAAAAATCTATTTTATTTTGCCATTGGAGTACTTTTTTTTGTCCCATACAATGTAATGCGGTTTTCTGATGCATCATGCAGAAAAGCTTATATAAGTGCTTTAATGAGAAATAAGTCTCCCTCTGCTGAAAGACAGTCAATAAAAGACAAACATAATTTGAAATTCTGCCACCAGCATAAACATTTGGTTACCAAGATGGTGAAGTGGCCTATTTATGAAAGTGAAAAAAATGTGACCAGTTGCTTCATAGCCAGGCAACTAGGAGTCCTAGAAGAACCAGAGTTCACAGAACAACCTCGTGACTGACTCAACAATAGAAAGTTTGTGTTTACACAGGCTCCCATATTATTTTGTTGTCACCCAGCAGGGAGACTAAGAAATAATGACCCTAAACTGCTCTTTCTTCATAGGGGGTGGTGAGTGGAAGAAGCCACTCACCACCCCACTATGGGGACATGATAGCCATGTTTAAATATCTGAAGGGATGTCATGTCGAGGAGGGAACAGGCTTGTTTTCTGCTGCTCCAGAGACCAGGACAAGGAGCAATGGATTCAAGCTGCAGGAAAGGAGATTCTACCTGAATCTCAGGAAGAACATCCTGACAGTTAGAGCTGTCCAGCAGTGGAATATGCTGCCTCGGAGTATGGTGGAGGTTTTTAGTAGAGATTGAATGGCCATCTGTTGGGAATGCTTTGATGTGTGTTCCTGCATAGTAGGGGGTTGGACTGGATGGTCCCTGTGATCTCTTCAGTTCTATGATTCTACTGGTAGGAACAGGCATAGGGGAAAGCAGAAAGTCATTACACTCATCCATAATTCATTCTTGTTTATATGTTTAATGTCTAAAAGTCTAAAAGTGAAATGAAAGAACAATGTGTTGTTTATAGGAAAGGCTGGAATGGCTTTTTGAGAGTTTCTCTAGGAAGGACTAGTGCACATCTGAAGAAATGGTGGTACCTGCTGAAAACTGCTCACAACAAACAAAAACAAAAACATAATGTTTCCTCAGAACATTCATCTAGTACAACCACAGCTGAGGATCAGGCTCTGATAATGTCTCTAAGGCAGTGCTTCTCAACCTTCCTAATGCCGCGACCCCTTGATACAGTTCCTCATGTTGTGGTGACCCCCAACCATAAAATCATTTTCTTTCTTTCTTTCTTTCTTTCTTTCTTTCTTTCTTTCTTTCTTATTTAGTTAGTTAGTTAGTTAGTTATTTCCAACATCAAATAGATTGGAAACACTGCCCTAAATCACTGCTCTGGATAGACTTCTAATGCCTAAAAACTGGTAACCCTCCCTCCTTTTTTTAAGCACAGAAAGCGTCCATCAATGCCAGAATTAAGGCAGTAGTTCTAGTTCTGAATGTTGGGTTTCCACAGTTCAAAAAGCCAGTCACTCCCAAAGGCAATGCCGAAACAGTCCACATTTTACATGAGGCGCAGGGAGGAAAGAACAGGGAGAGAGGAAAGATGGCAGCGGCATAAGCAGACATGTTTTGTTTCCTTCCCTCCCTTCCTCCCTCCCTTAAAGGGAGTGCGGACACTGAACATACAAAAAGTGAGGAATGCAAGACAGGGCGAAGAACACAACATGTGCATGTGGCGAGCGCCAAGGGTCCACGCACAACAAAAGCGAGAGGAGAAAGTCATCCTGGTTATTTCTGCACTAGACTGTTGTAGCGCTATGATTCCACTTTCACCATCCTATGGAATCCTGGGGTTTGCAGTTTGAACTGCAAACCCCAGGATTCCATAGGATGGTGAAAGTGGAATCATAGCACTATAACACTGGGATGTGGAAATGGCCAAAGTCCACAGGACGGATCAGAGCAGCGCTTTCGGGCCAAAAAAACCAAAAACAAAAAAAAACCAAAAACCCAACCAAGGAGCCTTGGGGGCTCTTGCTACACAAACAGAAGCCCTTGGCTGATGCCCCCTGCTCCTTTCCCCACCAAGTACTCGGTCTTGGAGGGACCGATCTCCCCCGTCGGATGGCAGATCCGCTGCAGGAAAGTTTCCTCTTTTGCCTGCTGGACCAAAGGCAACAGCCACACCGACAACTCCCACAGAGCGGTGTGCCCAGAATGAATGGGCGTCTGAGCGATCGCCGCTGATGTAGCCCCGCCACTTTGGGAAGCAAGCGGAGCCCAGCTATTCGCTCGCCCCGGCAAGCAACTCTGTTCGCCGGCATGAATGAGCATGAGGCGAAGAGGGTGAGGGGACGGGATCTTATCTCCCAGACGTCCCGCTGCAGCGCCATAAACCCTGAATGGGAAGCCCTCTGTGTGTGTGTGTGTGTGTGTGTGTGTGGTGCGGGCACGAGCATCCAAGCAGCACCCGGCTGCTCACTCACCCCGGCAAGCAACTCTGACTCTGCAAGCCGGCATGAAGGGGAAAGGGAACACTGAAGGGGAAGCCCTCCGTGTGTGTGTGTGGTGCAGGCATGAGCGTCCAAGCAGCGCCTGGCTGCACCTGGCTGCACGCCTCTTCTCCCCTCCCGCCAGCACGGGGTCTCCTTTCCTCGCCTCCTCCTTAATGTTCCGGCTCCAGCTCTTTCCTCTCGGTGTCCTCACCTCCGCCTTAACATTCAGGCTCCAGCTCTCTCCTCCCACTCTCCGCACCTCCAGCTCCACCTCAGCCTCCTCCAATGCTTTCCCACCAGGCAGGGAAAGATGGGGAAACGCCCAAAATGCCTCCTCTCCCCTCCTCCCAGAGCAGGGGTCTCGGAAGCACTGCTCCCATTGGCTGTGAGGTCACCTTCTTTTAAAAGAGCAGGGCAGGATTGAGGAGCGGCGACCCCTGTGAAATGGTCGTTCGACCCCCAAAGGGGTCCCGACCCCCAGGTTGAGAACCACTGCTCTAAGGGGACACAGAAAAGATGTCACTGTGGCTCTGGTTGTCCTAGGAGCAGAAGAACTAGAGGTGCAAGGACAGCAAGTGTGTGCTCGTTTGATTACGTCCAGGAAAGATCAAGTAGAGATACTAACATTATAAGAGGCAGAGGTAGAAGGATATGAGGTTGAGAGACAGGAAAACATGATAGAAACATCCATCAGTTCAGCACAGATTAACTGAAACACGTCATTCAAAAATACACAAAACCCAAAAGAAACAATGCAGAGAAACAGTGCTAGAAACATCTGAACTGCTCCTCAGAGAAACAATTATTTACCACATGATCCATGAAACTAATGGAGAAGCATGCTGGGTATTCAGGGCATGGAACAGAAGATAAACCCTATCAAGTCCAAGTATGGAATCTTCTAGGCATCACTTATGGAAGGCATACACTGGTCTACTATTCCTGGTGGAAGTTTACAACAGACAACATGAAGCCTCAGGGCGCTGATACTAAGTAACAATCAACTAGAAGAGATTTTGTGCACTCAGAAGATCCTTGAGGTTGGAAAACAAAGAAACAAGAGAGAGACGTAGATTCACTTATAAACAGGAAGCCTTTCTGGTCACATGGCTGAAATCTGTTAAGCTGGTTTGAAAGCGGTAAGCACACAGGACAGCTTAACCACAGATGAACATCCAGTTGAGTTTAGAGGTAAATACGTATTTCAGCAAACCTTGGAAAGACAGGATAATAGGTACAGACAGACAGACAGGCTTCAGGGCTACTACATCATATTCTCTGGAAGAACCTGACTGGAACAACACTGTTACCTGGCAAACAGTGTTGTGCATCATGGGAAGCCTAACCTGGTTACAGTATGTTAACAAAGCTAGTTGAACCAAGTTTGCACACTCAATAAAATCTGGTGGGCACCATTTATTTCACTAGCTCAAAACTTGCAAAAGGTCCACTGACCAAAGGCCTAATATAAATGGATAGTAGTCAACATACGGCCACACACAGACACACACACACACACACACACACACACACACACACACACTATTAGTTCTGCTGCAGGGAAGTAGATACGAAAACTATCCACTGCTTGTATGAACCACCGCAGCATTCAGACTATTTTGCTACTGTGACAGAAAATTGCCGAGGAAAAATCCTTAAAGCTAGGTCCTCCTCTAAATAAACAAGAACAGCAAGGAGGTTCACTTATTGATTTTTCATGTTAAAACAAGATTTGTTTTTGGTTTTGTTTTGAACAAAAAGGGTACAGTAGTACTGATGTTTTGAAGAGACAGACTATGGGTAGCTTACATTTTGTTCCAAAGAAGAAGAGGAGGTCTGTCAGCTACACAAAACAATTTTTTCAGCTCATGTGAACTTATGCATGCTTCATTACTGAGCAGTACCCTTCATTCAACACCTACAAATACCCCTGTGGACATGAGACTTCGTTATATTCTGAAATACTCTGGAATTTGCTTGGTATCAGAAAACACCGCAGAAATCATTCACTTAAATTTTTCCTGTTAAGAGTATTCTTTCTATCTGCCCAGATGCTTGAATCATAGAACTCAAACAAATAAGACATGATGGGTCAACAGAACTCTATATCCCACTGATTTCAAACTGTCTATACCAGATAGGAATAAAACTGAATTTCCACCAGAATATCTTTGAAACACAAGTATAGATTATAAGAAACTCAAGCCATATATTGCTAACTGGATGGTATGGTTAAAATCTTCAACATAAACGAAGCAGGAGACATAGTTTCTTCTAAGCACAATTAAACTCAAAAGAAGAAACTATAGAGATAGACAAAATATCTCTGAACAGGGAATGTTGAGCTTTTTTACTTCCTTTCCCAATTTTTAGTGTGTCTGTCATGAGAAAATTGGAAACTCACTTTCCCTTTAAGTTATCCAGCACTTAGTATTGCATCCAAACCAAAACCTGTTTTGATTATTAATGATGGTTGAGGAAAACAAGACAGATTCATAAACAATAGCTTGAACCAATGAGAGAGATGAAATACAATCTGGACATCCTAACATGCACAATTAGCATGAAATTCAAGGACAATCTTCTGGAATCACATTGCTATGGCAGTTGCACTTGTCTTTGTAAGACTAAGCCATGGTTTAATGTTACATGTGAATCCAGCCACTGGCATGCAATTGAGTGGAATTTTAAGCACATTTCCGTTGTTAACTTTGAAGATTGCATTTGGAGGCAGAAATTAAGATTCCCTGGAGAAACTTACCAGTTTCAAGTATGTCAGGATGACAAAGCATCCACAACTACACAATCTATTGACTATACTTTTCAGGAAGAAAGGAAAAATATTATGACAACAACAAAGGGCAACTTGTGATTACACAGGGCTGAAGAACAACACTAGAAAAAGAATGAATCTGATTACATGCAAAAACATTAAAATGGTGTATTAGATTCTGCAGATTTAAGGAAAAAGAAAGATGCTGAGGTATTAGTTTACTGTTTCTCTTCTCTTCCAAAAAATCTATAGAGTTTTGTAGATTTTTGTACAGGGCTAGGGAGTTGGAGTTATGGAGTCAAAAGCAATTCTGGGTAGAGTTGGGAGTTGGTAATGCCATAAGACACAGTGAATATATCATTTTATACATATTATGCCTTTTAAAAATTATAAAATGCCTATTTCATCTCATAGTTAATTTCATAGGAATTTAGGAAACTTTCCTGTTAAGAAATTTTCAAATAAATATATTTTATGGGCTAGTAATCTATGCAGCTTGATGATTCAAATGGTGGGGATGAAATGCCATGAGCTACAAAAATGTACTACAGTAATAAACATTTACCATTTATGAAAGAGTTGAAGTTAGAGGCAAACAGTAGAGAAATAAAGGAGCCAGAGTCCTAGGTTTGGTGTATCAGCTCCACAGCTCTCTTTTCGTAGAGCAACTGACATATTGTTCCTCTATATATGCTCTAAGCCACGTGTGTCAAACACAAGGCCCGTGGGCTGAATCCAGCCTGCCAGGCCATTTCATGTGGCTCTCACTGCAGCTGCGGCCCTCCCCCTGCCTGGTGAGCCTGATCCCCACATTGCGGGACCTCGGCTGCTAATACTTTGAAGAGGGACCCAGCAGCCAGCACTCACAATCTACTTCTACTTCTGACTGCTCCTCTGTCCAAGTCTCACCGTCAGAGCATTGCCGCGAGTTACCATGGCAGTGCTCTACACGGCTACATGTTGGACAGAGGAGCAGTCAAAAGTAGAAGTAGATTGCCAGTGCTGGCTGCTGGGTCCCTCTTCAGAATCTGGCAGCTGGGGGCCCACAATGTGGGGCTCAGACTCATTAGTTACAGAGAGAGGCAAGGGGGCAGAAAGAGCCACAGGGGAGTGGGGAAGCAGAACAAGGCACAGGGGGAACAGAAAGAGGCCAGACAGGATCTGGGGGCAGAAAGGGGCACAGAGGGGGTCTCAACTGGGACCAAAAAGTTAAACAAAGTTAACGTAATAAACAGTGCTTGGTAATATTTGTCTGAGGATAAAAAAAACATTTCTGTTTTCAAAACTCATTTTTCAATATTGTACAATAGTTGTACACTTGAATATCTGCTTGCCATTATTTTTTCCTAGATTTCTAGTTTCAGAGCTAGCTGTTACTAAAACCAGTAATAATTTAATACAGAGACAACTATTTAATATGATAAAAGAGTAGATACATTTATATAGTCCTACAGATACAACTGGCCTTTTGAGGGAAACCATAATGCTGATGCAGCTCAAGATGAAATTGAGTTTGACACCCCTGCTAAGCCATTTCACGTACCTGTATGCTTTACCTAAAGCAATGGAGAAATCTTCAGAGGTTACAGCTAAGTAACACTCAGTACCTTCATCTGGAAAGCCAGTCTGTCTTTGGAGAATAGGCTATATATCTGGCTACTTTTCTGTACTTTACACTCCTCTTCCAGCTCCCCAAATCTTGTACCATCAAAATCTTAAAAAGAGATCTGGCAAACAGGAACACTTACTGAATTTGTGACATTTGAGCGATTCAATAAGGCAGAGGTAGTCAGCTGAGGTTAGTCTGGGGCCAGTTTCTGGGATGCTGAAGTTCTTGAGTTTTTCACAATAACACTCACAGGTTTTGGGTTTTTCCCCTCTTATATTGTTAATGTAGGAACCTAGAATGCATTATGTACAACTAGGTTTGGCATAAAACTTATCATGTTTGATCTAGTAAGAGTGCTATTTATTCAGAAAATAATTTTATTTTCTCATAGGTAATAATTGTTGGAAAGATTCCCCAAACTGTCTTGTCCAGTACCTGTAACTTTTCCCCATATTTCCCAAACCAATCTGTATTTAGAGTTATTAACATACAGAGGTTGGGTTCCTGAGGGAATCCACTGTCTTCCTCCTCCTTGCTGCTAGGCCTCATCTCCATAGCAACTGCTCAGGTCTAAGAGCTCTCTGGCTAAGAATTCTAAAGGCTCCTCCCTAAACTGCAAATCTCAGGATTCCATCGACTCTTTTTAGGCAGCCAATTATATGAGGTCTTCACCTAACACAGCCAACCATATGAGGTCAGGTCTTCGCCCGGCACAAACTCACAAACATTGACTTTTATATATTAGATGTGCATGAAGTAAATATATGAACATCTTACCTTAAATATTTTATTCATCTTTTTTTAAAAAAACAAATATATTTTTTCAAATTCGCCAGGAAAACAAATGGGTTCCGATCCCTTGCAGATTTTTTTTTTAACTACTATTTTAGATGGAGGTGACATTTTCACTTATTTTATGCCTCTGTCTCCAGTCCTCTTTGCCTCTCACCACCACAAACTGAAGAGCCATTTGGAATAGTATGGTAGGTGATTCAGGAGAATAACTTGTATAAGTTTCCCCCCTCCCTTTCCATTTAGAGCACCTTCTGTTGGACCAATGAGCCTTCTTTCAGCAGATATAATTAGATATAATCTGTTAACCTCACTTTGCAGTTTATATTCAATAGTATAATCCAATAGACATTAAGGTACCTTAGTTTTGATCACATTGACTTAATTTATTGTCTCTTATATGAAGACAAGAATCCTTCCACAGACTGCAGCTATTGAATTTATGCAGAAATGGCTAAGAATCCATTTTTTTTAATGGACATGATCACCACAAGGTGGCATTGTCCTATAATGAGTCATTCTCACAAGCATGCCACCAAGGCAGGAAAATATATAACCAGGAAATGCATTTGTTGAATACTAACTCAGAATTTCCTGCATTTCTGTCACCATCATGTAAATTTATAAGAATCCGTGGCCTCTGATATTCTACACTGAAATGTCATCTAAGAGAGATTTCCTCAGGTGGAACCAAATGTATAATCTTACACTAAATAATAATATTGAAATATGTCTTGTTTTAAAGCAAGACACTTTTAAGAACTTTTAAGATGCATGAGGTGCTTCCACCACAGGCAAAATTCTTATGCTGCTTTAAGCCTTTATGACTTATGAATAAAAGAAAGAAGTACAATATACATAAGAGAGGATATCGGCTATTTCCATCTCCCCCAATATTCAATCCTATATACGTTGTTTGTTATTGCTCCCACCTCTAACATAATAAATAAAGCTGAGTCCAAAAATTACAGATCAGCCTGTGCACATGAAATTTATTCATATCAATGATCAATGTCTAGAAAGAAACTTTAATTCCTCACCATTTCCTCTGTAACTCACAGGAGCAAGTATGGTTCTACTAAAAGGCATAGGCTTTGGTGGAAGAAACAGAACAAATGAGTAACCTCTTCTAAAATGGTGGCCATTTCCCACTCCATGTACAAATCTTTGTATTTACAACTGAACACCTCCCCACTACATTTTACTGAATTTTTTTTGTAACTGAGGTATATTATCCATTAAGCACATAGAATCAGTTAGGAATACAACCAAAATACTCCTAAATGGACACAGACAATGTGAATACAGTACTTGTGTAAGTAACTTGACACAATGAGGAAAAAAACGATACCAAGTTAACATATTGTTATTTACCATTATTGTTGTTGCCAAGTACCTTCAATTTGACTGTGACTTATGACAACCCTATCACAAGATCTTCTTGGTAAGATTTAGTCAGAAGCCCATCAATTCTTTCCTCTAACAATGGAGACAGTGTGAGTTTCCTAAGATCACCCAGTGGGTTTACATGATTAAGCAGGAATTCAAACAATGGTTTCCTCGTGTTCTAGTCCGATACTCAAAGTAATGCACCACTATTAGTTGATCTATATCAACTTAAAAGGAGAAATGTGAACCTAGTGGACAAAGACAGGATACACTTGTGTTTATATGTATGAAGAACAGGAGTCATGTTTTCAAGAAGAGATCTTGCTGAGCCATCTCCCTGAAAACATTCCCGTGATGTCTCAAAAAATCTGTTGTACAGCTTGTGATGCCACTCTTTTTTTCTGAAAAAGGTTTTAACATATCAATTTCAACAATACCACAACTCAATCTGCTATTTAGATGGAATATTTCTCATCTCAGCATTGCTATTTTCATTCTGCTTGTTGCTTGTGGAAATGCAAAAGTTGATACAGTGCAACAAAACTCTTCAAACAGCACACCAGCACCAAACTTCACAGTACTGAGAACAACTGTACACCTTAATAAAGAATCCTGACCAACTTTTCTCTTCCACTTAAGATGTGTTACAATCCCATTCCATTCAGATGTGCACACAGTGACAAAAACAAACCCTTTAGAGCTTGGCAATGTCAAGTTTTGAAAGGCTGACAGATTAAAAAATTTTACAGTTCATAACACAACTGATCCTGTGAAGTGCTCATATAATGCCAATGGAAAGTTGGCCATTGAACATCTGTGTTCTTTATGTGTGAAGTAAGTGCTCAAAGCTCTGGTACTTTTTGAAAAGGTGTTATCAATTGAAGTAATTTGGATCTTGCACTAAAAATGCAAGTCAGGCGACTGCTTGGAAAATAAATTTATTCCAAGTGATTGTCTGATACAAGGGTTATTTTTAAAGTGTTATTAAGGATTATTTTTACAAGGGTTATTTAAAAAAAAAAGCTATGCAAGCTTTTAATATCTCCAGTCATTTCAGACCTTCAACTGAAATTTATTAACCTGTCAAAACAAAAAGGGATTTTACAGCAAATACAACTGTGGTTTATTTAGTACATTTATTGCTCTATAAACAGAACATTCAGTCTTGCCTTTTGACAGACTTAATCCCATTTCTCTCAATGAAATAAGAAAATTTTAGGAAAGCAGGCTAGAAATTGATAATAAAACAATGCTGTTCATAGGGTGTGCATTAAAATAACCTGAACTGTATTTTAAGTATATTTGGAAATAAAACTGATTTAAAAACCTATTTGAAGGGCAGATTAAAGTGTAAACCAGCATATATCTATCTGGAATTGAAGAGAGTAAGACTATGGTACCCTATGGTACCTTTGTCACGTTCCTTTTGTTGACTATTTTTGGTTTTTTGGAAGATCATGCAGCGCATGAAAAGTCTCAGTGTTATAAAAATGGCTTCTACATCCACCACACTTCCACATCCTTATAAGGAAAGAAGTCAAACTAAGGGATGTTCTCACATCAGACTGTATATGGGACAAAGTCTTCTTTCCAAGTTAGCGTATATAAAATTTGGTTGTTGGCTTTCAGGAAATTGAGAGACTGCTAAACGACTCAAAACTGAGGTTTTTTTTATACCCAAAAATTGTCCTGTGGGTATGGGTATGGATCGCTCTCCCAGCTGAGTGGACAATGGGATTCGCAACACAGACAATGGCACCCAGACAGTGTTAACAGTCTCAGTGTTTAGGAGACAAAGAGTTAATGGCTATCGTAATAGCTCTGCATTGTGGAGAGGTTTGGGGGACAATGTAGGAAAACATCCAGGTGTGAAGGAACAGGATTGAAACAATCACTTTTTGGTAAGAACGTCCCTTTTCTCAATGAAGAAGTTCCAGCTTCAACTTAAGCCAGAGTTGTTTAGTAATCTGCCTGACAATGATTTCAACTATGTCTAGGGGTGTGTTGGTTGACCTGCCTTGCAATCACACGTTTTCAGTCAGTAATTTTCCTCTGTCTAGCTTGACTTTCCAGTTAACTCAGCTTCCATTTTATATCAATGCCAATCAATGTAGCTGCCAATCTAATATATAAAAGTCAAAGATTGTTTTCTGTGTCAGGCGAAGACCTCATATGCTTGGCTGCCTGTGAAGATTCTATGGAATCCTGGGGTTTGCAGTTTAGGGAGGGGCCTTTAGAATTCACAGCCAGAGAGCTCCTGGGCCTCAGTCAAATGTGTCTGTCTTGAACAGGTCTGTTGCTATGGAGATGAGACCTAGCAGCAAGGAGGAAAAGGGCAGTATATTCCCCCGGGAACCCAACCTCTCTATGTTAATAACTCTGAATACAGATTGGATTGAGGAATGTGGGGAAAAATTACAGGTACTGGACAAGACAGTTTGGAGAATTAGAGACACAGGATACTACCAGTACCTATGAGAAAATAAAATCCAAGGCAATGCCAGTATATGCTAGTTAAATAATATTTGCCAATTAAACCATATCAATCTTGGAGGATGTGCAGGGCTGTAACAGTGGTAGTTCCACAACTGGGGCCAGATATTAAGAGCAATTTTCTTGTGTTCCTCCTGTCTATATCTGAGGCATCCAAATTATTATTAGGAGTGAATCCTTGGTGAAGCAGAGATTGTGACTGAGTAAATGGATACGAGGAAGTTCAAGTCTGGTTGGCCCTAAGATTTTTTTAGGCATTGTTAAATGAAAGAATCTGCAATATTTATATATGGCTTTCCCTATCCTTGCATTTCACACAGCTGAAGCTTAGGCTTTCAAACAGTGGTTTATAAATTGCAGTGTACAATCACTTTATAATTGCACTAAATTCATGGCTGCTGTCTACTGCAGTGATATTAGATAAGATACTTTGCCCTCTTTATGCAATAAATAGTTTGGTAGTGCTAATAAACTGTACAGCTTATGTGGCCTTGTGGCCAAATGGAGCACATTAATACGTACCAATAATAATAAATATAACCTTGCCACATCATAGAACAAACTATATGCATGTACAGTAAGAGCTGAACCTCTCACTGGAAGCCAAAGTACCAAGCTACTTTTAAAAACAAGTTTGGTTTCTCTCTTTCTTTCTTTCTTTCTTTCTTTCTTTCTTTCTTTCTTTCTTTCTTTGGACTGTATTGTAACATAAAGAGGTCGTTAAAACAAAAGTAACAGCAAAACACGAAAAACATTGCACCTTCAAAGATTCCTGAAGGCTGCAATAGAATAATAAATTACGGAACAATAAAGATAATGCTAACAGAGCATTTCCTTGTTCTACTAGTTCTTTGTTGTAAGGCCATGAAGATGCACAGTTATGACAAGGGCTGGGGCAATTAAAAAAGAAAGTTCAGTTTTAGTGAGAAGATCAATACCGTGACTCCTTTTAAGAAAAGGATTTATTCATTGCATGCAACAGCCCAGTATACATCTTAAAAGCATTTTATGAAAGAATTCCAGTAAATTAAATGTAACAATTCAAGGCTTGTTCTTGTTTGCATCCACAAAAGTGTCCAAGGCCTTGAAAATACAGAGAACTAACTCAGCAAGTAGTTTATCCTAAAAGAAGAATGTTTCACCTAGCTTGCCCCTTACACTATCCCACCGCTGCCTCTGTATAATATGTGATAATATCTATAATGAGCTCCCTAAAACAATTCATAACATATCTCCAGTGACCTACTAATCTGAATATGATGCTTTTTACCAATCCTTTATGGTTTCATATCCAAATCACGTAGAGAGAGAGAGAAATAAGGGCACAAAACATGATTTATTATTCTGCCTCACATTTCATCAAGTCCCTTACCAGCCACTTGTAGGCAAATACAACTTTCCCACAAACAGAATGGAATAGTGCAAGGCCTGAGTAATTAATACCTAAATTACTTTCAGCATATGTAACATCTTATTCCTCTCTCCCTTCCATATATGCAGGAGAAAAAGATAGGCCAACTGTGGGTGAAGAAAAGTCTTATGAGAAACAATACACCCGTTTTCTCCTGACTTCATTTAAACTCTTTATAAATAAAGGACATTGAAGGAATGAGAACAGTGTTCCTGACTACCAGAGGCAGCATGTGTGACTTCCAGTGGCTAGCAGGAACATGTTGGGTACCATTTTTTTTTCTAGTGCCCAAGTCTCCTTCTTTCTGCCAGAACCCCACATGGTTTTTGAGGGCTTTGTAGAAAGACAGGAAAATCAACCAACAAGGCACTGCCACGCCAGCAGATGGACAGGTCTGGATAAAGTTGAACAAGCTGACACAGGGTTCCCTGTAGTTTAACCAGTGGGTGTTTAAGTTGGGCAGCCTCACTCCTTGTCACAGTTTATTCAGTGCTTCATTCTACCCTCCTTCTCTTACTTGTTTGTTATTATGTGTTCTGTCACATTTTATAACTGACAATTTCATCCCAACTTTGGGGCAGTTTTGCCTTGGCCCTGGATCCAGTTAGCTGAGATATGGGTTTTGTGTGCCCTCAGTACCTAGTTAGGAGTCAGTGTGGGAGACAGGGTGTGGGCAATTGGGTTATGCTGATAACTCAACTCATCCCCAAGTGGCAGGGAAAGAACACAGTCTTCCACTTATGGAGATTCCCCCATCTATCATCCCAATTACACCAACAGTTAGTTTGAGTAATTTGTTTTCCATTGGTCAGCAGGTTGGTGAAGAAATAATTGGATTCAGACCCTGCAAAGGGCCAAGTCCCTTTAGCTGTAGCAACAGCAGTAGCAATATAGACTTTAAAAACAAGTTACTCCTGGGGGCAAGGGGACACACAAACAGTCTGGTTCTGAATAATTCTTCTCCTGGACCTGTGTAAATCCATCACAGGATATAGCTTGTGTCTTTAGAATGCAGAATAATACAGCTTATGTCTCACCGCTTAGGGTTAAAATTGTTTTTGCACAAAAGTGTATGAAATGGTACTCTATTACTTTTAAAACAGGAAAAGTAATGCAGTAATAATCCAGTACCTTTTCAGCTCAAGCATGCCTTGACCAAGATCTCTCTCTCCACCCTCCTCTCATTCCCACCCTTACTATGGGTGACTCAGGCACTTCAGGGGATAATTTTGAGCTGAAAAAAGGAAAGATAAGATGTTACAATGTTTCTTAGAATCCACCCATCTCCTTCTGCTCCTGCAAAGTAACCCCAGGTTGCTTTTGGTCTGAGAAGAGAGTTATAGAACTCTCTTTCCTAATTTAAATCCAAGTGTTTTGATTCTTATCTGTAAATTGGGTTTGTGAATTACATATTTTACAGATGACTTTGAATGAGTATTTTACAATGAACATGAATCAGGTCAGGATTTGGAGCTAACACAGGAAAAGGCAGTTTTCTTTTCCCCTGATAACCTAGGCAAATACTTCCTACTTTGAGGGCTTTGTACCAGTGATGTAAACTTGAGTCAATTGACTCAACCTTGAGTCAGATTCAAATCACTTCAATGACTTGACTTGGACTTGACTCAGCAATAAAAATGGACTGGCTTGACTCAACTTTTGACTCGTCTATTTTTAGTGACTGACTTGCTGCCCTTTGTCACCCAACCTCCCTCTCCAGGTTTTTGCCAATCAGCAGTGAGATAATCTTGTGTTGATGACTCAATGGGAGTTGCACATGCTCCTTATCCCTTCCTCTGCACCACTCCCTTATTTCCCACATTTTTTTTTGAGAAGCCATTTATAGGAAAGCAAACACATGGGAAGATTGAAGATGTGAAAAATAGGAGTTTGCAGGTTTTTTCAGTGAGTGTGAGCATGGAGTGATCTTGGCATGAGTGGGGTGAAAGGAGGTCAGGAAGGGTCACCACTGAAAAGAACCTACTTCTCACATTCTAATGGCTGGCAGAATCAGGTTACCTATCCCAGTGGCTTCTTCACCAGCAAGCAAGATTTGATCCAACCCCTGAACCATGGAAGAGCAGGGAGCACTTCCAAAAGGAAGCTACATTCTTTCACGGCTCACAGAGGCAGCATAACTATCCCAGTCACTTCCTCATGAATAAGCAGGATTTGAAGAGCAGGGAACACTTCCAAAAGGAAGCTACACTCCACTCTTATCATGGCAGGCAGTGGCAGCATGCCTATCCTGGTGGCTTCCTCACAAGTAAGCAGGATTTAATCCAACCCTGGAAGGGCAGGGATACCTTCCGAAAGGAAGCTGCACTCTACTCTTTCATGGCTAGCAGATGCAGCTTACCTATCCCAGTAGCTTTCTTAAGAACAAGCAGTGCAGTCCACCCTCCACATTCAAGAGTTCCTCTTCCAAAGGGATTTTGCAGCTGCTGCTTGACTGGTTCATCCTCCTCACCCCCACCCCATCTCCTGTCTTGCCAACAGCCCATCCTTTCACTCCCTTTCCCACCTTGCCACAGTGATGCTTCAGCCAGACTTTAAACTCCTTCCCATAGACATCAATCTTCAATCATCCTCTCTCTTCTGCCAGCCAATAGCCCACCCCATCATTCTCTTGAAGTTTAAGCCCTTAAAGACAGGTTTAAAGCAAATCCTGATTATTTACAAGAAAGCCACCAGGATAGGTATGCTGCACTCACTTAAAGTTTAAACCCTTAAAGACAAGTTTAAAATTTGGCTGAAGCATCAGTGAGGCAAGGTGGAAAAGGGAGTAACAGGATGGGGCTTTCGGCAGGCAGGAGGGTGGAAAATTGATGTCAATGGGAAGGGGTTTAAAGCATCACTGAGGGAAGGTGGAAAAAGGAGTGACAGGATGTGGATTTGATTTTCTAGTTATTAAAACTTATCCTCCTCCCACACATCCCATCACCATTTCCCTTTTTTCTGTTAAAGTTGGCTCCCAGACTTGAGATTGTCATACCCCTGCCCAAGGACCCATACAAGGCCTTTTCCAACAGACACACCCTAAAGAGATGAGAGCAATAATACTTATAGCAGCCAGCGCAAGTAGAAAAGGAAGTGCCCAGGCTTCTGGCAGTGTTTATATAGGAAGGGCCTTGCTAATTAGGCAACAACTAGGTAGGACACTGAGACTATATAACCAGAGACCAAAGTGGCAGAAAGCTGCTGGAGTCTACTGATTCCATTGGTGGTGGCCTTGCAGATTCCTGTACTCCCTACTCGTGTTCCTCGAACTTTGGACTTTTGCTTGGACTACAGATTCTGCTCTTGGACACTCTATCCCTGGACTCTTGGTACATTTGGACTCAGTTACTCTAAGCTTGCTACAAACCCAGACTTACCAGAAAAACAAATGCTGTTAGCTAGCTCTTATCAGTCTGATTACACAGCTGGGAAGCCTTGGCAGGCTGCCAGCACAAGACAGCGACTCAACTTAAGACCTGACTTGAATTATCTTGCAAGACTTGAAAGTAGCAACTTGAGACTTGATTTGAAACTCAGAGTAAAAGACTTAAATACACCACTGTCATGTACCATGTTTACATGTTGACAATATATGATATACAGAGTAAATATACACTCTTAGCACTCAGCTTACCATTGTTTTTATAATACTGTAATACTACTGTAAGAAATCTAAAGACAAAACAATTCCACTCAAAATAAAGCTTTCAAGGGGAGCTTAAAGATCTACATGTAATTGGCCATAAGTTTTAATGGATACAACTAATGGGAGTTGCAATAGGGCAGTACCAATTAGCCCATCACACACAGCTTGCAAACCATACACCCTGAGACACATAAATAAAAAAGTTCTACAGAACAAGAGGCTTGCCTAGAAAATGAGCACACTTATTTACTGCTACAGCTTAATGGCAACTTGCATTCAACAGGCCAGTGTAATCTCTTCAAGATGCTACATAAATCAGTATATAAAATCAGTTCCTTCTTGAGAATCTGAAAGTTTTCATGCTCTCTGAGTCACCAAGACCCCAATGTCCAAATTACTAAGGAACTACAACTGCAAAGTATACAATAAACAGATATGATTGCTTTCACTAAGCTCGTGAACACACAGAAAGGTTGGAGGAAGAGAACAAAATGTGCAATGCTTTTTGTATGGAAGCAAGGTGTGTGGACAGATGTGAGCTACTGTGGCTGGGAAGTGATATATAGACAATTGGAACTGTCTATATATCAACACACACACACACACAGTCACATTCTTAGCACATTTCTACATTCACTAGCACATACTGTGCTTACAGTTTCATATTTCTTCTGCCAGTCCCAATTCAGAACTTACATTGGCTGTAGGGATGCTGATGTTTTTTCCTCCTCCTTTACCAAGGAAAGGGCTATTAGATCAGTGGAAAGCTCTGAAACCTAGTCTTGGGAAAATTCTTAGCGTTAAGAATATGATAAAGTCTGTGGCAAATTTACAGGTGAATGGAGTCATCCTGAGATTCACCCAGGCATGAAGAGAAAGATACCTTCCTTACACCAGTAAAGTGTTGGTTATGAGTGGCTGTAATCAAGGTAATGACTTTGTGCAGGCCCAAATCAGGGAGTGAGCTTGCTCTGACACCCGTGAGATATTAAAGAAATACTCCAATATACTAATGTCTTCAACCGGGAAGGACCCAAATTGAAAAGAGGGGTTGTACTTAAACCCAATTAACAAGTTCTCTGTTGTTGTTGTTGCTGCTGATGCTGATGTTTAAAAACAATTTAGTGCTCTTTTTCTTTACTGTGGAGGTCTGGAGGCAAACATGTTTACTCTTTCTCAGCTACAACATTTAAGAAGTATAAATCAAATATAATTACTTCAAACTCAACATTCAAAACAAAAATGTCATGAAAGGTTAGATAATATCATACTCTGAATATTTAAAAGAGGTCACTTGTACTTGACGCATATAGGATACCAAATGTCACAGGACCCTCCCCCCATTTTCTAAACTTTTATTATTCAAATTTACTTTTTAAAAATACGGAAATGATTAAAACCTTCCTGTTTCTTTGCAGTAGACTGAAGCAAATCAATTTGCATTTACATTTCAAACCATCATATGTAATGTAGAAAGAGAATCATTGCCAATATTCTCCCCTTGCCTTTTTTTCCTGAAAAATGTTTTCAAAGCTCTTGTGGAACTTGCCATATTAAATAACAAATGAAGATCAAAACATGACCTGGATTATATATCACTACTGTCTCTATTACTATTATTCCTACCTTTTCTGGAGGTGCTGGAGGATTAAATCTTTTTGCACAAACTATAAACACATCAGGCTGTGGCTTGCCATTCTTCACTTCAGGGTCATCTCCCAACACAATATGATGAAATAAATTAAAGAAGTCTTTGTGTCGACTTGTTTTCATTTCAAATGTCACTCGAGCTGAGCTGGTGGCAACAGCTATGGGTATGTTGTGTTGATGTAGATGGCGGATTAGTTTTTCAACTCCTGTGAAACAAAAATATATGAACGTGTTAAAATATACTTTGTTGAGGGAAAATAAAGTGTCAGATTTATTGATTCTGTTCTTCTGTCAATCTCTTCCACTCCCACAGAAACTTATTTTCTTTTCACACCTATTACTTCCTTTTCTTGCCCTACCTCATTTTTCTTATTAAATACATACTTAAAGAGGCAGTATTTCTTAGTTCTGCCTATACTACAACCTCAGATAAATACCACAGAGTAAGTAAATTAGCCTTAAAGTGAAAAGAGACATAAGGAGAAATGGCACAACTCTCTCAGTGGCTATACATTTAACGAATATATGTGAGGAACCCATTTCTATTCCATCCCACTTTTGAAAGAGTGGGGGAGACCATACAAACCCCCTCACATATGCTTTTCAACATCTCACTAATAGCTTCATGCATGCATAAGAGTCACTTAGTGATGATTTGGCACAGCACAATTATCAGTGTAATCTTCTTGTCCCCACCTCTTTATACTTCACTATGCTTTACACATAGAGGGACACTCGTCAAAGAACACAGGGATGCTACTTTGTGCTGAATCAAACTAGCCCATCTATCACCTTTGTCATCTACAAAAAGATCTCCAAAATCTTGATTAGGGACTTCTCTAGCCTTGGAGCCAAAGACAGAAACTTGAAAGTTTACAAAGCAAAGTATATGTTTTACCACGAAACTACAGTCCTCCTTGCCAGAACAATTACTTCAGATACTAGACTTTGTACATCTGGTAAAAAAAATTAAAACACTTCTGTTTGATAAGAAAAGGATATGCACCTGAAAGGGAATCTGCAAAACTTAGAAGAAGACTTTAAACAAATACATTCTCACACACATTGTGAGATACTTTGAGAACATGATGAATCAAACCAAAGCTTGGAGCTCTAGCTAACCTCAGAAAAATTCAAAATATCGAATGATGAAGCACTAGGCTATTACTAGAAACACACCTATATGAACTGTGAAGGCACTTCACAGGTTACTTCATAGGAAAGTAGTTCCTAAAAAAGTAATAAATTGTTGGCTAGTATGTAGCTAATTAAAAAGGAGAAAGACTGATGCATATTTAGTAAGCTTGGTATAATTTAGCAAACTAAAAGGATCCAAGTTAAAAATCTCAGCAACTTCAAGCAATGATTAATCACACATGTCAAATTAAGAAGTCTGGAAACAGACATATTAGGGAGGTAAAAATAACTGACAGGATGGAAGTCTTTCTCATAGGACTACAGAAACTTTCAAAAAGGTAATAATTCAGCATTTTTTATTTGGCAGTTTTGGAAAAGAAAAAAACATGATTAATTTGTAGCACTTAAAACTCCAGGCTCCCATGAGTTTTATTGATGCTTCAACTTCCTGCTCTTTCTAGTCTCCTGAATTTGGGGTGTCAAAAAGTATTTATTTTATTTCCATCATCAATTTATTCTTCATTTACACTCTGATTTCAAAGCGTAAACCCAAAGTTTTTTAAAGAAAATTCTAACTACTAGCCCTGTCCTCAGGTTACAAGCAAGTAGGATATTCCTACTGAAGTTAAGAGCAATTTTGTTGGTTGTGACAAATAAATTCAATTCACTTCTAAATGGTCTACTTTGAAAGTATACACAGTTATAGCAGTTTAACACAATTTTAACCATCATGGTTCTATCCCAACGAATCCTGAAATTTGTAGCTTAGTGAATTGCTCAGAATTTGCTAGACATCCCTATACATCCTCCCTGAACTACATGGCACCCTGGGAAGATAGAAGGAGAATTAAATTAATTCCACACTGTAGAGAGATACTATGTGGAACCAACATTGGATCTAACTTTTGTGGAACATGGCATTTCCAGAGCAAAGCTGTGACACTTTAAAGCTTCTCATATGTCTGTACACTAGAAAGATCTTAAGGTTCCTTCGTCTCAAAAAAGAGTTTTAGCATGCTCTTCAGACCTCAGTTTCAACACTAATAATACCAGTTTAGCAAATTTTCACCATCTTTGCGACTGGGAACTTGCAAACCCAAGTGGAAGAAAAAACATAAAGCCTCCAAGTTAGTACACCAACAATTAAGTAGCCTGTATATCACTTAACATTTTTAAAGTACTATATTCCCTGTCTTCCAATCTCCATTTTGTTTGCTAAACAGAGGGTTCTGTTAAATTAATCCCACTCCAAGAGTACTTTGAAGAATGGGGATACTTCTGTGAAAATATCTGAGATAAAAGATGTCTGATTAATAATATGGTGGACTGATTTAAATCGTGTCACTTTAAATCAATGAATTAAACCATGTTTCCCATTATAATTTCCTGACCCAGCATGCATACTAATAATTTGCTTTAGCAATTAGAACATATTGATTTGCAACTAGACAGAGCCTGTCTGCTACCTAGAAGCATACTCTAAAACCTTTGATCATACAGCCCACATGCTGTTTCTATTACAGACATTTCTACATAAAGACAAGTTGGGGGGGTGTGTAAAATTAATGGATTAGTGCTTGGCTTTCTGTATAGATCCAGGGATACAAAGAAGCTTCACTTGGTTGTCAAGCAAGAACATAGTCCAGTCACAGAGATTTCACAGTGACTGGACTGAACATGAGGCCAAGAATAAACAGCCTCACCTGGTTAGGAAAGTCATAAATATTCAGAACTGATTATACTGTACACGTCTTATAGTTGCATGGCATAAAACAACAGCAGATCAATAGATCTCCCTGATGAGAGACAAAATGGGGTTTACTGAATCACTGTGTCTCTGATGTACGGATGGGGAAAGAAAACATCAACCACAGTAAGAGTTTTGTCCCCCCTCCATTTCTGGAACTTTTCAAAAAAAAAATCTGTCTCCACAATAACACTGCCAAAAAAGTTTTATTCAAAAATTGTTTGTTTTTAAAAAAGGAAGTACCATGTTTTCTGCACCAAGTAGTTTTGTGTAACCCCTCCAAATGTTTTTGTACAAATGAATTTTCTTTCCAAAGTACTGAAATATGAAAAATGCACCCACCCATCCACATATAAATCCCTTCACATAATCTTGCCCAGCAGGAAAGAAACCTTTTAAAATCTTCATATTTGCTTGTAAGAATGAAATACATGAAGGTTTATATCCCTGCTCTGACATTCTATCAGTTTGTGGTTCAAAAAGGAATTCCAAAATAATACAGCATGTCATTGTTGTATTATATTTAAAGTGGTTGACCTCCAGAGTCAAATTCCCCCTTCATTTCTTTCTTTCATTTTAAACACAGACTTTAACTACACTTGACCAATAAAAATGTCTAGACTTCCGAGCTGAATGTAGCATGTTAGTATTACATTTAGATTTCAGTGTATACAGCAACTTATAAAGAGAACTGTTTTATGTGCTTCAAAAAGAGGGGTTTTTTAAAAAAGAAATCTGTTCATCAGTCTTATTGACTTCTGCTGGAAGTTCATTGCAAAATGATTAGGTGGAGCACGAACTGAGACTGCTTTGTAACTACCACTGCACAGAAACTTGCTTCTGAAGTTTTAATTTCCATGCATTAACAGACAAGATATTATTCAATCTTGCACAGGCATTCTTCTTATCATGGGATTAGAATTAAGTGTGTGGAGAAGCAAGACACTCTGCCTAACTCCACTGCTTCCAGCACATCTCCACATGCTGGAGGATGCATATCTGCAGCAGAAAGTCTTCTGTATTTACACAGAATCTTTACATGATTTTGAACACTGACGGAGTGTACATGGCAAACAGGTTATTGAACCACTATGAAAGTCAACTCATGGGCAAATTCAGCAATATCCCCCTGTCTTTTGGTTAATAGATACTTCTTCAGCTAGAGAAAAAGGGGCTAAAAATCTACCAATGTGAATCAACTGGCTTTTGGTCTCCATTTTCCAGGTTTATTTCTGATACAACTAGCCCCCCAAAATAGTGTTGCTGTATTGCTTTATAGGTGCCAAAAAACTATTGCTGTCTGAAATCAGACCTATTTCACCATTGTTTTTTAAAAAATTGACAACACCTTCAGCATACATGAGATTAAACCCAGCATCATCAATATACACCCATAGTCATGTGCCAGGGCTCACTGCTGATGGCTGACTGAAACCAGTATTCTGCATCTCCTGCCACTACCAATTTGCTTCTATCAATTTATGTTCATCTAAACCATTACACTCTGTTTAAAACACACATGCACAAACACAAACATTTTCGTAGAAACCACAGTGCTGAATTTTGGAGAAACTTAGGGAACCTCAATGGGAATTACGCAAACTTTGGTGAAAATCTTCCTCAGACCACCTTCACAACTGAGTTCCAGACATTCATGATACTCCCCATACCCAACTGTGGGCTTTTCTGTTTGATGTCTCTTGGAAATTAAAAGTAAATTAGTAACAATGCGACTCTGATTTATGCTTTGCCTTCACTGAAGTGGCAAATCAGTGTCTGGGCTATACTGTTTCTAACTAATTGTGGGAACTCAAAGCTTAGATTTGTTCAGTAACAACAAAATGTTATCCACATTTACAGCTAGCATACAAATTAAATTCCTGGAATGCTGACTGCCTCTGTGCAGGGTTGTTGTTTTTTTTAATATTATTGGCACGACGGCATGTCTGTCCAGTGATGCAAGTATCAGTCTGAATTTTACTGCTAGGCTTGCCGTAACACAAAGTCAATTTGAAGGCATGTAACAACAATGACAACAACCACTTCTGAAACTCCATCTTAACCAACGAAACTCCACCCTAACCACTACCAATAACCACTTCTGAAACTCTGTCTTAACCAATGAAGCTCCATCTTAATCAATAACAATAACAGCCACACTTTTAACACTTCTGTGAAGTAGCTCTTAAGACAAGGTTGGAACAACCAGTTGCTTCTTATTGATCTTCTTGTTGTGTGCTTTCAAGTTGTTTCCAAATTATGGTGACCCTAAGACAAACCTCTTGTAGGGTTTTCTGGGGGCTGACTGTGTGTGTGATGTACCCATGGTCACCACACTCATAATCCAACGCTCAAACCACTATCCACACTGGATCCTCAATGACACCATGTTTATCAAGACAGAAACTCCATCTTAACCAATGAAACTCCATTTAAACCAACAACAAAAAAATAACAAAAATGCTTTTAACACTTCTGTGAATTAGATCTTAAGATAAAGTTGCAACAATAGGTTGCTTCTCATGAACAAATCCATGTTTAGCATTGGATGAACTCTATAGAATTTGGCAAATCTGCAAATCCATCTTAACCAATGAAACTTAATTACAATGTATACTGGTACTTCACATCAGGCAGGACTTAAAAAGATTGTGTTTGCCAAATCAGCAATGTAGACATCATACAGTAAGATCCCCTTAATCATCTTCTGATGTCTAATATGGATAATGAGGAATTAGCTCTCAGGAATTTAGACAAATAATTAAAAAGGAGTCTGGAACACTTCATGAAAAAACTGCTACAGATTTACCAATGATGTATAGTGTCGTGTGTTTCCTTAAAATATATAGTTTTCAAATAAAACAAAGCCATGCTAATACTATAGGTAGAAAGAAGAGTTCTACCATTTTAAAGGTAAAGGAAAAAGTAATACCAAGGACATTTTAGAAGATGAATTCACTTAGTAAACTGATTAGAAACTGACATTTCAGAAAGCTGTATAAACAAAAGCATGACTTCTATTAGTACACCCAATGAGCATGTTTGTGTTGTAAAAAGAACCAGAATAGAAAGTAGAAAACATAACTGTTAGCAGTTAGTTTCTATCCCCCTGCTCCCTAACTCAGTCCCCACTCATCATTTCCTACATGTACACAAAATAGAACTGCACAGCATTAAAAGCCCAAAACTACCCAATACGTAAAAGCCTGACAGTACAAAAACATTTTGACCTGCTGAGACTTTGCCACCCCTGTGGCAAAATCCATTCTAAACTGTTTGATGTAAATGGCCTTGAACAATCATTCCAAGAAATCTGTTAATTCTCAGGCCTCTCTCACTCTCTTTTTCCAACAATCATAATTTTTAGTTCACAAGTCCAACATGGTAAATTGCTGTGTGGTGGTTCTTTTTAAAACTCCTTTCAAAAAGCATGAGAATGGTTTTATTAGGTATGACTTATTATATGATGGCATATACTAGCAATAGTTCTCACTATCAATAGTAGTGAATTAAGAAATAGATATCACCCATTTTTCTGATTTCCACTACGCTGTAACCAATAATGCAGCATTAACATCAAAGTTGTTAATAAAATTATGCTAGTTCCAATGAAAACACAGCTTGTGTAGCTATTCTTTCCTTTATTTCTGCGAGTACATAGAGGTATAGTCCTGTGAAGGAGGCTGTTGTTTTAATGTGCCTTCAGGTTGACTCCAACTTACAGCAGTCCTATCCTAGGGCTTTCCTGGCAAGATTTATTCAAAGTGGGTTTACCACTGGCTCCATCTGAGGTTAAGGGAGTGTGATTTGCCCAAGCTCACCCAGAGGATTTCCATAGCTGAGCAGAAATGTGAACCCTGGCCTCCTAGTATCCTAGTCCAAAATTCAAGCTGCTATGTCATTCTCGCTTTCGATGATGGAAAAAAAAGAATGAAAATCATTCAATAGTCTTGAAAAGGCAGTAACAGACAAGATCTGCCAAATTCACTTTAAGGGTGTTGGTGGGACTGCCATCATTAAGTTTGTCCCATTCAGCCCACTCGTTGTTGAACTGCAGGCTGTCACAGGGCACCATTCTGTCCTAGTGTTGCTTTAACATGTACATTAAAACATGTAAGCAGTCATGAGGAGGTTTGGAACAAGGCAACATAAATATTCAAGAGATACCCAGCTATATTTCTCTGTAACATGTGAACCAATGCTCACATGCAGCTATAAGCTGCAAATTCTAGATTGGTTCCCAGACCATGGATTTGTTTACCTATTCTGGATGGGTCTGCATTCCACCTGACGGAAAAGGTATGCATTGTAGCAATCTTATACTGCTGTATAAGATTCCAAAATATTGGTATTTGCAGGAATGGCATCCACCTGTTGGATTACTCTTGTCCATATTATTTAAGAAACAGAAACTGTGCTGAATTTAAAATGTCTATTAAAAAAACACAGACATATTTATACAAACTTCACTAAGTTTTCTCCTTGCTCCATTTGTTGATATGCTTTCAATTATTTATTCAATTTTCTAAAATCAATTATACTTTTTATTGTATATTGTACGGTAACCATAACGAGCCACACATTTTTCCATGCACACTTCTTCTAATATATGCATTTTGAAATACGTATACCCCCTGCCCCAAAGCATCTAGTACTTTTATGTACACTTGCCATACAGTAATCATTTTGTGTGTACGTTTTTGATCCCATGTCACATTTTATCTCAATTCTTAAAAAAGTACAGATTTTGGAACAGAACTGTATTCTAGTCCATGTGTTAATCTGAGAAATATGGACTGCACATGTTTGTGATGAACACTAAAAGAAAAAAAATCTCTCCCCCTTTTTATAAGAAAGTAATCATAGCATCATTTCTTATTCCATCAGCTTCATATTTCTCTACACCTTATATCATTATTAATTGTTTTGATCTTCTTCTTTGATCTTTTTTTCTCTCTCTCTCTGTCACACACACACACACACACACACACAC
Source organism: Ctenosaura bakeri (assembly GCA_948474755.1). NCBI lineage: Eukaryota > Metazoa > Chordata > Lepidosauria > Squamata > Iguanidae > Ctenosaura > Ctenosaura bakeri. The sequence continues at coordinate 123,793 of CAOLHI010001847.1, read as the reverse complement.
ACACACAAGACTGCCATTTGCTTTTTAACCGTCAGTGGTATATATGTATGTGTGTGTGCATACACATTTATTAATATTTGGTGTGGATAAAGAACTCTAGAAATTTGGGCCTGATTTCCTAGCCAGGCATTATATATGGTCAATGAAGTTTTCTCTACTTTTCTTCTCCAAGTCATCAGGCATATGACAATAAAATGGGGGTGGAAGGGTTGCGGATTATCCACACGGTGCTGTAGTTTAACAGTAGACAGGAAACATGAGGTGAGCTTATGTCATTTTGCTTACTCCAACCTCCTGCAGAAAGTAAGCCCTCAAAGTCTTTTCTCTCAACTAGTGCTTGCTGGAATTTTGCAAAGACACATTATGTTTGTATCTGTTTTTCTTAAAATATTTTGTAATGCTCTTATTCTCTGAATAACCTCTAAGTGAGGCTACAATATAATCAGCCTGACATTGACCTTAAGACTGTGTTGGCATGTCTGTTATGGGAGGAAAACCTCCCGCTATCCCCAACCTCAACTGTGTGATTGCCAGTTTGTAAGTACAAACATGATGCACTAAGGCAGCCTGATGGAGTGCCTTGAATACTGGTCTAGGACCCCTAGAGATCAGAGTTCAAGCACTTGCTCAGTGATGAAACCAACTTGGTGACCATGGGCAAGTTACACTGTTGCAGCCCCAGAGGAAAGCAATGGAAAACCCCTTTTGAAGAAATACTGCCAAGAGAACACTATGATAGGATCAGCTTAGGGTTGTCATAAGTCAGAAATTACTTGAACACACACAACATGGTGCTCTGGCATCTCTCTATAAAGACCAATGAATGAATTATGTGTTTTAATACTAACCATAGTTAGGGTTTTACATAATGGATCGATATAGAAATGATGAAGAGTAGTGATATTTGGGAGATGCGGGTGAATGGGACTGACAATCAATTGTTTATGTTGCACTCAAAACTAGTAAGAAACATAAATAAAAAAGTGGTATGAAAACTCCAGAGTAAGAAGCTGGTTTTATTTATATAAGCAGCAGGAAAATGATAAAAAAAAATTTGGACTGAATAAACTAAACGCTGGCATTCCTTCCACTACACAGGGCGAAGAATTTGCCAGGAGGCTCTTTTGTAACCACCTCAAACAGTGAAAAGTGTATAGAGACAAACATGAACATACTATTCACAGTGATTTTTTGAGAAGAGGGATTTTTTTTATTGGGGCATGTATATGGCCAGAAGAGACAGACAGGGTAAGGCACTCATTGGTAGTGACAGGGGTTCTGGAGGCCACTGGAAATAACTAAGAACAGTTTCTAATGTGTTATAAATAGCCATGTACAGAGTTATAGTTGTCAAACTGTGAAGTATCATATGCTATTTCTTTCTTGTGCAAACAACAGTAAACTGAATTGCTCCTAAGTGCATCATATTTATTTTTCTGTTCTTGGAAGACAACTCAGTGGTATTTTAATGACAATTTTTTTCAGACTACTAAGGCAATTCGAAAGAAACAAGGCAAAGTTATTCTGCAAAAGAAAATACTTAGAACTACTAATATTTAATTTGATTTGCACAGATCTGAATAGAGGAAATACAACCTGGCATCAGTGATGCTGTGGGAAACAATTTCTCCTGTTTGATTATGCTTTTACGCAGCAGCTCTTCTTTGGTTATTGGAAGGTCCAAGACATTTTGAATGATCTCTGCTCCCTCCAATGCTTTTTTACCCATTGTTAAAGACTTCACATGCCAGGTATATGTTTTTCCATACTGCTCACAGATTTCTTGATACACAGCAGTATAAAGACGTTCAGTATCTGGAGAAGAAAAGCAAATCTATATTAGTGGAACTGTATAACAGTAAGACTCCAACATTCCAAAATTCCTACATACTGGACAGTTATCCCAATTTGGGATCCCAAATCCCAGAAACTGTAACTTAAAAACAATGTCGTTTGCCAAGATAGACATAAAAATTAAATCAAACAGCTCTGGCTTAAACAAATAATCCCTTTATCCATACGCTTCGGTTTTGAAGAAAATAGCTCCCCAAATGTTATAGTTTTACAGAAAAACCACGACATGTCAAAGTGGCAAGCAGAAACAATAGTTCTGCCTTAACAAATATGGAATGAAATCTGACTGCACATATAACAATGTCAGGCCAAAGTATTCACCCTACCTTTTCTAGTCATGCACAAACGAATGACCTCATGATTTGATCACAATATAGGAAATCTAGAACATATAATTTCACTTTAAATAATAAATTTTTTTTGTCTTTTTTTTAAAAATCCAGTAGCATTCCCTTTGCAATATGAATGAAATACTTCATAGGAACAATCCAATATCACACAATATATTGTGACTCTCAGAAGCACTTTTGGGGGGAGGAGGGACAATATCTTGAAGCATACCATTTGGGACTGCAATATATAATTATAAGTTAAAGTCTCCTTTGCAAATTTGTAACTATATATGTGCAAGCAAAGCAATGCCTTAATTGGGAGATGATCTTTCTCTTGGAACTACGGATGACAAATGAACAAGGAAATTTGTTTCTCAAGGGATGTCATTACATATTCTATTTAAACTATAAAGTAATTTATTTTTCCACCCTTTGAACAGGACTTTAAAAGTTCTTCAAAAGACACCAGAGCATTCATAAAATTGCCAGTGGCACCACTACTTCTACATCTGACTGTATTTACATTACATCCCTAAAACCTATAATGAAGAGGTTTTAAGAACAAGGAAGTTCTCCTCAGGACACATTCGTGCAATAAGATTTCTGCCTAAGGATCCAATCATCTCTTGAATTTATTTCCAAAAAAATACAAGCAAACACAACCATAAAAATATCCTCCCGCCAACGATCTTAGAAGCAAGCTTGCCTTTTCCTGCTCAAGCTAAGAACTACTAATCCCATATTTTCAGTTTTTGATTAAGAGGTCCACTCAGCAGTAGATTTTCAACCAGATGTATATGCGTCCCATTCATGGGACACAGAAGTATTCAAGGTGAGACCTCTCTGTTTTAGTCATAGGAATAAAAATCATTTCCAATAATGCTATTTTATTTGTGTTTTATGCTTACTATAGCACTAAAATTTATCTTCAGTAATATTTTTACCATTTCCCACTATTAATGTAATTAATATTTTTGTCCATTTGTGCTCCCTCCTAAAAGTACAACTGAATTTTTAAAATGGTCTTTAAAGCTTATAGTGAAAGACAAACAGCAACATTCCGATAAAGCTATGGGGAAAGGGAGAAGCTCAGTTTTTGGCAGAATGACTGATAAAACTTCAGATACAAAAGGCTAAGTACGAACTCACATTGTAGTTACGAAATGATGCTTAGCTACTGCTGGTTTATATTATAGATGCATCCTCTTGTCAGCCAGTGTGGTATAAGAATTTGAGTATCGGAGTAAGAATGCGAGGAAACCAGAGTCTGAATCTCTGCTCAGCCATGGAAATCCGCTGGGTGACAATGGACATGTTAGACTTTCTCAAACAATGGCAACCTCCTCCGAATAAAACTTGCAAAGAAAACCCTAAGAGAGGTTCTCCAGTCAACTGGAAGACATGTAGCAACAAATGTTTCATGGCAGATTTAGTCACAGAAAAGAGTTTGATTCCATAATTTGAGAGTTAAGGAGTTTCATTTTTCAGGATGTTTAATAGCTCTCAGGAGGAAACGAGTTTTCCAAAATACTTATATAGTATGTTGACTCTTTTCTTTCCGATTATGTTTCAAGCCATCGTGGTATCAGATACAACAGCACTCTCTGTCAGTTTGCCGTTGTCTTTAAATATCTGAATCAGTTGGGTTTTTTTTTTCTTTTTTCTTTTTTTTGGATCAAAAACAGTACATTGTACAGTACAGTATAATACCCTGGAATTTCTGAACATATATAAATTAACCATATATGTTAATAATATGCAACTGAGAAATGCATTTTAGGTGTGGCCCAATATTTTATTAACCTATAGCTCTTACTGCCCAACTGATTTCTCATTACTATTGCAGATCCTTCCTTGCAGAAACAGTACTAACTGGTAGGTGCACATTGTCATGGTTCTGTTTGCCACACATGATATATCCTTCCTTCTTGCAGAAGAATAAACATGCACATAGGTATGCGACCTGGTTGAAGAACTTGGTCATTTTGTTCAGATGACTTTGTCTTAAAGAATAAAGATGAAGAAATGCAGAGGTTCAACAATACCACACACAAAATAAGTGTCTGTTTTATACAGATTCTAGGTAACTTGTTGCTTCACAGGTACTAAAATATGCAGAATCTGGTTTTATGAAAAGTAAGATGTTTAAACAACAGGTTTGACATCAGGGGAAATTTCAACATGCTAGTAGACTCCCTAGCATTTCTGAAATCAAAGTTTTGGAGAGCCTATTGTTAACCTGAACTCAGTTACAATTTGTGTCAGTCTGAGAAAAAGTCAATCTCATATTATAAAATGATCCCTAGAAGTACTCGTAAGTAAGGGGCAGGAAAGATCCAGAGCAAGTGTTAAGCGGCTTTCCACTGTAATCAAAGGCACAGTAGTAATATAACACCATGATTTTCCCAGTCAGCACAAATTCAAGTGACTTGGCTCTGAAAGCTGCCAAGAATGATAGCCTAATGACACAAACAAACAAAAAACCCCTCATCCTCCTCTTCACTTGGCACTTCTACATGAAGCTCTCAACAATGTTATGTGGAGCAGCACTAGAAGCATACTGATTAAGACGTCTGCCTCTGAATTCTGTTTCTTATGTGCCGCGAAAAAAAATGGCTTCACTTTTTTTAAAAAACACTGATCTACTTAAGGAGTGGAAAAGCAGGGAAAATCTAGCCATTTTATATTATTCAATGATATGCCAAAATATATAAATGGAAATATAACTTGTGACTTTAAAGTTCCACAGACTGGCGAATGCATTCTTTGCCACCATATTCCCACACATATTTTGGGGAGAGGGTTGTAGAAGGTGACCTTCACTGGTTTTCTCTTATCACTATCAAGTCTGCTTTGGAGGGGTGGATAACCCTCTTAACAAGAAGTTAAGTGAAGCGTAAAAATAATGTCTCCCATCTTTCCATTCATGGGATCTTCCATTAGATTTTGCTGTGGTCTGTAAACAGCAATAGTCCTTCTGTTTATGGAAGCCTACCTCAGATCCATTTAAAAAAATGTTCCTACCCTGATGTTCATGTACTGATAAACATATTTATTTTCAAAGTTTCCTATAAAGCTCAATTAGCAGTGTTCACCACATAGCTATTGATAAAAAATTAACAATCATAGAAAAGCCAGCATCAGAAAAACCACAACAGAGCTAAACATACCAAATATCTGCAAGTGATTTTCACACAGTATGGAACACCTATGACTTGAGCACCAGGTGATCCTCTCTGGGGTGCAGCATCTCACAACCAAGAATGACATCCCTCTAAAAGTCTTTTACCTGGTAGACATCTGCTATGATTTCATTTGGCAGCGCAGGGCCTCTCTCTGAATTCCATGTAAGTAAACATGTGTGGAGGTAAGCCTTCAAGTGCTCCAAAATGTTTATAGGTGTAAAGGTTACCTTTAACTTAACTCAGGAGTAGAATGGCAAACAGTTGGTGGGGGGGGAGTACTGGCACAACATGATCAAAACTACCAGTCCCAATTATGGCAATCTTGCCACCTATCTGATACTAGAAATGGGTACCATTATGAATTCTGCACATACTCAATACATTTCAGATGGCAAAATGAGTTTGGATTAGCTCTGAGGCAAAATGCTTGTAAAACAGTCTTGCCCATTCTTCTATATAATCTTTACAAGAACAAACAGAAACTGAGAACTTAAACGTTGAGCTTTCCCTTCATCTGCTTCTTGATTCAGTAAGCAGAAGAAAATACACCGCAATCTTATTTCTTTCATGGGTGGCAAAAACATTAGAACAGGGTTATGCAAGACTCTTTGGAGAAAGCTAAGCCTTACAGTTCAAGCTATCTATTAGTTTAAAATGTAGGAAATCTTATTTGAACTAATAGAAGTAGTGGTTATTTTAAAATGTCCCTCTGGTGGTAACAAGTATCAAGAGTCCATGCTTACATACACCAATTATTAGAAAAACCTCTATGCATAGATAAATAGAAGATGAATGTTCTACTCCTAAAGTAAATAAGACTTTCTATATGGACACTGACTCTGTTCATAGTTCCTTTCCACTAAGAACAGTGGGTTGGACCCAGTGCCATTGAAATAAAGTGACGCCTGATTGGATTGCCACGTGCCTTAAGTGTAACGCAGTCTAGAACCAACTCGAACACACTTACAAATGTTAGAACCTGGATACAACATTCATTGATCATTTTCTTTATATAGCTTCATTTCATATTATCTCTAATACAAAAAGAAATTCAGAATATTGCATATCCAGTTCCGAACACTGCACTTGAAGACAAGTGCTGTACGTACAGCACTGCAACATTAATTCAACCGCTCCTAATACAAGTTCTGAAATTTGGCCATTTCCTAAATGGGATCATTTGTATGTAATCACAGAATCATAGAGCTGTAAGATACCCCAGGGGCCATCCAGTCCAACCCCCTGATATGCAGGAACACCCATCAAAGCATTCCCAACAGATGGCCGTCCAGTCTCTGCTTAAAAACCTCCAAAGACGGAGACTCTACCACACTGTGAGGCAGCATATTCCATTGCCAGACAGCTCTGACCATCAGGAAGTTCTTCCTGAGGTTCAAGTGGAAGCTCCTTTCCTGCAGTTTAAATCCATTGCTCCTTGTCCTAGACTCTGGAGCAGCAGAAAACAAGCCTGCTCCTTCCTTGATATGACATCCCTTCAAATATTTAAATATGGCTATCATGTCCCCTTATCATTAAGCAGTTAAAAAAACAGCAAGCATGGTGCAGTGCTTTGAGAATTGAACTAGGATTCTAAAGATCAGGGTTCAAATTTCTGCTCAGCCAGAGAAACCAACTGAGTGATTTTGGGCAAATCACACTCACTCAACCCCTGAGGAAGGCAAAGGCAAACTGAACAAATCTTGCCAAGAATACCCCAATGATAGGTTCATTTTCAGGTTGCCGTAAGTCAGAAACCACTTTAAGGCACAGAACAACAATAACAACCAAAAAAAGAAAAAGCCTCTAAAATATCTTAATGGCTAAAGACTGAAGGAGAAGCATTAAGTCCCTTGAACTGGAACCTTTTGACTTTGCTGATTACACCAAATGTTTTAGGGTTCTTGCTTGCTTGCTTGCTTGCTTACTTTTAACAGAAAGCTGCTGGGAAAATGGTTACCCCTTCTCACATTAACTTATGTGGACAATGAACAGGACACAGCCTGCTCTCTCTCCATTTCATCAGGGTGAGTGGTTTCATTTCTCCAGCATACATTCATTTCACAGCAATTTTCATAGCACTCCTGCTTTTATACAGCAAAGACTGCTCTAGAGGTGCTTATTACAATGTGTGAAAACCAGCCACAATAAAAATACAGATAAAATGACAGCGGAGCTGGACTGCTCAGTTTGTGATCCAGCACAAAGAAAAATAAATATTGTGAAATGGACCTAGAGAGGCCACTTGGAAGAAAAGCCTATAGTGCTGTTATAAGTATTTGTAACCACTCAAACCCCCTAAATTGGAGCACTCACTTAGGTTTTGTATAGCATATATTCATTATTGTAATGAACAGCCTTTCTATGTTTGTATTTACTCATAGATTTTAACACCATACTTAAAATTCTAAATGTCTACAGAAAGAGGGAAAAGGCATATAATGGTGATAAATGCAATTATATTGATGCAATGCTACAAGCAATGGTTTAAAAACATTACTCGATTTGATTCAGAATACTGACACAAAAGTCCAAATGTTTAACCACTGTGCTGCTTTTATTCCTGAAATGAATGCCTATCCAAAGTGACGAATAATCACTAGATTCTAGTAGTTGCCTTCTTCAAAACTGAAACATGTACATTCTCCATTCAAAGCATAAGGCAGTAAAAACACTGTGTGTGAAGCATGATCATCAAGGTTTGCTTAAGTTTGGAATTCTTTTCAAGCATTCCAACCTTAAATGATCCATGCAAAATTGGTGGACCAGAGTCAGTAGATACTCTTCTGCCATCTACAGATAGCAATTGATGTCTCACCACACCTAGAGATGTAAAGGTTTCAGAATTTTACAAGAAATGGTCCATTCTAACACTAGACAAATACAAAATGGGGAGACTGAAAAATAGGGGGGCATCACATGTTACTGTAGGATCGTTAAACACATTAAACATAACTTTATTTGCTCAAAAAATATTTCATGTTTGGATACTTAGGTTTTCAACAATACACTTTTTGTTCAACCAATAGTGACACGTTTACTAAGTGACACACTTACTAGCTGAATTGCAAATGTTTCTCTTTTTTGTTAAGATACTGAGCTCTTTTTTTTTAAAAAAAAATTACTTAGATTAGATGTGGCGGTGGTGACGCTCAGGACCTTCCGGGGCCACAAAAACTTGGTGAACATAAAAGGAGTCCACTCAGGAGTGACATATCCTGTTTTGGAGGCCAGTCAGGGCAAAGTTCGAAGCAGAGTCTGTCAGACAGCAGAGACAGTAGCAGTCCCAGTCCTACGCAGGAGCTTACCAGCCAAGTGATTACAGTTCTTAGAATCCAGGCAGTTCAGGCCAGTGTGACAAAGGAATAAATCCAAGGCATCAATCCAAGGGAGTGTTGAATAGCAAGGTCAGCAAACAAAGCAGTTTCTTTGGAAGCATGAGCTAGAGATCAAGAGACAGAAGCGTTGCTTCCTTCAGCACCTCTGCAATGAACTCAGATTTGAAACAGTAAGTTCCTCTGACTCACACACACAAATACACATTACACATAAATATAGGTACATGTATGAATAGGCATGTATGCTTTAATTAAATTAGCTAACTAACTTAAACAAATAGGTAAAGCCAACACAACACCAGCTTTAAAATAATGGAACCAAATCATCCAATTACTTCCCTGAAAGCCAAACCTCAGCTCTAGATAAATTGGAAGAAAGGAATAAATCAATAAAGCATAAAAGAATAAGTCTTACTGAGGATAAATTGCCATGGCTTCAACACAGGAAAGTCTTACATCACCATAATATCTTTGAATTATTTTGAGAGAGCTGAAACATGTGTAGAGATGGTGTGGTACATACTTTAACTTCTAAAAACCTTTTGACAGAGTTTAATCATCAAGGAGTCTTAAATACTCTTCAGGAGCCATAAGAAAAGTAGGAAACATCCTTTTATGAACAGGTGATTGCTTAATGAAGAACTAGCAGAAGGTTTTGTGGGCACTGCTCATACAGCCTTAAAGATTAAAGTGTCATAAAAGAGGTCCTGCTAGAACAGGGGTGGAAATCATGCAGTCCTCCAGATACTAGGGGATGGCAAGTCACAGAAGCATTCTGGCATAGACAATGGTAAAGTAGGGAAGGACATGCAGTTCAACAACATCTGGAAGACCGTTCCACCACTCTGACAGACTATGTGTGGGATTGCACAAATGATGAAGAACCACATTCTGTCCAAAACCTCCTGTAGGAAGCCTCCAAGCCAGCCAAACCTACTTCTATTATCAGGACAAAATTTGCTCCTAAAATGCCAATTGCCACTCTCCTGTGCTAAATCAAAAATCCATACAGTCCAGATGATCTTTATTATTTTTCCACATGGGATTTATTTTGGAATCAAGTACTGCTACTGAGACTACACTGAGGACCCTTTGGAGACATTCTCCTCCATCTCCCCAGCCTGTCACTTGGGTCAAGTGCTAACCTTCTGCAACAGATTCAGATGTAGGTTTGGTAAAGGGCATCATTCAATCAAGGTTTCATCAGACATAAGGAAGGCAAATCGCACAGTAAACTTGTTTGAGCCTCAGAATGGAATGGATCCTTCATTTTTCCCCTCATTGCTTAGAAAGTGTTTGGCTTAATGGTGCAAATTCTCCCAGTGGAGGTTCATGCTTCTTTGTGCCTGTAAAATTTCTCCGGCCAAGAGAGTCCAAAACTTCAAGCGTATACACACACACTGGGCTGGGGGGGCTATATAACCAAATCTCCACCAATCTTCTTCTCCCACAGGAATTAAATCTTTGTATAGCTAGTAAGTTGTGCAACTTCAAACCCAAGTGACTACAGAATACTTCAACATATAGCAATAGCAGTTCATAATGATAAGTTGGTTGCTGACAAAATCCTATGTGAACGGGAGCTAAACCCAGAGGAAACAGGGAAGTTTGGATGATGCTAGCAGATGATCATCAGAAAATACAAAGACTTTGGCTCTGTGAGTCCTGGTTCCACTACACCACTATGAGGTGATGCACATTAACCAGGGATCATATTGTTTTTCCATCTTCGGGTGCTATGTCACCATAGTTGAGTGGCTAATTGTTTCTGTATTCTTTTCTTTCCATCTGGCCCTCACCTGCTTTACAGCTGAGGGGCAACAGGTGTCCTGACTCTCCTACATCAGAAGCCTAGGCTGATAATTTTTTTTTTTTTTTTTTAAAAGGAAGGCTAGAGATCTCCCATTGAGACAGAGCAGCTACTAGGAGGAGAAAAATTATGAATGAAGACTAGAAAGCACAGTGGAAGTGACTCGAAGCTCCCACTAGTCCTTGAACCTTGCAGCAAAGAACACTGAACTGGACTCTTTGTAAATAAAGTTCCCTTATGTATGCAAAAACAATGTTCTGGACACATTTGAGGATACCTAGCTATTTCAGGCAAGTTCTGCATTAGCATCTAGCCATAAGCACATTTGGAGAAGAAAGCATTTAAGTACAAATACTTTTCAACAAAGGGAGAGAAATACTGCAACAGCCATTTCTTCTCACTTCTAAAACAACTATGCACATCTTTTTACCAGTCTAACCTCCACCAAATATCCCGTAGGCCATCTATTTCCATTAATTAGGCCTCTAGACAGTGCTTTTCAAAGAGAAAAGAGAAACTGAAGCACAAAATAATTATAATATATTCCATTAACAAAATTGTTTGGTGAGGGGTATAGGGGAGTTTTTACTTTTAAAAACAGCAAATTCACTGTAAAGCATAAACCATCTACAATTGAAAGTAAAAATACCTGAATAATGCAAAGGAAAAGAAACCCATCATGTTTCCATAAAAAGAACAAATTTTAATCACTATTCTTCTTCAAAACTTTCAGGGTTTGTTTTTGTTTTTTACTCAGTTTTATTGTTGATGTTGTGTCAGCAAGTATTTCGTGAACTGCTATTGTATTAAGACATCTATTAGTTTCTAATAGGAAGCAAAACAACAAAGAGTATAAAGAAACATTTAACACAAACTAGCTCATTCCAAAAACTGCATCTTTCTGCCCCCACAGAATTTTCAGTATAGAAAAGAAATAAAAAGGCTCCAGGGGTTAGATATGATTTAATTGGTGTTTATTTTAATGAATCTGATTAAGAGCTCAAGGCACAATGGACAGTTGTTTGACTGTCATCATGGATAAAATCATTACACAGTATCTCTCAATATCCTTCAAAGGAAAATTTATTGGGCAGTGTATCTGATCAATAAGCTTCCTTTCAGCTCACTGAACAGCCTTATGGCTCAGCATTACTTTAACAACATTCTATCTGATATACTCCCACCTAAAAAGTTTGCTTTACTTTGGGTAAATCAGTGGTGCTTTGAGTAGATCAGCTTCAAGAAATTCCGGACCATCTAAATTTCTCAGTGTCTACCAATTTTTTTTAAAGCTGACCTAGCTCGCCAGTTAATCTATCTCAACTATGTTCCATGGTGTTCCTCATTTCACATTACTTTAACTTTTGCACATTATGGTAGGATTTGCTTTTTACTATGAAATTATTTAATGTTACCGTCACTGTGGGTTGATGAACTGATTTGTGGATCACAAGGCATCTTAGTCCAGAGGTTACTTTCTAAAAGAAACCTTATAAAGTTCAGAGGAATTGATATTCTCTCATCCACTGTTCAAATGTCTTCAAAATAAATACAGAACTATCATTGGCAGTGAGCTGAATATCAATTGTCCCCCAGTGTCTAGCCAAATGGCAACATGAACTTTCTTGTATGCCTTTCCATCCTGCCACACAATGCAGACTATCAGATTAACTGCTTCAAACCTGTTCAAACAAGACTGGCAGCTTAGACAGCTGTGGAAAGAAAAGGTAGAATACTGGCCGTTGTGTACATTCTCTGCCAGCTTTCACAAAGCAGTGGAGAAAACAACTTTGCCCTTTAAAGCCAGGGGAGAACACCATGTCTGGCTGTTACAGCACTGTGGTCCTTTCAATTTACTGGATCATAAAATTAGACCTACCCAAACAAAACAAAACCCCTATCAAAAACTGCTACAATGACAAAATGCTGCAATCTTTTCCTCTACCATTCAGCACAACATTTTGAGTCTTAAAACTGTCAGTAAGTTTTACATTACAACCAGACTCTGTTACACAAGATGTGTTTCAGGAAGCAAAGACTGTTATCTTAGGAAATGTTCGGAGATAGAAGCCCTTTTTCTCACCTTCCCTATAGTATATTCAGTCACATGAAGGAGCAGGAGCCCTCAGCCAGCTGGCCTGACAACTCTGACCTCCACAGGTTAGGCTGATAGTGAGAAGTGGCTCTATTGACACTCAAAGTCCGATCACGTAACAGCTCCCAGCAGGATATACCGCTCGACACACAAAGAGCCTTCTCACACTTGAAGTCAAACATATGGAGGTCATGCCATAACCAAAGGTATGGATCAAAACATAAGAGTAAAGCTGCACTCATTTCAGACTGTATGATAATAGGGGTCTTTGCTGTCCCTGTGGAAAAAAGTATAAAGAAGAGAAGACTCATATCACTCAGTGTTATAAAAGTCATAACAAGCACACATTGGGAAAGTTTCCCAGGGTATTTTGAGAGGCACAGATCCTTTCCTCACACTTGACATAGTTTTTTATTGCAGGAATAGCAGTTTCAGCAGCAGCTGAAAATAAGTCTTCAGACACAAACTGGATCTTACTGTTCACACGAATTAATAGTCTTTATTTGAACACCTGGGTATGCAACACATGCACACACTTCCCAAGTATACAAATAAACACATGCTCCTTACCACTCATTCAGTGTCCTGAAATTTTAGCATGAACAGCACTGACTCATTTGCAAACAACCTGAAACCCTGGACTACACTGTAGCCTATATATTGCAGGAGGTTTAATGATTTTGGTATATTCAAAGTGGTACTTGTTTTATAACAAACCACTCTTCAAAGAAAATTTTTTATCCAAAGCTAGCAAACAAGATTGTAAGATTTACTGTTCTTTTATACAGGTTAAAAAAAATAGCCTGTATTTGTTAATCTAGATATTTAACTTTATACTGGCTGAAATGTACTCAACAAACAAAAGCACAGTTTTTTTCACCATGCAAATTTTTCTATATTTTAAGCAACCCTCCACTGCACAATTTAAATATATTTACAATCTTTCCTATGGTCCAAAGCCAAAACTGGAACTGCAGCACCAGCATAATTGAATTTTCTTCCCTTCCCCTGCCTACCAGGTCTGGATGGTATCTCAGCTCTGCCCAAGATGTTCAGGGTGTATGGGGAGGGGGGTGAGCATAGTGAAAATTGTACTGATGGAAGCAGTTATGTCAGCAAGTACATCCTGTTGGATTTTGCTTTCATTTTCAGATTTTGAAGTTTTCTGTCCCCTTAGCTATGACAGTGGTAAAATAAATCACTGGTAAAAATTATACTTTATAATTCCACTAAAATGTCATATAAAACAAAAATTACAGCACAACAGAAATCCCAGAAACCACCACCCCAGTGCCATTTTGTGAATGAAAAGTTATCATACATTAATGCAAGGAAATTATCACACATCCTAACAATTAGATTCCTCAAAGCATTGTAATTTTTCCCTAAAAAAGCCATCACTACTGAATTCATTGCAGGAGGGAGAACTAAACAGTCTTTGCTGTTCTATCTTTTAAGCCCCTGAAAAAGCTTCTTAATTAAGACTGAGGTATATTGATTTCTGAGATTTCTGCTATCCTACTGATTTTCGCTGGGTTAAACAGAAGACAGGAAACTAGCAAATGATACTAGCATTTACTAGATTTGCAGTATATGCATCAATGACTTCCAAGTGAGCTGTTGAGTTACTCTTTAATCTTCTGCCATAATCACTGCCTGAAACTCACAGGACCTTCCAAAAAGCCTACTTATTCAACTTTCTATTGTTATCATTTTATAGATGAAAATGCCATATTAAAGATTCTATTTAAAATATTTCATCATCTTGGAATACAAATCATATCTAGATGCATCATGACCCACTGTGCCATAGGAGCACAGGAAAAATGTAGAAACATCCAGTACAGTCAGCCCTATATATCCACACGGATTCTGAATCCATGAACACATGAATTCAATGAACCATGACTTGAAAATATTCACACACACTCCACCAAAAAAATACAAAAAGCAAACTTTGATTTTGCCATTGTATATAAGGGATACCACTGTACACAATGGGACTGCAGCAACCACCAATTTTGGTATCTTAGGGAGAGCGGTCCTGGAACCAAATCCTAGCAGATATCAAGGGCCCACTGTACACCAAGAAATATTAACATATAATTTATGGAAATTTATGGACTATGTCTCGTATTTTAAAAGCAAAAGAAGAAAACCTTTTCAAAGCACACTAAAAAAAATGATGTGGGATGATGCTGGTAGGAATGAAATTGTTTAAAACTAGACAATATTTGTACCAAGCTAGACAAATATTGCCTTTTTCTCGTTGTCTTTCATTCTTCTTATTTTCTTATTTGAGGCATTCTTGAACAAACACATGCAGACATATCAGAAAGGGAAGTAAATTCATTCCATGTGGATTAGAAGTACAGTTTCTGTAGACAAAGAAAAGTATCTGTCAGATTCCTAGGTTTTCTGATAGCTAATAATGAGGCAATATGGAAAAGAGATAAACAAACACAGTTCTGAAATGGGGCCAAACTGATGTCAGGAGTGAGCTCCATAAAAATCCAACAAACAAGTACCTGCTAACTTGGAATTAGGGAGAGGATTTCAGATATCAGACCTCCACAAAGATTCAGGCAGTTTCATGTTGTGTGAGAAGTGCTATTATAATAATTTTAAAACAGTTTTACTCATAAAAATAACTTTTAGATAAAACTTCTGTATCTCCAAAAAATAATTCAGTACAAATACTTATGAGCCTTTGGAACATTAAACAAAACATTAAGTCAAATCAATATGCTGAATCAGATCATGCTTTTAGTGGGTTGGACATTTTTCCAGGAAAATTTTCAATGAAAACACAATCATCCAAACTCCAAGCAATGAACGATACAGTGGGCCTGCAATGCCATCACCAGAAATGGAAAAACCCAGTCTTTAAGCGCATTTGTCTTAGTGCAAATCAATGCTAAGCAGTGGTGAAGGAAGCAGATGCACAACTAGTTCATGCTTCCTTCTCCAGACTTCCAAAGCTCTTATAGAGAGGAAGGGGTGACTTGTATGATTTGGGAGTATAGGAAGAAGCACAGCAAAGCAGGGATACAGATGGATTCATTTCAGCTATGTCAAAAGCTAGAGTTTAGCTGGGATGTTGAAGTAGCCTTTGAGGAGGGGTTGTCTAAGTAGTCCTCTATATATGTATACTCATAAAACCTTACAAGAAATCCTCCAAAAGTGTGTGACAGGCTAAAGGGTTTTGCAAGTGCTGTGACAGCAAAATTAGCAGAAATTCCTGTCTTGAATACAAGATACAAGGTTGAGGTTACAGTGTGCCTCGTTGTTTGAATGTTCTGTAACACATTTCCTGGAATGTAAACAACTGTGGGGTGAAAGGGAAGTGGAGAATGTTGCAAAACCTCAAAGGGGGACGGGAAAGAGGAAACGCTTTCTGTGTCACAGATGCTATAAAATCACTCTGTTAACTATGTTTGGGGCTCTTGGCTTCTTTTTGGAAGCTATTACAGTGTTGCACCCTGCGTGTGACTAAAATAAACTCTTTTTCCTTTATTTCATGGTCTCTCTGCCTCTGAATTCCTGCAACAATGTAGCTACAGGTCGGGCAGTGCAACACTGCTGAGAGTGCAAAATTGGAAATAATTCACCATTATACATTTTCTATTTGCTGTGTTTGCATTTCCTTGCTATCTTTGCCTGCTCCTTTTCTTTGGTTGTCTAAACAAAACAGAATGCTAGAAATTTGGAAAATGAAGGGAAATCTCATTAGGGGCAAAAATTTTATCTGGGGGAATGCAATGTCCTCAGCTTGCCCACCCAACCCCGCCGCCCCACACTTCTGATAGACAGTATAGTAGACATATCCAAAGAGTCATTCAGTTTTGAAAACTTAAATCATGTTAATGATTTCATTACTGAAAAAGCAAATCTAAGCTTAAATGCCACCAACAGAAAAAGTGATGTGTGAAGCGGCCTTTAGGAAAAATGCAAGAAGTGCAGAAGAAAAAAATAGCCACAATGCAAAAAGAGAAGATCCACCTTTCCAAAAAAAGTATCAACTTTCATATAGCTTGAGCATAGGCTTCCTTCCTTTAATCTGATATTATCAGAACCTATTTTGCCATTGATTATTATTGGAGCTGTGCTACAAGTGATTTGCACACTGAAGACCATGTTCCTTTGAAAGTACTTTCCCCTTATTTTACAAAACAATTCAGACAAATCATTAAACACAAAACACGTACCGTACTTAAATATTCCAAAGTCAAGGCAAAGGGCGGGAAAAAGAACTATAGTTCCAAAATCACAGTTCCAGTTCTATTCACCTCTGCCAGTTACTGACACTTATTCACTTCAACTATAGATTGCTTTGGAAATTGTTTTTTCCTTCAAAGATCTTACATATTCCAAAACAACCTCAGGCATATGTTTTCAAAGGTTAAGGTTGCACAAGTTGTTACCATTAGTAATAAGTTTTCCTCTTCAAAATATTAAACATTGTTTCCATTCCAATGAGGCACTTGCCCAGGGTGATTATCAAAGCAAGCGGCTTCCTGGGGCTATAGTCCTGCGATAAACAAGTCAGTGTGCATGAATGAAATGCTAACATTTTGATACATTTTAGCAACAAAGGGACAAAAAGCTATTTTTGAGTGGAATACCATGTACTATGGCAGACAAGTCATCCAAGAAACAGCACCTTCTAAAAATGCTAATAGAAAATATAAGAATTAATTACATTGTTCTCTGGCTATACTTTTAACAAAATAAAGGCTACACAAATGGCTGTTGCAGTGTGATTTCATGTAAGTGCCTCCCTTACAACCAGGATAAGGAATCTTTGCCTGTCCACTCTCTACTGTTTTGGCCTACAGCTTCCATTATCCATACCCAGCATGGTCAAAGATGAAAGATTATGGAAGCTGGAGTTCTAACAATATCTCAAGAGGTACAAAGGTTCCTGATCCCTCCCTTACAGATAAAAGAAGGGAGAGATTTTTATTTCAAGATAAAATAAGAACCCAAAAGCAATACATGATAAAGAGTGCATGATGCTTAATCCAAAGAAGTCACTCAGGAGCAAGTGGTGATATTGACTCAAGGCTATAGTTTCATTTCAGTAAGATATGAAGAAAATTGCTCTTTCAGTCATGTGTAGAGTATACAGAATACTCTCAAAGCACAACACTTCACAGGACTCTTTTTTCATCTTATCTAAAAGAAACTGATTATAAGGTCCAGCACAAGAAAGAAGAAAATGATATTCTTTGATTTTGATATTCTTTTGATATTCTTTGATTTTGGATCTAATAGGATAAGGAGGCAAAGAAATGCAAAATCCAATAACTAATCCCAATCAAAATAGACCCACAGGATGCATGTGATCATGTTCCAGTCAACATTTGATTCAGTGGATCCATTCTAGTGAACACTAGCACTTGGATTTAGGCCACTGTATTTATTAAAGAAAGAGAGACGATGAGAGAGAAGAGATAATCCTAAATTGTATGATGTACTGATTTGACTGTTGGACTAGGACTCCACAAGACCAAGATAAAATTCATTGCTCAGCCACAGAAACTGTCTAGGTGACAGTAGCCGTGTTACACTCTCCTCAGCCATAGAATAAAGCAATGGCAAACATTGTATGAATAAATCTTGCCCAAAAAACTTGAAGCCTTTTCCACACAACGACGCTGTCCTGTGTCATTCCATCATAATCCTGGCAGCACCTCTGCTGGAATGGGAGCATGTCCCAACACTCTCCTCTGTACGCAACCAGCTGCCTGCAGAAGGGAGCGCAAGAAAAACATTCCTTCCTTCCACACTGCATCCAGCCTTCTGCCCATGCTGCAGTGGGGAAGGAACTGCATATCATTGTGCTTCCAGCCCTTTTGCATGGCCGGCTGTGGCAGAAGGCTCATGTGATCAGGGGCCATTGATGGAACTTTTCCTTCAATGATATACCCGACAACAGCAATAGCTGGTGACATGAGAAGGGTGGGACCACGATGACAACATGCGCGACAATGTCGTCGCAATCCTGCTCCTTTTGTGTCCCCATGCCAGGAGGACACCATCCTGCAGAAAGGGCCTTAGGGTTGGATTACCATAAATCTTAAAGGTGTGTATACCTTAAAGGCTCATAAAAATAAGATCCAAAATAAATACACAAATTGATTCCTATAACGCATTTCTGTGAGCAAGGTGACCGTAATTCCTCCATTCTGGTTCCTCTTATATTAAGAGTAAAACAAGTAGCCTAATAACGGCAACATGAGGTATTCAAGCTAGTCTTACTCATTTTACTGGGAGACATTATAGCTCAGAAGTGAAGTACTTCACAAGCTTCCAGCACAGGAGCCCATACATGTTGCCTTGATTTGCTATTATTTTTGGTTTATGGTTAACCAAAGGAGCTGGGGGAACGAAAAGGAGTACTTTTAGCTACAAATGAGTAAAAACTGATCAAATGCACTGTAACACCAAAAACAATGGCTTACAGCGAGGTTTAATCATACCAGAATATGTGTATCAAATAAACAACTTTCTGTATATTGGTCTACTTCTAACTAAAATGCCTTGCAAACAACTATCTTTGCTATTGTTCAACATATATCCAAAGCACATGGTCCCAACTGTCCTTTATCAGGACTCCAAACCTGATTACCATTATTTGACCACACAGGCAGTGTCATATGTTTTCTGTTTCATAAATAAATATCTACATATTAAAAGCCAAAATGTGTCATGTACTTGATGATCCACAATCCATGAACATATTCAGAAGGTTCCAGTAAGTTTTATTCAATGGACTAGCATGAGCAACAGCAGCACACTTCCACAGAAGTTGTTGAAACTGATTAACATAAGCAACATTCCTCTTTTATAGGTTATCCATTCAAATTTAAGTATGCAAGTATGCAGGCATTGGTTATACCATATTACTGATGCCCATAAACACTTTTTCAGCCTGTTCCTGTCTTTAACCACCTTGTCCTTGAGCACTGTTGACCAGTCTACATGCCTTACCCAATTATCACCATACCTTTCCATTGACATAACAACCCAGCACCAGGCAGTGTTCATTTTCACTTTTCCCACTGGCCCCGATCCATCAATTACAAAGTAACAGAAAGTGATGTATGGGATATAATATAGCAGCAATTAGCATTGTTTAATATTTGGGATACATAATAGCCTTCAGCAATTCCAAGCTGCCTGGAAAACATACACATTCGAATACATGTTCCCTCAAATTGCCCCCACCCTCTTCACTCACAAACGTGGCAGGGATCTGCTGCAACCTAACAAAATGGTGACCTCTGTTCAAAATAAAAATTGAAGATAACACCAGCCAGAAGGAAAAGCTACAAAAGAAAACAAAATTACCTCCTTGCAATTCCTTTCGTATTCACACACCCTTCACAGTGATCCTTATTACCCAGCATCATGTGCTACTATGCTGCAATCCACAGTTACTTTAAAAATTCGGTAAATTAGACACCAGACTGAAAATCCTATCTAAGAATACATACCTTTGTCCTCAAACATGGTGTTTAGATTTCCATTCACTTAGCAATGTTGCAGAAGATAAGCTGTGATTGTCTTTGACACATCTGCAAAGTCCACAAAGTGTTCTAACAGTTTGTTGAACTTCTAATAACAATTATGATGTATGCTATTTTACCATACTATTATCTATCCAAGAGCCATGTGGAGTAGTGGTTTGAGCAGTGAACTACAACCCTGGAGAACAGTGTTTGATTCCCCAATCAGCCATGGAAACCCACTGGATTACCTTGGGCGTCAGCCCCCAGAAAACCTTGTGGTAGGCTTGCCTTAGGGACACTATAAGTCAGAAATGACCTGAAGGCACACAACAACAGCAACCATCATCTAACCTTAGTCTCAGAGAGTCAACTGTCTGGACAAATCAGAAATTCTACAGAGCCCCAATGCTATAGATAAATGTATATTAAGGCAAGCTATTGAATGCTCCAGCATTTTCTTGGGATTTTATTTTTATCCATGAAACCTACAGAATTAAAATAAAGATAGATATACGTTGTAAAAGTTTAATTATATAAAAGCTTAGCAATCCCCTCCCTCTGTGATAAAACCAACAGCTGCAAAGGTGACCTACCACCTATGGTGCATTCATGTATTAAGAATCAAACGTTCACTTTGTTTTCTCTGCTCTGTGAGTGTGCATGCATTTGCATGCGTGCGCAGACACACACACACACAATCAGCTCATCTTTCTTACAAATGAATCAGAATACATCAACATTTAAATTCAGTTATTCCTATTCTCCTGGGGTTCTGCTACAGAGTGAAGTATGCTCCACTTTTAAGATGCTTAACTAAACCTTGTTGCATATGCATTATAGAAACCAGACTTTAAACAGAATTTTAGTGCAGCATATCAGAATTCTGACAGACTTGTACTACAATTAATAAACTATTCAGGCTTCCTGTAAAGATCAACCACTGTTACAAAGAAAATTGTGGGAAAGGAAGCTGGCATGAAAGAGCAGAATATGCTATGTTTTCTCAATTGTGAACAATCTATTTTAAAAAATTATCTCATTCTAGTTACAAAGAATACTTGCTCTACTAAAAGAAGAGAAGACCACACCCATTTCAGAGCTTGGAAAAGTTACTCTTTAGACTAAAAATTCCCAGAATGTCCAGAAAGTTTAAAAGTAAAATTTTGCTAATGCAGCCAGCATTCATTCTATTCAGTTGGAAGTGAGCAAGCTGTAATCTGGGAAGCCAAGATTAGTGGCCAAATGTTTCTCAACTCAGAAGCTCACATAAACACACACACAAAAGACAAAATTATTCTTTATGATTGTAATGCAGCCCCTTTCCCAAAACCTGTTCTAAACAAAACATTTCGTTGGCTTTGCCTTTCTCATCTAGTATCATGCTTGTGCATGCACAGAGGTAGAAACTAGAAAAATTTAAAAAGGAATCATAAAAAAATCATATTTAAGAGATAGCAACGTAAGTAAAAAGTTTTCAAAAGAAACCAAAAAGCAGGGTTCAGAAAATGACTTTAACACAAAAGAAGAGAATGGTGACCAGAGACAGAGAGGACAGATAAGACACTTGTGGGGGAAAAAAGTGGACAAAATGCAACACTGAAGTTGTAAGGGAGCTGAGCTCAAGACAGCTCAAGACTGAGAGTAGAAAGCAACATGTGGGCACATACCAGCTATGAGAATCAAAAGAGCACGGACTACATTACAGTTGAAAATCATCAGAGCTCTACAACTTCAGTATGAACGTTGAAAAAGGTACAAGATGAACTATAAAGTAATTAATACACAGTAGATTCCTTGTATATGTGAGGGATGCACTCCCAGAGTTACTGTGGATAATGAAAAATGCAGATAATATTAAATACTATTCTTTTTTCCCCAATGATATGAATGGCGTATGCATTGAGACAAGAATACAGCTGGAAGAGGATGCCTTGTAACTTGGCAGAACCTTAGAATCTAAGAGAAAAAAAAGGCTATGTAGCCATTATTTGCAGTCCAAAGCCAATATGCAACTGATAAAAGCATAAAAATTAACAAGAATGTGTGGTCAAAAAAGAGATGGGAACAATTTTTTTTATAGCACTGCAGGATGGATAAGTGAAATTGTGTACACTGTTCATGCAGGTTTCTTGATTGTAAATAGTGGCTTAGTGTTACAGATAACACATATTATAAATAAAAATGAAAGGTGGTGAATCAACTCCTAAAAAAATGAGAAATTGGCAAAACAAATCCCCAAAGACTACTCTAATGTGAACAGTATTTGAATCTATAAATGGAACAAGTATAGAAGTAATACAGGTATTAACATATTAACTCAAATGAAACAAGTGAAAGGCTTCCTTTCTTGCTTCTACTTGTTTATGCCTCCATTTCTTCCAAACATGAAACAGAAATCAAAATTCATACAAGGAAATGCTTCTCAAATAAGATTTGTGAAAAGACTTCACATTAGCTAATAAAAATTTGATTAATATAGATTTATGAAAACAAATCCCATAACCATACTTTTAGAATCTTGAAGCAAAAACATGATAATTATATGATTAACCCTTCTGGAATAAAAATAATGTATAGGATTGCACCCTACATGGGAGTAACTGGACTTCATTCTGAATAGACAGAAATACTATTTGAATACAATCTCTCAGGAACATTTAACTTGGGAGCAAGCCACTAGGACTTTGAAGATCCTGAAGTGTAAAGATATATCATTGAACACTGAAGTTATGATTGTTTCTAATTGGAAATTTCCAGTGGTAGTGAAAACTGGATAGTGAAGAAAGCTAATAGGAATAAGAAAATCAACTTATTTGAAATATGGTACTGGAGAAGATATCTACATATTTGAAATATGGTACTGGAGAAGATATCCACGGACTGCTAAACAGACAAATAAATGGATACTAGAGCAAATCAAGCCTGAATTCTTCCAGAACCCAACATGACTAAAATGAGACTTTCATACTTTGGACGTATCTCGAGATGACTCACTAGAAAAGACAATAATGCTTGGTAAGAAAGAAGATGGTAGTAAAAGAGAAAGGAAGCATTATGGATGGCTGAACTCAGAAAAGCCATGGCCCTGGATGTGCAGGACTTGATGGCAGTTAACAACAGCAGCTATGAGCCATACTAGATTGTGATCAACCTGTTTTTAAATAGAAGGCATAGGGTGCCTTGTGAGGGATATTTATTCAGATTTATACTAAAAAGACAGAAATTCTGCAAACATTCAAAAACCATCTGGAAAGGCAAACCAAAATCATACCTGAATGAACAAGAAGTGGCAGAAGCATTTTAAAAACACCAAAGCTCTGCAAAGTAAATGGCAGCCTAAAACCTTTCTGATTGTTGTCGAAAGCTATACTACTGCAGAAATATGTTTCTTTGCAGCATATAACAGCACCCTATAAACAGGAAAAAAAATCTATTTATGGAAGGAGTAAAGCAGTAGCTCCATTCTGGAACAGAAACATGAATATCATCATTGCTTTAATGCAGAACTTTTGACAGCATTTTAAAAATACAAGAATTACAAAAAGCTGAAAGCAAAACAGCTACATAAAATAACTAGGAAACAAACTGTCTTCTATATTATCAGATTCACATTACACTAAACACTTCCATAATTTGTAACATGCCAAACTTAATACAGCCCACTAGCTAATACTACAGCTTGCCTGCCAAAAATTGATAATCCCCATTTCCACACTCCCAGATGTTAAACAGAAAAACTTTATCAAATTCTAGTGGGCTGTCAGTCCAAGGAAAAGGATTTTTGATCATACCAGCCTGTAGTATAACAAACATTTACAGGTGCGAACTTGCATGACAGCAATGCAGCCAATGCAGACTTCACTAAAGTAGTTTTTGTGGGTAATTTTGAACCTGAATGCAGGTACCAGCAGAGATCCTCCAAGGAGAAAATAATAAACATACATTTGTGACAGGCTTAAACTGGGCAAATATACGTTGCAAATACACATTAGTTCAAAATATTAACTGGAGGTGAACTAAGAGTTTAACATTTGTCATTCCAAAGCTATATCTGAACTCTGTTTGTGGTAGCCCTCTAATGTAATCTGTAAGACACAACACAAAAACGAACACTTATTGCGGTAACATACCAACAAATATTTATAATAGAAACAAACAAATACAACTTATCACAAGTTTTTTTTCCCAATTATGTCTCCAAACAGTATTTTTGCAACAACACCAAAAAAAAAACAAAAAAAAACCACCCTACAATTTAAAAAGCCCCAGTATTTTCACTTGTGTTCACAGAAGCAGCAAAAACACATGGGTCTTACAAAACCTGCTACCAGCAAGGCATGGCATAACTATTCCCTATCAAATGTGAAGTTGTGCATTTTAATCACTATGATGCTGAAAGCCATTTACGTCTAGCTCCAAATGTTCCTACAATGGTGAGTATGTAATACGTACCAAACTGTCTCTTGTTTAAAATTGTATAATCAAATGTCTGGCACCTTGTCAACAATCTCTTCCATTGTAGAATTTATCAT
This sequence comes from Ctenosaura bakeri, assembly GCA_948474755.1. Classification (NCBI taxonomy): domain Eukaryota; kingdom Metazoa; phylum Chordata; class Lepidosauria; order Squamata; family Iguanidae; genus Ctenosaura; species Ctenosaura bakeri. The sequence goes on along the minus strand of CAOLHI010001847.1, from coordinate 99,133 downwards.
AATCATACTCATTATAATAACTTTTTTCAAAAATAATAAAAAAAAAACTTATCAAGGAAAAAAACTTGACCATAAAGATGCTAGATCATCTCCCCACTCTTCTCTGTGGTACATTACGTGTTCTGTTCTCTCATGTTCTGCAAGACTGGTCATAGTCCTAAATTCTCTTTCACTGGTAGCCATGCTGCTTTTCAAACAACTTAAGTCATTAACAAGATCCCACAGGTATCGTACAACATCATTTGTTTCAAAGCGAGCTTCTGGATCTCTCCTTTATCAATAAAATCTTACTAATATAACTTAGTGGGATAACTCTAAATTTCATGTAACAAGCTCCCCCATCCACTTACAAAATCCCTCATTTGAAATAGTTTACCTATCTTCTTATATATTTTCAACCTTCTACTGCATAACCTGCTACAAGAAGTGGCTTGTCATCTGCACTCTATTTAGTCCTGACTCATTTTGTTAAACACAAGTTCTAATCCTATGCATATGACTTTGAAAATCTGTTCAACTAAACTGAGTAAGACTTCCTTCCAGAGGAGCAATGATAAGATCAGGCCACTCAGCAACAGAACACAAAGATCAGTTCCAGAGTTCAGTGAACCTCACAATCTCAGATGCATTACTGTAGTTATCCTATTCATTTCCGCTGAGCTGAACTCCAAGTAGTCCATGGCCATTTCCGCACAAGCCTGTTATAGCGCAAAGATTCCACTTTCAACCTTCTATGGAATCCTGGGGTTTGCAGTTTCGGGAGGGGCCACGCGGCCCCTCCCGAAACTGCAAACCCCCGGATTCCATAGGAGGTTGAAAGTGGAATCATCGCGCTATAACAGGCTCGTGCGGAAATGGCCTATGTACTGCAGAGGTGGGAAATGTGTATCCCTCCAGAACATGCCACTGAACTACAATCCCCTGCATTGGTCCTCGCTGGCTATGTTGGTGAAAACAGCTGGGAACTACAATTGGAGGGATGCACAATTCCCACCTGAACTGTAGGAGAACTCCGCAAAGTCCCTTTCATAAACTACTATTTCTGGAATAGTGGCTGTAATGGCTGGGGACTTAGGAAAGAACAGGGTCAGAAGCAGGAAAAGTTACTTTTTGCACTATGACCTTTCTAAGTCCTCAGGCAGAGTTCTACCGTAGATTGTCCATTCCATTCCAATGCTGCACAACTTCACTTTATGATCCGTGCGTGTGTTCAGACATTCCACCTAGGAAAGGTGACTCACAGGCCATTTCCGCACTAGCCTGTTATAGTGCTATTATTCCACTTCCAACATCCTGTGGAATCCTGGGGTTTTTGCAGTCAACTGCAGAAGGGAGTAAACTGCAAACCCCAGGATTCCATAGGGTGTTGAAAGTGGAATAATCGCACTATAACAGGCTAGTGCTGAAATGGCCAGTCTCCCTAAGCATACCGTATTTTGAAACAGGCAAACAACGTGAGGAGAAAAGATGTCTAGAAGCAAGTTTTCTGAGGAGAAAGGCTCTCCAGAAGCAAGTTTTCTGAGGGGAAAAGGCTCTCTAGAAGCGAGTTTTCTGAGGGGAAAGGCTCTCTAGAAGCGAGTTTTCTGGGGGGAAGGCTCTCTAGAAGCGAGTTTTCTGGGGAGGAAAGGCTCTCTAGAAGCGAGTTTTCTGAGGAGAAAGCATCTCTAGGAGCAAGTTTTCTGAGGAGAAAGGATCTCTACAAGCAAGTTCTGAGGAGAAAGGATCTCTAGGAGCGAGTTTTCTGAGGAGAAAGGATTTCTAGAAGCGAGTTTTCTGGGGAGGAAAGGCTCTCTAGAAGTGAGTTTTCTGAGGAGGAAGGCCCTCTAGGAGCGAGTTTTCTGAGGGGAAAGGCTCTCCAGAAGCAAGTTTTCTGAGGGGAAAGGCTCTCCAGAAGCAAAGTTTTCTGAGAGGGGAAAGGCTCTCCAGAAGCAAGTTTTCTGAGGAGAAAGGCTCTCTAGAAGCAAGTTTTCTGAGAGGGGAAAGGCTCTCCAGAAGCAAGTTTTCTGAAGGGGAAAGGCTCTCTAGAAGCAAGTTTTCTGAGGGGAAAGGCTCTCCAGAAGCAAGTTTTCTGAGGGGGAAGGCTCTCTAGAAGCAAGTTTTCTGAGGGGAAAGGCTCTCCAGAAGCAAGTTTTCTGAGGGGAAAGGCTCTCTAGAAGCGACTTTTCTGAGGGGAAAGGCTCTCTAGAAGCAAGTCTTCCAGGTTGCTTTCTCCCTCTCCTCCCAGAACTGAAAGTGCAAACGTGTTGTGCTGGCTCTTTGGAAACACGTGGCGCCTCGGCTTCGAGCCCACAAATGGGAAGTGGCGGAGAGAAGGGGGAGGAGAGGAGAAAAACTGGACCACCCACGCCCATTGATCCCACAAGGAAGGGGGCAGCCGCGAAGCGAGGCGCGCAAGCCACAGGGGGACGGCTCAGGCTGCCTCTCCCTGGCGACCAGCCACAGTTTCGCCGACGGAGGAGAAAAGGACAGAGGGTCCGCGCTACACACCCAGGAGGAGGCCGTCCATATCAAAGATGAGGTGAGTGACAGGTCGCAGCGACGCCGGGGAAGAGGAGGCGGACTTCGCGGCCATGGTGCAGCAACAGCGACCCCCGCCCGCGGCAGAGCAACCTTTGAGACGCCTCGGCTCGCTCGCGCGTGCGCAGTGCCAGGCGATGGAAGGATTGGCTGTCGAGAGAGCGTCTTTTCCTTTCTTTTTTTTTTTCTTTCGCCCTCCGGGCATGCGCTTTAGATGGCTTTAGTGCTCCGACCGCAGTAGGATGCGGAAGGGTGGTAGAGAGGGATGGAGCGGATCGCGCACGCGCACATCCGGCTGGAAGGAGCAGAGCTATTCCGATGATTAAAAGGGGAGGTGTGTGTGGGGGGGGGGAAAGGGCATTGGAGGGGCGGGTTGGCTGGGTCTCGGCTGCGCATGTGCGAGGAGCAGAGTGTGCTGTTAGTATTCAGCTCGTGCCCACAGGAGAGGAGAGGGAGGAGATGTGCGCCCTGCCTGCATTTGGAGCAAATGAGAGCGAGAACTACTGAAGCATTTTAAATAGTGTGCCCTGGAAAGGGGGCGGGGAATGCGTCCTTCCCATTTCTCCAAGTCAAATAGAATAGCCTGCTCTATTTCTCTGCCGGACTATGGCCATTTCCGCACTAGCCTGTTATAGCGCGATGATTCCACTTTCAACCTCCTCTGGCATCCTGGGGTTTGCAGTTTCGGGAGGGGCCGGCCGGCCCCTCCCGAAACTGCAAACCCCAGGATGCCAGAGGAGGTTGAAAGTGGAATCATCGCGCTATAACAGGCTAGTGCGGAAATGAAGTGTGCCTGATTGTGATTCATTGTAAGCTTTCACGAGCTATAGCCCACTTCTTCAGAAACCTCATGTTGAAATAAGTTGATTAGTATTACATGTGCTCACAAGTTTTGTTTTTTTTTTTAACTTCCCATGGCGTGTAGTGGGGGAAAAACCTCTGGAAGGTGAAGAATCTGCAGAATATTACTGATACTGAGAAAATGGAATTCTGCTTTTCAAAAACCTTGATAAAAGGGAAGGGGGAATGGAATGCATCACTCCTTTTAATTTAAATGCGTGTATCTTATTGCTAGGCGTGGTGGCCCTGCAGAAGGAGGCACTTTAAACCACCGTGGGAGACCCACTGGAAAAGTCTGAATTGTTGTAGAGCTTGGGAAATGTCCTTTTTTGATTACAACCCCTGAATAAAAACTTCAACCTAACTGAGAAGGGAGTGGAAGTTGTAGTCGGAAAGGTATTTCGTAAAACTCTTGAATTTTTTGACCTAGCCATCCCACATGAATCCATATATCTTAAGAGTATTAAAATATATCCCGAGCGGAAAGAGCCAATGTTGGAGGATAAGCTCAGTAGGACGTGTAATATCAATGACAAATGATTGACATGTGTCTTTCTATAGAAGAAAAGAAGTGCAGTCATTTCTCAGTGTGATCCTATGCAGCTCTGCTTGGAAATAAATCCTATTGCATTAAATAAAATTTACTCTGAGTACATGAGCGCAGGATATCTGTGTTAGGTAGCCTAGGAATAGGGAAGATGCAAAGGGAATAAATTGGTAGCCATTCAGATGTCACTGTGCTCCAACTGTAGTCATCACTGATTTACAGAGTTGACTAGGAATTACGACAGTTGAATGCAGTCCAACAACATCTAGAGGGCCATATGTTCCCCAATCTGATGTGTCTGTACTTAAGGATAGAGGGTTTTATCCTATCCTTTTCATATAATGTAGCAATTTCAATAATGTCTTATTTGATTTAGTTTGAAGTAACATAGTAGAAATTATACCATAATAAAGTTTGCAAAGACTGTCCATATTCTTCTTGGGCCCCAGAATCAAGTTTAGGCACAGCAGATAAGAATATTGTCAGCATGTTAAAAAGTAATAAAAGGAATGAGTAAGTGCTAACATTTGAGTTAGCTTTTCCTTACAAAAAGAATATCTCTATTTTGAGGATCATTTATAGTGAATACAGGGCAATACGATAACTAGAAAACTTGCATTCAAATCTGCGGTCTTCTATAAAGCATACAGGGCCAACTGCTAGCTCTTGGGCCAACAGTCACACAATTCTGCTAATGATGATAAAATGGATATATCACCCAGAGCTCCTCCAGTGAAAGGTGGGATAAGAAGCAATTAAATAATATGCCAATAGGAAACCACTTTTATTTATTTGATTTATGTTTTGCCTTTCTCCCAATATGGGAGCCATAGTGGCTTACAAAATAAGTTAAAACAAAATAGCCAAAATATTTGAGAAATGCACCTTATAAAAGTAAATGGCATTATATACTGAAAATGTTGACTCAGTTCTGTACCGTGCTGTTGTCATCCCTCCTTTGTATAAAATAAGTGGAATAGGAAAAAAAAAATTATGTGGAATAGTCAAATTGGATTGTGGCCATTAATCTTAATCATTGTATTAGACTAAGATGTAAGAGCAATGTGGTGTATTGGTTTGATTATTAGACCACATCTCTGGAGACCAGGGTTCAAATCCCCACATGGCCATGGAAACCCACTGGTGAACTGGGACAAGTCACACTCTCTCAGCACAGAGGAAAGCCAAGGCACCCGCTTGACCAAATCATGCCAAGAAAACCCCCAATAGGTTAGCCATAGGGTCACCATGAGTCAGAAATGACTTGAAGGCACAAAATAGCAACTAGAAGACAAGACCTGTACATGTAAAGATATATAATTGAATACCAAAGTCCACCCTATTGTATTTCTGATTCCTAAGTATGGTTGTAAAAGATAGACAGTGAAGAAAACTGACAGAAGAAGAATGGACTCATTTGAAATGTGATGCTGGGGGAGAATTCTTCGGATGCCGTGGACTACTAAATAAACAAATTTGTGTCCCGGAGCAAATCAAGCCTAAACTTTCCCTAGAAGCCAAAATAACCAAACTGAGGCTATCACACTTTGGCTGTATCATGAAACAACATGGCTCATTTGAAAAGAAACTAATCCTTGATGTGGGAGACAGTAGGAAAAAAGGAAAAACACATTACATGTGGACAGACTCACTCCCCAACTTTATAGCCCCAACTTTGCAGGAACTGAGCAGAGCTTTTGATTTTATGGTAAGGCCTCTTGTTGATTAAGTTGTCATTAATTGAAGCCAACTTGCCAGTAATAAACAACAGCAAAGTCTTCTTGTTGCCTTCCTGCAGAAAGAGAAATGCTTTTTAAATACTTCTGTCCTCTTCTGAAAGAATACTACCTGTAAAAAATATTCTTGGCAAACTCTTGCCAAGCCATTGCTTTGAGCAGGGGATTTAGCTTCTGGGGAAAAAATAAGTGACTTAAATGGGTTTCCATTAGCTGAGACTGACAGGTTTGGCTGCGTAGGGCCTTTCCCCCCGAAAGGCATTAGATAATTAAATTAATGGGACTCCACAGTGTTTAGTACTAGTCATTTTCACAGAGGGACAGCTATACTGAAAGAGGTATCTCTTGTAGGCAGAGCCAACTGCCCAGCAAATGAATCCCAGGCCTGGAAAGTAACTTCGGAGCAGATACATTTCTATTTCCCTATGTCCAAGCAATACCATCATTTAGCTTTCATTGCAACAATAAGTACCACTGGATAATGTGTTACAGATACAGCAGACTTCTTTGGGATATAATGAGGCATGACCTGCTTGAATAACAGTTGCAGGAACATTCCATGTTGGCACAGAAGTCAAGTAACACCTAATGAGGCTATAGCTAATGAGGCATAGCCCTCTACCTGTTGTGTGTTCAGTGAGATAGATAGACATGAGCTATGGAAACACAATCCCGTAGTTAGTCTGTACTGGCAGATCCCATCGAACATCTGAATATTCATATTCATGTGTGTGTGTGTGTGTGTGTGTGTGTGTGTATAAATTTGAAACATGCTAGAAGAATAAACTTTTAAGCATTTTATTTAATTGTCAAATCTTTAATGCATACTAAAATTTGCAAAGCACAAAATGCAATATCAGTCCCAATTAGAAGAGACCCATTCAAATGTATGGAATTTGTTAGTTTCCAGTTATGTAAGTCCCATTGATTTCTGTGGGCCTATTCTGTTTGAAGGCTAACATTGGATTTAGCCCTTATTGGGAAGACTGATCTTGTGCATGTTTACCTTGAAGTAAATCCTGCAGAACACACAACAGCAGACTTATCTTCTGGTTGTTGTTTTTTTTAAGAAACCATTTTTCCCTAATATAAGTACTTCATGGGCCTAAACCAGGGGTGGTAATGGTTTAGCCAGATACTATTAGACTACAGCTCTTAGTAGCCAGCATAGCCAGTGGAGAGGAATATTAGGAGTTTCAGTCCAAACAATGTCTGGAGGGCTTTGGATTTCCAATCCCTGGGCTATATCTAATTGCTCCTACCAGTTAAAGTAGATCTACTGAACCAATGGGATTTACATAAGTGTTGACTTGACATTTAGCAGTTGATTTAGTGGGTCTGCTCCCTGGTGGTTTTTGGTCATGGTCCCAGATAACTTCTTTATAGGTTCGCTTCAGGATTGGCATAAGTCAGAAACAACTTGAAGACACACAACAAGAACAACCTCTGTATGCTGATATTGAATTTGAAATATGCAGGTGGTTGAAAATTTCATTTAATTCATTTTTGACAAGACATATGAACTTCACAAATTTTGCCATACTTTTGATGGTAGAAACTTGACATTAAGGTGTAGAAGAAATAGAAACTTGGCAGACTGGCATCCTGGAATAAAGTCTATAGCATCTTAGAAGAATGAATGTCTGAAGTTAGAGCCTGAGGTGAATATTCTCTCTATTAAAAATTGCCACTGTAAGTGACAATGTACTTTCCGATGCCGCTGCTATTTTTTTATGGCTAACTACCATGGTAATTAACATTATTAATTTAATATTAGTCCTTATTAAAAGTGATCACAGTTAACCAAGCACTTAATATGAAATATAAAAGAGTTTGTTGGAGCATCAAATATGATTAATGAATTCATCATCGATAGCATGATGCAGTTATCTAAAATACACTTACAGAACTGTTACAGAATAATTTGTTGTGCAATTATTTCATAAATGTTAGACATGCTATTTAAACCAGTCCTTACCAGAAGCTGTAACAAATTAGTGTTGTGTTAACAACAAAGTTTGACAGCTTTCTTCCACAGTCTACCATAACAGTTTCCAACAAAATATTGTAACCTAATAACTATGCCCTTGTCTGGAGCAGAAACAAATTGGGTTAATGTAATTTTCTGAAGACACATTAAATTCCAAAATATTCAGCATTAATATTGATGTACGTTCTAATTAAGCAGGAAGTGCCACCCTGAGGCCAACTTCCTGTGTTATGATAATCTTTTCTTATCTGACAAACTGCTCAGAAACTAGAGCAGTGACACTCAAGCAGCTAGAGTGTGCATCCCTATGGAGAGAGCGAGGCCTATGTGTACAGTCTGTGTACAGGTAGGCCCTGTTCAGACTAACAGCAATTCTCTGTCCATTGGGGTTGTGGCTGGAGCATGTCTTGGTGTCTAGAGGATGGATATTACCTGATGAGTGTTTAGAAAATCTGTCAGATTAAAAAGTCTGAACGTGGTTTGAGAGGCATTATTATCTATGGCCCATGACAGGGATGACACACAGTCCTGAATTCTCTGCAGAAGGTACAATGTCATTTGGCATAGATGCATCCTTATAGATCCCTGTAGCATCAGTGTTCCTGAGTTTTCCCCATTTGTGGTGAAATGCATGGAAATCAACCCTGAGACTGAGGTACTGGCTTAAGAGCACTTTTGCACCCACTGCCCGATTCAGAAAGGCTTAACCCACCACATAGTTTCGTCCTTTGAGGTAGATGAGGAGGGCAGTGATCAGAATTTGTAATGTTACTTTAAAAAATAATTGGTTACAGTTATAGTGTTGTACCCCCAAGATAGTTGCATTTTGTTATATTTAGTCACATTTTTATTAAGTTTTAAACTTTTCAGTTTCTCAAAAGGTAAAATAGTAACTCTTAGTTACCTTGGGGCAAATCTGAAGTTAGGGGGTCTATGATGGCAAAACGTAACTTTGCTCCCATCCTCCTCCTCCTTTCTAAAACACCCACAACAGTGACTGAGGCCCGTTTTGCATGATGATGGCATTCTGGCATGGAGACAGGAGAGGAGCAGAACCATGACGATGCTCCGGATGATGTTGTCATAGTCTTGCCCTTCTTATGTCGCCAGCCAGCATGATCGTGGGCTGTATCATTGGCAGAGAAACTCCATCAATGACCCCCAATCGTGCAAGCTTTCCATTACAGTTGACCATGCAGAAGGGCGGAAGCATGATGTACACACTGCCTCCTCTACTGCAGCATAGGAAGAAGACCTTCTGCAGGCAGCCAGTTGTGTGCGGAGAGGAGCATTGGGAAGACGCTCCCATTCCAGCAGAGGCACTGCTGGGATTATAACGGAATGACATGGGAAAGCGGCCTGGGAAAGTAGCTCACATGAAAGCACTTGCCTTCTATGATAATCTCTCCCACCCTGTAATGATGCCACACCCCAGTAACTTTAAAATAATTTTAAAGTTTTGCAGTTATGTCAAAAAAAAAAATGAAGTAATTTTTCACTGAGTTACAGACATAATGTAGGCATATCTTATTTATTGGGTAGATGAATGAAAAGAACAATTAGAGAGTAGAGGTAACAGTGGGGTTCTCTAATGGATGAAGATGGCAGCCACAAATCTGATTTTTCCTCAATAATTTCCTTCTGGCTTCACACTTAGAATTGCAGCTTCATTATGATAATACTTAGCTTGATTATAGGCTTTCAAGTATTCAAAGTGCTTCACTTGCATTCATAGCTGTACAACAATCCTTATCACATTAAGTAGGAAATACTACTCCATATTGAGATGGAAGAGCTGAAAATGAGACACAGAGGCTTACTTAAGGCTGCCACTTAGCTAAAGGCTTAGGCAAGAATTAAACCAAGGATCTTCTGATTCTAGTTCACTATAGTTCTTTCTCATAGGGCCTTTACTCCCTACACTGTTATAGTGCTATTATTCTACTTTCAACATCCTGTGGAATTCTGGGGTTTGTAGTTTACTGGGGCCAAAGAGCTCTCTGGCTGAGAATTCTAAATGCTCCTCCCTAAACTGCAAACCCCAGGATTGCATAGGATGTTGAAAGTGGAATAATAGCACTATAATAGTGTACTGCGGAAATGGCCATAGTCTGCCACAGTGCTGTACTAACTCTCCCTATAGGTTCCATGCTTAGAAATATGGATAAACCCTCAAATGCCCATGGTGCAACATAGTGTTGTCTTCTTTTGTACTGTAGATTCCAATGGCTGTTTCTTTCCAGCACAAAATAGTGTATCGTCGCTGCCTAGTTCCTGCCTGTGTGGATCCCATTGTTATCCTGAGTTCTGGAGTCCCTTGGGGACACCTCAATGTGCTCCATGTGCTGGGGAATGGAAACTAGCCAGAGCACAAGCAATAGCAATGCGAGAGGCAGGGTAACATAGCGGGGTCTTTTTACCCGGTTTTTACAGGGTCAGGCCAAGCAAAAACCAAAAAAAAAAATGTCCAATAAATGATTTTATTGAAGGAAAGTCTCACACACCAACGCAAGCACTCACACACTCACTCAAGACCTATTAAGAAGCAAAAGAGAGGAAACTGGATAGAGGAGTATTGAAAGGGTTGCAGATGGTGTAATACTGCACCTTTTCCTGAAATCCTTGGTCCGGGAACCAGCGGAGAAATGGGGCTCAGTACGGAGAAGGCTGAGGGGATTACTCAACTGACGAGGCAACAGTCTGCTGGGATGACCGGAAGCGATCCGAAGAAACACTCAAAGATCAGGACTATTTGTAGGTGGAAAAGTACCTGGAGGACTAATCCTTTCCCAGGGAGAACAATGGGTGTTGCAGCGAGAACAAAGCTCCACAATGGTAACTTCCTGTGCATGATGGGATTACAAGGTGTTTCCAAAGTCTCAGGATCTTCGGCTGCATTTGGTTGTAGTGTAACTTCATGTAAATGGTCCTTGCTTGATAGGATATTTGTTCAACTTGGGGCAAACATGCTAATCTCCTCAAGCTGGCTTCTCAGGGGCTGAGGACCCTTTGTTTATTGTGGGTTTACACATCTTGAGGTCTCCTGGGGCTACGTGACTGGGGATTTTACTGACCTGACTTGGTTTTCAGTCGTTTGACCATGACTGCCTACATGCTCGTGTGGTTGACATCTCAGGCACATGGAACCATAACCAGGGTTTTTCCAATGGAGTAACACCACGCTTGTGACTGGTTCGACATGTGCTCTGAATATTCATTGGCAAATACCACACCTCAAGTCTCCTTGCATATATCATAAATAAAGCCAGAGAGAATCACATGATGGTTTCTTCTTGTCTTTGTTGTCACTTGCATGTCTACTAGTGCTTCCCTGAAGTTCCATCCTGCATTTTTCATAAGTTTATAATTTTATCTGCAACCTACCAAACAAGTAATAACGCTTGCTTGTAGTAGGATGAAATTGCCATAGGTGCAGCTATCTAGAAAATCAGGTAGCACAGGCACATTTGGTTCTCTACGCTGCTGTTGCACATTCTAAAGAAGTACATTACTGCTCAGTGCCTACAGAAGGTAAGTTATATTTTGTCATTTTAGGCTGGATCTTTGTAGTATGTTAAATCACTATTCTATCTATCTATCTATCTATCTATCTATCTATCTATCTATCTATCTATCTTGGGGCCACCCTTCAATGATTAGTACTAATAAATTTTAGCAACTAAATGGCTGCTCAGAAATGGGCTTTTAACAGGTAGATGGTGGCAGCTTATATCAAAATATTTTTAACCTTAAGTTTTGTTTTCAGTTCAGCAGCATTTCAATATTATTTCTTCTTTAATTATGTTTTAACATTACCATTTTGGTATGTTTTATCTGTATTTGTTTTTTTTTTATTTTCTCTCAATCTTCATGTGAGATTCTTGACTCCCAGAAAAGTGGTATATAGATATTTTTTAAAAAAATATTACAAAGAAAATAAAACAACTGAAAGGTATTTCAGGTAATAATCTAATAAATATTACTTCTCTTATCAACACTGTACTAGTGTGATGGGAAAATATACATCTTCTGAAATCCTTCAGGCTAAAATAATTGAAGATACATCTGCTGTCTAATTACTTTAAGTGCTTTCCAGACAGAGCATGACACAAACTTAGGATGAGTAGGTCCTAGAAAAATCAGCAAGCCTATATTAGCTGAAAGTATGCCTGCCATGCTGCTATTAGATGCATAGAACCATTTTAAAGAAAAGGAGGGGGGAAGACGACAGTCCTTGGCAGCCCTAATGTTGTGCTCTAAGGAGAATCACTATAAGCATGGAAACATAGAGGCAAACATAAAATCTAGTGTTCAGGATGAGCCCAGCCACTTAGTCTTTCTGATAGTTCAAATTTCTACACACATTCCCAGATTCAGCTCATCTCCAAGCTCAACAGATGCTAATTTATATACTATTGAACTATTAGGGAGATTTTTCTCAACAGAAAAGGCCAGCCTCTTGTATCATGAGGCATAATGTTAAGACACATGCTGAATTTAAAAATCATTGTATCCATACCAAACTCATGGGAAAGTCTAATACAAGCAGAGGCTTGTATGAGATAATATTAGCCACCTCACCACAGGAAGCCTTTTTCAGGAAAGAATGGATTAAAAATCAGAGAGGGTTGTTGTTGTACCTTTTTTATTCTGAACAAGACAGCTAAATTAAGTGAAATGCTTCTTAAGGAAGGCAGAGATCTTAATTGATTTGTTTATATGTAACTCAAGATAGATTTTATCAAGATAAGAGAGATCTGGCCATAGAGTTTCATTTAGAGTTCTGTAAAGATGATGACCAAGCAATCAAAAGTGTACAAATGTCTTTTGAAACTAGAGACAGAAAGTGAATCCACAAAAAAGGAACATGATAAGGTGGACAAAATTCAAATGGATATGTGGGGAAAATGTTGTCTAAAGATATAAAATTTACTCTATGCAATAATTTAAAAGAAAAATAATTTAAAATAATACGATCATGTACAGATGGTACCTAATACCAAATAAGCTGCTGCAAATGTCTGTATCAAATCAATGTTGGGGATGTCAAGGTAAGGAGAGCTCCTTTTTCCATATGTGATAGTCCTGTAAAGCAAAAGGTGATTGAGCTATGATTTACATGTTTATTCAAACAAAATTTAAAAGTGGCTTTTGTAATGTCATAAGAAATGTTTTTGCTGGTTATTAGAACAAAGATTTGGATAGGAAATATGGATTATTTCTTTGACGTATAATAACAGCAGCAAGAACATGGTTTGCTCAAATCTAGAAATGGACTGAAGCACCAATGATGGAAGAATGGAATGTTAAGGTTGCTGAGTTAGCCTAAATTGCCAAACTAACATGAGTTTTAAAGGATAAGCCAATGAAAGTTTTTATTTTTTTTAAGATTGGTGAATTTTTATGGACTTTTTGAGCAATAAGAAATCTAATGAAACAATTATCTGTGGCTATGGTTACTAGTAATTCTAGTAGGATTCCTTAGGTGGATCTGTAGTGGTAAAATAATATTTTTTTCTTAATTTTTTTCTTTCATTACAGTTTGGCATGGGAAAGGTCAGAGCCCTTTTGTCTTTCAGTAAGTTAGTGTATACTGTTTTAGTTAGTGTTTAGTATTTAGTTTCGTGTGTTAGCATGGTATTTTCATTTAACTTTTTTTCCTTTTTCTGCTTTTCCTTTTCTGAATATATATTTCTTTGATTGTAAACTATAATCTTTGTGTTAAATCTAATAAGTAATTGGGGAGAAAAAAAGAATATTGAGTCTGTTGTGTAGTATCTATTACAAAAGGCATAAAAGCTTTTCACAGCTTTGGTCTGATAGCAGTAGAGATCTATGGGAAAAGCGGTGGGATTCCTAAGAATAGCATTTCCCTGCTGTGAGCCACTGATTTCTTTCCCCATGTTTACACCATTGCATATTAAAAAAAAAAAAAGTTATATTCAACTAATGTGGGGGGTTTTTAACTTAGAGTTTGTTTTTCCACAAAGTGAGGGCTAGCAGTTGTAATGACCGTTTTGAAAGCATTATTTGACAAGCTAGAGATTTCAAAATCAGTTCCTTGAGCAAATATATTACACAGTATAGTCAAATGTGTAGTGCGATCTAGCTAAGAAAAGAAAATAGGCAGTTGGCAGCTTGTTACCTTACCTGCACAGTTTGTGGGAGTTCATTATTATAGCTTGCAAAAATTCTGCTGAAGTTAATAAAAAGTTAGCCAGTATATTAAGAGATTCTCCATTAATAGAGGTAATAAAACTGCTTAATGTCTAGGCAGTAACAAAAAAGATGTGGGTAGACACAAACAGAGGATTTTGTAGCTATGAACACTTGAGAAGAATATACTTTTACAATACATTCAAATCTGCTTTCATTACAGTAAAGAAGAAAGTTTTCAAAGTTGACACTCTTTTCCATTGTCTTTAGTAAAAACTTGAATCAAAATTACAACCTCTGTTTCCAGCTAGGTGACTACATGATCTAATCAAATTTCCTGGGAGAAACACAACATAATTAAACCTGTAGGTGTTTTTTCAGAGTGGGACTACATTATCTGATTTTATTTAACCTTTGTTTTATGTAAATTTGTTGAATGAAACCAGCAGCATCTACAACTCAGGTCTGCTCAGACTGACACACATTTCATTTATACATCTCACTGGGTGTTTGTCTGATGTTTTATCTCTGCATATTTGCCAAATCCACTGGAACTGAAGATACATCTCAAACCAATACTGTACTTCCAGAATGAAAAAAGCAACTTTATAAAACTTGTGCATACAATTATAAACCAAATTCTGGGCTAAATGCCTTTACTAAAATACAGTACATTAGCAAGATTCACACAGAGAATCACTATATCTATGCAGTAGGCATGACTTTGTTTTAAATGGCAGCATTTTGGTCTTGAGTTGTTCAACATAAGACTGATAAATCCTGAGTAGAAACACAGTCAATTTCTTTATTGATATTTAATGAATTGATACTCATTTTATGTTAGTGTATGGGTTTCCTCTTTCATGTGAATTCACTCGTGAAGCCCAGATGTTTTACGCTATACATGTAAGTCACACAGCTCCGGTGTGAACAATGGACTCTCTTACCATTTGTAGGATCCCCCAGAATTTCCACTGAAATCAGCCTGATAATTGGCACTTTCAGTTCCTTGCCAAAAGGAGGATGTCTTCTCTTGATACCTTTCCTGAAGTCCTCTTATTCTTCCCATCCCATCCCAGAACTGTTATCAGCAGTGTTATACAGCTAGAACTAGCTACTTCTTTTTAAAAAATTTCTACAGTTCCCCTGACAGATCATCACTAAATCCAGGTAATATCACCACAAACACCAGCAGGGTCCACTGACAGAGGAAGACACCCATTAGAAGATACTTTCCTCAGATTTCACTTTACCCAAATGAGTCCTTTACAAAATACGGAACCGTCAGGGGCTACTGAGGAAAGAAGGAATACAGCTAGAAAAGTAACTAAAGAAAGAAAAGTAACTGGTAGCTGGTATGCAGTAAAGAGGAGATTTGATGGTGTTTTTGCCCTCGGCTAGGAAAGCAAGAGTGGACTCTGAATATATGGAACTGATATGGTTGGTCCAGTGGTTCAGTTTAGCATCAGGTTGTTAGAAATGTTTAAATCAGTCTGTTTCTTTTTCACACCCCCACTTCCAACATTTCTGGAACACTGCCATATGAACATTCTTCATCTAATGCCAGGAGAGGCCCTCCAGATGGTTTCGTCCTACCAATCCTAGAATAACCAATAGTGAGGAATTATGGACGTTATAGTCCAGAAATAGCTGAAGCCTTACCATTGCCCACCTGAGATCTATTTTCTTTTCTTTCTGAAATATTTTTTGATGTGGAAGATGGATTATTCTATCCTCTGTAAAAAGAAAGAAAGAAAGAAAGAAAGAAAGAAGAAAAAAAATTAATACATACTTGTTGACTGCATCAAATTTATTGTTGAAATAATAGCAAAGAAAAAAAATGCTTTCACTCCTAAATCTTCCAAACAAATATGTAAAGCTTAACATCATAAATATATTTTTAATAAATATTTAACATTATTTTGTGAGATTTTAGTTTATTTTTAAGTTTGTTTTATTGGAATTTATTTATTTCAGGCTCTTTAAGACTCATGTAGGCTTTTTCGTGGCTTTGATTCTTATAGAATTATTTCTTATTTTAAAGACATTAATAGTTTAATTCCTTGGATACTTTTCCTAATGCTGTTATATTTCCATTGTTATTTTGTTGATGCTTTGCCCCTTTAGCAGCAGGAAAGGAGACTGAATTTCATGTATTTATTGATGATCTAAGTGTAGTCTTTGAAAAAGCCCAATTAATTTCAGCCTGTACATAAACTGATTGGCCATCTTCATGGACTGCATTAAAATATTATTATTAGCTATCTTTTCCAGCACCCACAACCTGAGATCTGATGCAAAGTGTATTAAGTTCCTCAAGACCACAGTTTCACAATACAATCAATTCAATCAACATAAATATACAATTTGACTTTCAGCAATTCAGGGTTTTGTTTTCTTTTGTTTTTTGCATCTGACAGGTTAAAAAGAAGAGGATCATCCCATTACCTCCCTATATAGAAAGCCAATTGGTGCTTTGAGATCGCCTTTAAAAGAACAAGGAATATCAGAGATAGTTCCACTTTCAACATGCTGTGGAATTCTGAAGTTTATAATTTTCTGAGGCCAAAGAGCTTTCTGGGTGAGAATTCTAAATACCACTCCTTAAACTGCAAACCCCAGGATTCCATAGGATGTTGAAAGCGGAAAAATAGCGGAAAAATAACCCTATAACAGTGTAGTGTGGAAATGGTCCTTGTGGTAAATACTGCTTTCAAGGAATCTAAAGAAACACTAAAAATGCTATTAATGGATGCAGCTACTCCTACCTTGAATTCATTGCATCTCAGTGCTGTAATGTTAGGCTAATATTGACCTTTTGAGGATACATCAGAAGGCAGATCATCATCAGAACTGCCTCACCCCAGAAACTCAGAGGCAGATCTGCATCACCAAGCAAGCTGTGCATGAGGGTTTGAAGGACCGGAACACAGCTGTGTTGCCTTACCGGAAACATAAACATATAACATGAGCAAATTTTCTCAGGAGAACTCGGGTCATGTTGACCCGTGAAACAGAAGCCAAATATTTACAGTAGCAATTGCTACAGGAACAGCGAAGCAACAAGACCATTATCTCTCTCCTCTCATTCCAACAAGAGGATCATCAGAAGGTGATCAGGGATTGTTGTGTCAGGTCAATGTTGATGGCTGGATCTTGATCTCAGGAGAAGACGTATTTTGTTAGTTCATGCAGGGGTTAGACTACATGACTTTTGTGGTTCCTTCAATCTCAGTGGCTCAATCACTAATTTTTTGTATTGCAAACTCTTCTTTCTCTAAAAGTTTGTTGGCTTTTGAGGTGATGTGGGTAAGGTGTCTCTGTTACTTTTCCTCACAAAGCAAAGTACCTTCAGCTAGTCACGCTTTTCTGTAATATACTGGGGCTGTATGAGATTTTTTAATTGCTTGGCTATAAGCCACAAGAAAACTAAAGAGGCTGTTTCCCTTTTAATGTAGCTGGTATGCAATAATGTTTGGTTTCCTAGACTTACAGATAACTGCATACTGAATGCTTTTCAAAGCTGGGTAGATTAAACTCATAAAGCAAAGCAAATGATGTTCAAATGATTTGTCTTACTTGGATGAAGTCCTTCATTCTGAGATTAACATGCCATTTTCTATATGATTTAATAGATTATGAAACAGCTCTATCAACTAAGTAATAGTTTCCCAATCAGTTTGGTCACATATTCTGCTACGGATACCAATTATTCATGATGTATATCTCAACCTTTCCCTGAAGTTCTCAATGGTGAAATTATACAAAAATGTACTGTACTTTATAACATATTTTAAAAAGACAGGAAAAGGAACAAAGGAAAAGAATTATCTCTAAAATGATCCATAAACAACTACAAAATAAGTTGGAGTTCTTTTGCGGTCAGGCATGAAACAATTGTTCTCAGACCATTAGGGGAAGGGAGGGAATACATTCCTAGCCACTTCTAACTACTTTGGCTTGTGGCTAATCCTCCTGTGTTTTGCATTCAGGTGCAGCAAAATAAGTGGAAATTGCCCCATTTTAAAAATGGGTCATAGAATCTCCTCTTTACTCTTAGACTAGAACAAACTGCATTGCAAGAGTATGTTAGCATCTCTGCCAAGGAGCTTTATATAGGTTTGTAAATAAGTTACCTAACCAACTCTAGTATATGGCCTGAATTCAACAGCTGAACTTCAGCAAATACTGCACAGCTCCCTTCTTGAGCTGTGTTGGAGAAAGAAGGCACACTTTCTTGTTGCATTTTGATTCATGTTCCTGATTACTTTGCATTTTTCTTGAAAAAGCATAGTTCTTTATTTGACACAATTATGGTTGGATATATGAGTATACCAGTATACTGGTATTGTTGTTGTGTGCCTTCAAGTCACTTCTATCTTTTGTCAACCCTAAGGTGAATTTATTGCAGGGTTTTCTCAGCAATATTTGTTCAGAGAGGGTTTGTCTTTGTCTTCCTCTGAGGCTCAGAGAGTGTGAGTTGCTCAAGTTCACTCAGTGGGTTTCCATGGCCAAGCAGGGATTTAAACTCTGTTCTCCAGAGTTGCAGTCCAATGCTTAAATCATTATATGAAACACAAGTATACTGTATAAAAAAAGGCATGAGGTTCAATTTAGGGGGTGGTTATCAAAATGCACCAGTATTTTACTCTGTAAAAGCCATCCATGTATGAGTCCTCAGTTACTGGGGTGTGGTTTTTTTCTATCACTGTTAAGGTAAATTTGCTCTACCCACTCATCTGTTAATTGATGCAGCATTGATAATTTCTTTCTTTTCTATATGGCAGTACGTTATTAATTATGGTCTTGCAGTTTTGAAAATAAAGTCATATTGAGAATGGTTTTATTTTCTGCCTTGGCCCCATGGATCCCCTGGAAGCCTGGTGTTCAAGAAACAGGCAGAACAGAGCTGGCAGCTTTTGTCTCCCTCTGCTACAATTGCCTCTTCTGTGCATAAATGTGATGAAAATGAAGTTCTACTGAAATAGACTATTAATGCTAGTGTCGTACTCTCCAGGACACCATACTAAAACCAACTGTTTGCTTCTTAAAGTAATTTTACAAGTTCTGCATATGTTCTCTGTGTGGCCCACAAAGCAAAAATCCATATGGCTATAACAGTGTTGGCAACAGATCCCATCTGATCTTGGAAGCTAAGCAGGGTCAGCTGTGGTTAGTACTTGGTTAGGAGACCACCAATGCTGTAGGCTATAGAAACTGGCAAAAACACCTCTCTGTATAACTTGCCTAAGAAAGTCCTATGAAAATCATTTGTAGACAGACAACTCAAAGGCACATATACCCACATAGTTAGTAAGATACCGCAATATGCTGCACATGTTTCACTGAGTAGTACTTCATAACTGTAATGCTTCATCACAAAATGAATTCTTGCCATATGAATAAATAATCACGGAACAGAGATAGGAATGCTAAGGAAAAAATATTAATGTTTCACTGATCACTAAAAAACTACAAAACTTAGATTCATTGATTTAGATTTAAAAAGGCATGTTTATAACATTTAATTTTAAGTTGATGTTCAAATTGACATCACAACACTGAAAGTCATACGAAAAGGGAAATGAAGAATCCCATTCATGATTTTACTTCTCCATGTTTCCTTTTAATTTTTAAGAATATGATTTGTGAAAGTCAGAAAGAAAGAAAGAGAAATCCTAAGGCAAAATGAGAAAGAACATTACTTCACATTCACTATATTTTTAAAACACCTAACACATTCTTTATTATATGCAAAATAACAGCCTAGCAAGATTGTCTTCAAACATTGCTTTATACAGGATGAAAATATTATCACTGAACTTACACCTTTTTAACTGTTTGGCAATAGCTGTACTTCAAGAATAGCTCCCCCTCCTTTTTCCTGATCATAAAGAATACAACCCTTTTGAACCTGTACCAGGGTGCCTCGTTTTTAAGTCATGAATGAATGGATGGATATAGCTCCTTGTTTTCTTCTGTGCTGCCAACGATGATATCTGAATCAGCAAAGTAAACAAGACTGAAAATGCAATTGCTTTTTTTGGATAAATTTACTTCTAAGGAAAACAAATTATCATAATCAAATTATGCCCTACATTAATCCTCATTAAGATGGTTTGGGAGAGAAATGTTCTTCTTCAGAGACAAATGTTTATTTAATTATTGATTATTTACATTTTTATTTTGTTTTGCTTCCAGTGACTTTATGATCATAGTGCATGGTTTTATCCTCCTCACAGCACACAGTTATGTGAAACAGACCAGGCTGAGAGAGAGTAAATTGCCCAGGTCCATGCAGTGAACTCATGTGGAATTCCACCTGCATTTCCCAAATCCCAGTTCAACACTTAATTCATTTGTGCATTAAATAGAATGTATAGTGTACTGAAACAAAAACTCACACATAAACCACAAATTAATAATAGTCATTGGCAAGTAGAAATATTTAAAGGACTTTTCTGAGCAACAGTGTCACTCCTTAGAAATGAAATAAAAACATTTGTTTTTAAAAAATTATGTGTTGAACATTTCTATCTACAACTGTAAAAATTTTTAATGTGTTTTCCGTTTCTAGCCAAAAATGCATGTGCAAAACTGTTGAAAAAATTATATTAATTATATTGCATACAAAATTAATTGTATTTCATAGAAATTGTTGTGTCTGTTCCTGCCGTTGATTGCTAAAATGTATAAGATGTTGTTAAAATTTGAATTGGAAGAACAAGTTAAAGAATATATTATTAAATGGGCTGGATCAATGGGAAAGGATGTGGACAAAAGATTTGAAATTTACTTTGACTTATGACTTGAAAGAAGTTTTTATGAGATGATATATAGGTGGTATTTAACATATAGAGAGGTTTGTAAAAATAATTGTTGGAAATGTAACCAAGTTGAAGGGAACTTTTTCATATGTGGTGGACTTGTGGTAAAGGAAAGAGAGTTTGGATATTTTGAAGATTAAGATTCAATTGATTCCAGTACTGTCCTTGTTTGAGTTGATAAATGAGCAGATGAACAAGGGCTTCATAAGATTGATACAGTACATGATTATAGTACTGAGATTTTTGTATTCAAGCAAGATTATTGTATGCACATGATTCCATCTCAGTAAGATTGGGTATTGAAATTAATCAACATGGCAGAGATGAACAAACTGACAATGTTATTAAGACATCATTCTTTGACAGAGTATAGTAAACAATGGGAGAGGGTTATTCTGGTGTTAAAATCAATTGGGGGAAGACAAGCAATTAAAAAGTTTGATTAATGAGTAAAGTTAGATTGATTATGGTAGAACTGTATTTTTAATTTTTATTATTGTGTTATGGTATATAATGGAAGAGAGTTAGTACTGGTATATTTTATTACTATAAAAATATATTTCTTTGCTATAATATGAACTTTTAGATAAATGACTTTTGAGGAAGTATAATAAATACAGCTAAGTAGTCACTAGTCTCTTAGGAATGGGCAGTTAATTATATATTTTAGTCTTTTTGTAGTTCAGTTTAGTTTAGTAGTTTGCGTTGTAGTTAGTTTTGGGTTTTTGGGTGGTATTGTGCTTATGTGTGTTATGTATATCATATTATATTCATAAAATTGTGTCTTATAATGAAAAATATCTACCAAAAGAAAAATGGAAAACCAATCCTGTCATACAGATGTTTATCTACAATTAGTTATGCCATTATTTATCATTAAGAATAGTTGGGAATATCTTCTTTGTCAAATCTGAGAAGATGAATACCTGCCCTTTCATAGATCTTGTTGCCAGCCCTTTGAACTGGTTAATTTATTCTGGTTACTCCAAAAATTCTACAGTGAAGTGCCTTTATAAATCTGAAGTATTTCAGCAGTCACATTTTTGCATATTATACAATAAAGCATGAGTAGTATTTCTAAACCATTTTTATGGAATGTTGAATTGTTGAAATGTCATAAAGATCAGGCCGTGAACATGTGTTAGGAGGTGAAAATAGATTGAAAGTTTCTTTAAAATATCCCAGGCTGCATCTGCTCTGTGCTTCTAGACTGATCAAGTGATGACAAGCAAGCAAATAGGTGAGAAGACTGAGTTTACTACTTTCTTTCCTTGTGACAGTATGTGCACAAAATTACAACTGCTCATGATGTGTCAATTTAATGTGTAGAAGAAAATGAGAGGAGCAGAAAGATGGCAAATAATATAGATATGATTATAAAGTGGAAAATAGGATAGTCCAAAGTTATCTCTGAGCAATATTACACAGGAAAAAAAAGTTTTGCATGAGCAGCATTTGGCGGATAACGTTTTTTTTTTCATTCCCAGAACTCTTCGTAGAACCTAGTAGTTTTAATGTCAGTGGGGTCAAGACTCAAGTGCATTGTCTATCAGTGGGTCATTTTGAGAAGAGAAGCTGGGGCTTATTAAATCAGATTTTGGAGATACAAGAAATGGAGTGTAGTAACTTTGATGTGCCTTCTTCCTGGGTATTGACAGGAATGCAAATAGAAGCTGAAGTTTCCCAAATGATCGTTCCATCTCCTTGTATGAAATTTTCTTTCAGCTCCCAAATTCTAAAGGCTGAAGGAGAATACCTGTTCCCTAGTTTAAGTCAGCTAAAAAAAAATCATCTTTAAAAGATAACTAATAGCAGAACAGTGACAATTTATCTTAGGCCCTTTTCACACGCAGGCGAAGAAACGGCCGGAAACATGCTGAAACGGAGTTTTCCTTAAACCGGGTAAGTCCATCACCAGTGGAGCAGCGCGTTTTCACTGCTCCACACTCGTCGGCATCCCGTGGTGTCCTGCAGCGCCCAAAATGGCGGCTTATGACTGGTGGAGGCTCTCCACCAACCGGAGAACCTTGCCAGCTGGAAATCCCGCCCCCGGCAGATCTGCAGGCACGCCCTTGTGCGCGCCTGCAAATCCACACTGGCCGCGGCAATGGGGCTGCATGCCCCGTGCCTTTTAAAAACCACATAAAAAGTGGTTTTTAAAAAGCACGCGGCACCGCCACTTCTGGTTGGGGTGTGGAACTCCACAAAAGTAGTCCTCCCCAATCCACTTTACGGTGTAGACGACCTCCTTCAGAGGTCGCTCTACACCGGTTTTTAATCCCCGTGTGGAAAGGGCCTTAGTTTGTTCGTCGTTCTCTCACCATTAGCACTGTTCTGTTGCTTTTTAGACAAACCTCTAGTTGTACAATTCAAATTAACTTTTTAATTAGAGGGGAAACCTTTTTTTCTTGAGGCAGATATTTTGTGAATACAATTGTGCTGCCTGAATGTTCTTTTCTGTGATCAAGTGTGCCTGTTGATTTATTTTATTTTATTTATTTTAGAGTTCCATACAGTCACATGCAACCTGTATTCTTCAAAAGATTTGTCTAGTGCTGCTGAATGCTGAGAATTTCTGAGACAGAAAATGCAAGAGGCAGTGGGGACAGGATTGAAACACTTAGTCAACATTCACTGAAAAGACTTTTCATGATTTTCCATGCTGTTTCTTCAGGGATACCACTAACCTAAACTATGTGAAACAAAGCTTTGCTACAGTCATAAGTTCACACACCATCAAAAGTCAGTTTTGTACATTATCCATTTAATCTATGACTCAGTGGCTTCACACTGACATCTGCTCATGCATATGGACACCAGAATAGCAAGCACCTACCCGAGAATAGCTGTAGATGAATAAAATTCTGTGCTGTCCCAACTTGTAGAAAGTTGAAGAGTCAGATGTTATACTAGCTTATGTGCAAGACTTTCCCTATTTAGATGTGCAAACACAATGCAAGGCAGACAGGATTGATGACCTATAGAAATTTGGGCACAGGATCTGTATTATCCACCCATCCTTCTGCATGTGGATAATGAATGAATGAGGAAGGGTCTGTTTGCATATCAGGCAGACACTGGGATTTGTTTTTGTTATTAGGTCATTAAGGAGGGTTCACTTTATGAAAACCCTGTGAATGTGTTAATAACAAGATCTTCCTCCAAGATTTCTTGTTATTAACAAGCCTGCTTAGGCCTCGACAGCTCGGGACTATGGCTTCCTATAGTGAGTCAATCCATCTGAAGCATGATTTTCTTCATTTCCTAATGTTGTTACTGCATGCCTTCAAGTCATTTTTGACTTAAGGAGACCATAAAGTGAACCTATCATGGGGTTTCCCAAAATTATGTTATAAAAAGTCAGAGTATCCTCTTGATTATCTGAGTTTAGAGCACATAGCTGCAAAAAAGATATTACAGCAGCTTGGTAGGTTAGAAAATACACACTGTAAATGAAGAAAGACTGAGAAAAAAGGGGCAGAGAATGTGAATGTATACCCTGACTTTGTTGTAAAGCTAAACTACACATGCACATTGCATAAACACCATGACTTTTCCATAACTTGAACATAGCCCACATGGAAACTTGTGGAGTTCTTAATGGGGGCCTATTGTCAAGAGATAATTTTGATTAGAAAAAAAAGAAAAGAAAAATGAAAGTTAATGATGTTGATTCCCAAGTACAAAACCAAATCCAAAATTCTTAGGGAGGCGATACATATGTTAGGTCTAAGTACAATTCCAGAAGAGTATGCAAACTGTCAAGTTCTCCAGATGTCTTTATCAGGTCCGAGGGTAAAAAATCAGGGGCAAGGGAAAATATGGAAGTCCAAAAATGTGGTCAGATGTTTTAAGCCATGGATTAAACCACCTTTGCTCCTCTTCCTAGTTATTTACCACCTAGCTTAGTGGAGAATGCTAAAAAACTTGAAATCTTGCACACCATGATTTTAGTTTGTAATTCAGTCTATTCTGTTTATATGTGTTCTGCAAATAATGAAATTCTAGTACTAATGGCTCCAAAGTTATTGAATGTAATTAAATATATGTAAGGTATGATCCCATTGCTTGATAAAAATTTATCTTCATTTTATCTCCTGGTGAATAAAAGATATTCTTTGTTTGCAAAAATGTGAAAGATTCCACAAACTGGTTACTGTGATAATTTGAATAATTGCCAGAACCATGAAGAACATTTCTCCTCTTTGATATTCTTCTTGCTGTGACCACAAGATTAAATTATTATCATGATCATGAAAAACGCTAGTTCATAAAACATCATTCTTTTGCAAAACAGGTCTCTTTGATAGAATTTCACCTTACAAACAGCAGAATGATGATCCTTTTACATTTGATGCTCTGTCTATTGCCAACAAGCACTGCTACAAACAAAACGATTTCAGAGCCCAACATTGTTCTATTCATGGCTGATGACCTTGGCATTGGAGACTTGGGATGCTATGGAAACACAACTCTAAGGTTTGGTACCACTTCTGGTAATCTATAAAACTGATATGTTTAAATAAATTCTCTAAAACATGTTTGGCTTCAGTGACATTTTAGAATGCAGCTCTACCACCTCCACCATTCCAACTCCCATAGAGAAATTATTCCAGTCTGGGAGATCAATGCAATGCAATAAAACAAATATCTAAAACTGAAAAAATTCAAAAGTGAAACTTTGAAAACTACAAAAAATAAAGCATTTTCCTCATGTTTTAAATTTTGTTTCATGCAATAGGAAATGGTCACTAAATATCAGGGCCAGATTCAGCACCACTTGCTAATCTGAACACCCTTGGAAACTATAAGGTATTTTCCAATTTAGTGTCAAAGTAGAGCACTGTAAGAAATTAAAAGAGTGGCTAGTCCCACTTTATGAGGGCTGATTGGGGCTCCAAAGATAAACTATCTTGCTATAGAGATGGTCCAAGAGTGGACATTTTGTCCAAAGCCCTCTTGAAGTTGGCTCCATACTATGTTTATCTATGAATAAATGCATTTATAAGGACTGGCTCCAGCTTTGAGAGAGAGTTCTCATCCTACACATTTTCCCTAATGTATGAGTGACCAAAATGGTGAAAGGTCTGGAAGCCATGCCCTATGAGGAGCGGCTTAGGGAGCCTGGGATGTTTAGTCTACAGAAGAGAAAGTTATGAGGGGACCTGATAGCCATGTTTAAATATCTGAAGGGATGTCATATTGAGGAGGAGCCGGGCTTGTTTTCTGCTGCTGCAGAGACTAGGACAAGGAGCAGTGGATTCAAGCTGCAGAGAAGGAGAATCCACTTGAAGCTCAGGAAGAACTTCCTGATGGTCAGAGCTGTCCAGCAGTGAAATATGCAGCCTCAGAGTGTGGTAGAGTCTTCTTTGGAGGTTGGATGGCCATCTGTTGGGAATGCTTTGATGTGTGTTCCTGCATAGCAGGGGGTTGGACTGGATGGCCCCTGTGGTCTCTTTCAACTCTATGATTCTATGTACAAATTCTACCTATACAAATTGATTAACAAACCAAATGTATTAGAAGTCAATTAATATCCATAGAGAGAAGAAAAGGATCAGTTTTATGTATATTCATTTTTTTAAAATTTATAAACTTTGCCATCCTCATCATACACAAAAGCTTCCACTTAATATGATTTAGAAAAACATTTTAAAGTTATAGAAATCAAAGTTCTCTAAAAAAATCAATCAGTATCAAAAGAAAACTGAAAACAAGGCCACACAAATTCAAAGCACAAACTTAAGAAGCAATGCCAAAGATTCAGTTGTTCCCAGCTTTTGAAAGTTTTCCTAAATTGATGAGCTATACAGAATTTCCAGAAACCTAAGAGTCAGGTAAACTTATGAGAAAATGCAATAGTATCTGATGATTTTCATATCTAACCACATCTACTTCATGATCATCCTGTGACATCTTAACAAGGATTGTGACCTATTTATGGATTATGGGTTGTGAACTGCTTTAAGTCCCAAACAGAACATCATTTTGTGAGGTTTCAAAAATGTGAATTTGGGGATCATGAATCTATACTGGGACAACAATTAAGGAATAGTTTCAAAAATATGGCAAATGCACATCTTGATGGTGATATTATTTTCATTTTACTTTGCTGAAAATCTAGAATGAGGTGGTTAAATTACTACATTTGTTCAATTGACATAATGTTCAGCCGTGATGTTAAGTAGTAATCCAGTGAGTACTTCAGAAAACGCAGATTCAGTTGTTCAGTTCAAAATGTAATATTTCACTTTTCACAATATAATTCTATGTACCAGTATTTTCAGTGGTGTTTATTCACAAATTAGCCTTGGGTCTGCCTGCATAATTATCCCAGCGTTGGAGGGGAAGTCAAAACTGGCAACAGTGACTGGGGGTGGGGAACCCATTGGCACCAAGAAAAAAATGAAACAGTTGGAAGCAAAAGCATTGAGAGAAGGAGGCTGCCAGGTTTGTGCCACTTATTTGTTGAATGCTCTTTATAGTACTTCAGTGGTACTCAGTGGTACTTCAGTTTAGGTCCCAAAATGGACAGGAAACCATTACAGCTGTTTCAGCACTGGAGATGCATGTTCCCTTATGCAACATACCATGGCTGGCTAAAAACAACCTGGCACATATAACCAAGCGTGACTAACAGAAGTTTCCAAAAGCACTCTTCAAGGCAGCCTGCTCACATAGTATTCTAGTTCTGTTCAAGAGAATGTAAACAGAGTGCTTCTTCAGATAGTACTGTCAACATAGCAAGCTGAGAGATGTAGGGGACAAGAGCTGCCACCCCACAGCTTGTAAAAGTTATTTCCACACTGATAAGGAGATTCTAAGACCCTTTCCACACGGGGGTATTAAAACGGTGTAGCGCGACCTCTGACGGAGGTTGTCTACACCGTAAAATGGATTGGGGCAGATTACTTTTGTGTAATTCCACACCCCAATCCGTGCTAGGGTGCCCAGAAGTGGCGGTGCTGCGTGCTTTTTGAAAACCACTTTTCAAGTGGTTTTTTAAAAAGCACGATCATGCAGCCCCGTCTCAGCGCCCAGTGTGGATTTGCAGGCACACGCAAGGGCATGCCTGCAGATCTGCTAGGGGCGGGCTTTCCAGCTGGCGAACTTCTCCGGTTGGTGGAGGGCCTCTGCCAGTCGTAAGCCGCCATTTTGGGCCCCACAGGACACCGCGGGACGCCGACGAGTGTGGAGCAGCGAAGGCGCGCTGCTCCACATGGCGATGGACTCGGGTAAGCTCCGTTTCAGCGTGGTTTCCCCCGTTTTTTCACCCGCCTGTGGAAAGGGCCTAAGAGTTGCAATAATAATAAAAAGTCTTTTCCCATGATTTTTCAAGGGCACAAAGAGATGTAGGGGCAGAACTAACATATGCGGCTCAGTTCTCTAACATACTTGAGCCTGCATGCATTCAAGAAAGCATACATATAAGTATTCATTCAGATTTAGATTTATTTTATAAATTAATCAATGCACATACACATTAAGCCTTTAGTTGTTGACTTTGGCCACAGGATTTCTAGCTGCTGACTAAAATATGGAAGGTTTTATCTAAGACTTTAGTGATGATAATTGGGTACAACAAATATCATTGATCTGGAAAGCCATAGGTACACTTTACTGAGTCTGACTGAGCTCTCTAGTTCCATTATTTTGCTGTGGATAGTGTGTATGTGTTGCATAAACCACACTGAATGTAATGACAATTTTTTTTTAAAAAAAATCAAAATCTGACTCCACTCTGTTCTGCGTATACCAATTAAAATTCTGTTTGTTTTCTCCCTGTCAGAACTCCCAATATCAACATGTTAGCTCAAAGAGGAGTAAAGCTGACTCAGCATATTGCTGCCTCACCACTCTGCACACCTAGCAGGGCAGCTTTCTTGACAGGCCGGTATCCTGTCAGATCAGGTAAAAAAATATTCACTGTTCTTGTAGTTTGTAATTAAAATTATTCTTCAATATGTATGAACGTTCTTAATTGCTTTGAAATATTTACTTGTTCTAAATGAGACTACACCCTGGTGTTTTCTTGAACCAAGTAGGTAACATGATCAGCCTCATAACAAAATGTTCCTATTATGTACATGAGTTCCGCTCCCTTAATCAAACTCTTTGAAATGTATCAGCTCCAGTAGCCTGTGCCTTCTTACTTGAGGAAGGAAATGTGCCTATGCTGTTTCGCCATGTTAGTGAATTGGAAGAAAAAGCCAAAAAGGAATATTTCAAGAAAGAGAAAGAGGACTGATTGGGCATAAATGATATTTTAACTGTCTATTCTCTTGTGCCAGGACAGTATCAATTTTTCAAAGTGGTCTGCATCATTTGTTGTATGTAGGAATCATGATTTAGGTTGTTCTTTAAGATATATATTAGTACAAATACTAAAGAGAATAAAGCTAGACACCTATGTGGAAGTAAGCTCTATTGAAAACAAAAGGAATTACTTCTGAGCGTTTATACAAAAGCTTGCGCTCTTAGTATCTGAACTGACACATCAATATAGAAATTATTTCCTTGTTGCTGGTACTTTGTCTTCTACCACAAATAATTATAACTTGTATATGAAATATAAGTACTAGTATTTGGGCTACCCAATAATGCTTAATAGATATTAAAGGAGTTTGTCTGATCCAGCAGTGTGATCTCTTTACATCAGGAGTGCCTGAATTAAGCAGTATCCAGGTGTGTCTACTACCAACTTCATTATTTTACTTCTTTATAAAGCAGGGAGGCTAACTACCCCAGCATGGTATAGTGGTGTGAGCATTAGATTAGGACACTGGGAGACTAGGATTCAAATTCTCACTTTGCCAGGGAAACCCATGCCATGATCTTGGGCAGGTCTCTCTGAGCATTTCTGTTTCTGTTATAGTGCTGTTATTCCACTTTCAACATCCTGTGGAATTCTGAGGTTTGTAGTTTACTGAGGCCAAAGAGAATTCTAAATGCCCCTCCCTAAACAACAAACCCCAGAAAGGGCCATTCTCTCTCATACCTTCAGAGGAAGTCAATAGCAGACCTCCTCTAAACAAATCTTGCTTAGGAAAACCTTATGATTACATTGTCTTGTAACCTTTACAACAATCTTATACAGTTGATCGCTATTATCAACTTGCTGAAAATTTTTGAAACTTTAATAATTTTAGAACTGATCTTCTCGTTGCATGAAAGTCTTCAAAGATGTCATGATATCTGTTCTATTTGGGACTTATTCTGCATAAAATCTGCATTTGTTGTTGTTGTTCACAAAGCAGTATTTTCTGCGTAGGATATATTTCCGTGCAGAAAATACTGTTTTCTGCACAAAGCGCCAACATGCAAACTTTGTATAGCATAAGTCCCAAACTGACTGACTCCTTTGTCCAGGATTATTCTTATCAGGGTTTTTTTGACACTCAAGAAACACAATTTTTTTACCATTTATTTAGCATCTTTTCAAATATTTTCCCATCCCTATTCATAATTGAGAAAAACAAGTGCTGGGTTAGAGCTAGTTGAATATGTGTTATAGTGATGAATTAAATTAAAATAATTCCCACCAAGCAGCCCCCTAACAACCTAAGGAGAAAGCTATTGAGAATAAATACATCTTTAGGGCATCTTCTCAAGGCCTGACTTACCTTGATTGGGTCATGTGTTTCATATGTGTTGTACCCAGCCAAAATATCAGTACATATGATGCCTTTCAGTCTTATTACTCCATGGCCCTGTTCGCATTGAGGCTTCTCGCGCGAGCGGGGGAGGGCGGCTCGTGTGAGAAGGCTCCTCCGGGAGGCTGCCATTTCCACCCTCCTTCCTTCCGCAGGCGAAGGGACGAGGGGGAAGCGGCAACCTCGTGCGAGCCGCCCTCCCCCCCGGGCGAAGCAGGAGCTGTCACGTCTGTCCCCCCCCGCTCGCATGAAGCAGGAGCTGTCGCGTCCGTCCCCCCCCCGCTCGCGCGAAGCAGGAGCTGTCGTGTCCGTCCCCTCCCCCGCTTGCACGAAGCAGGAGCTGTCGCATCCATCGCGCTAGCGCCCCGCCCCTTCCTTCCGCAGGGGCGGAGGGAAGGAAGCGCGACCCAGCTGCCTCCCCGACGCTCCGCACAGGAGGTAAGTGCGCGTGGGCGCCGGGAGCGTTGTGCGAGCGCGGGTGATTTTTGCTTTGAGGCGAAAATCAAAAAACCCGCGATCGCGCCGCTGCAGCCCCGTGAGCGTGACGGAAGTGGGAGTGCGTCATGCAGAGCGACGCTCCCACTCCCGCGAGGCTCACGGGGCTGTCGCACGACAGAAAGCCCGTGCGAAAAGGACTCAGCTTTCGAAATAACCTCAGAATAACCTTAACCAAATAACCTCAGAGGTTCAAACTAGATACTTTCTAATTCATCACTTAACTCTTACACACAATCCTTTTTATGTGTAGCACAAACCTGTCCCATTAAGTGGAATAGGGTATACTGCCAGATACATGGGTATGGACTTGCAATTTTAACTGCAGACAGAGGTGAAAAAATTTGGGAATCTGAGAATTATTTTTCAGCCCCTGGCAACCTCCATGAGCCTCAACAATGAATCCAGTGTTTAGCTAGAAATCCACTTCCAGTTTTGTAAAAATATTTTTGGGCAGTGAAACAAGATGGGGACGGGATTTTGCATTGTTTTGCATAAGAATTACTACAGCCCAAAATTTCTGAGAACAGCAATTCTTCTCCCTTTCTTGATGTTATGTGCATGCAGGGGAATCAGAACCATAAAGTAACTCAGCAAGGCTCCATAGGTGGCACACAGGTCATGTATTTCCTATCCTTAACTCAGGAGAACAATTGGAAAAACGTCTCCCAGACTTTTAAAGAAACGTCTTCTCTGTATAAATAGAAAGACATCAGATGATCTGGCACAGCTGTAACAATACGTTCAGTCAATGTATCATCTATATTCCATGGCTAGTCTGATAAAGTGTTGTTCAAATGTTATTTCATTCTAAGATATATATATTCTCTTAATCAAAACTGTTTTGCCTCATCTTCCAAAGTAATTTTGTTTCCTTTAGGAATGGCTAGCTTGCATCGTGCTGGTGTATTCTTATTTTCTGCTTCTTCTGGTGGACTGCCTACTGAAGAAATAACATTTGCAAGACTTCTTCAGGAGAAGGGTTATGCCACGGCTCTTATAGGTGAGATAGGATGATATATGCATCTTTGTTCTGCTGGTTTTAAAAAGGTATATCCTCCTTTTGGACTCAAAAAACTGCCATCCAAAACAATTCACATGTTAAAAATGGAATATCAAGCAAGTAAATAGCATAGTTCGAAATAAATTGGACTGGTTTGCAAAGCGCTCATAACAGGCTCAAAGCTAGATCATGTGGTCTATGTATGCCTTGTCTAGAAAGCCATTGAAGCTGTTTTGGGAACGCTCTTCCTTGAATGTTAACTAGAATGGGAGTGGTAAAGTAGCAACAAATTGGCTATAAAATTTTCCCATGCTTGAGAGGAAATGGAAAAAGGCAAACCTGTTTGTTTCTTAATGCAGTAGGAAGCCTACAAGCCAACATTTGAATATCTACCTGAAATACTTGTATGGCTTTCTTCACTTAGGTAAATGGCATCTTGGGATTAACTGCCACAGCAGTGATGACTACTGCCACCACCCATTAAATCATGGATTTAATTATTTCTATGGGATCCCTGTGAACAATATCAGAGACTGCAAACCTGCGCATGGAAGCGTTTTTCAAATGGGCATTAAAATGTACATTCCTACTCTACTTCAGATCACTGGGATTGCTCTAATCTCTTTGGAGGTTTTGCATTATATTGGTCTTCTCAGAATTTCTCACAGAGCGCTGGGCTTCTTCTTCTTAATGGCTGCAATGCTAATTGGAATCTTGCTGTTCTTCTTTTATAATTTTCGATATCTGAATTGCTTCTTGATGAGAAATCACAGTATTATCCAGCAGCCCTGGAGCTACGAGAACCTCACTCAAAGATTTACAGAAGAAGCCAGAAGATTTATAATAAGGTAGATATATTCATTTTTAAGGTAGTGGAATTGCACTGTGATGGATTGTTTACTGTGATATGTTGAATAACTACTACTAGATTTATGGGCCTCCCACATCAGACATACAGAGCATCAGGTATCCTTGTAGTTAGTAGAGATATGCATCAGGTATGGCTAAATCCTAAACCCAAATTTGGAAGTGATCTGGTGCTCCCTGAGGCAAAGCAGACTTCTTTCCAAAATTACTAAAACTGAAGGAAAACCACACATAAAAACTTTGTGAGTATCTCTACCTGCAGAAAGGCAAACCATCAATCTGGGAGGCAAGGAGAATCTGTCTGAATAATTGACAGCTATACCTTGTATTCATAACATATTTTTACTAGAGCTTTGTGAGGTGATGAGTTTGATAAAAGTCTGAAAATTTTGTTTATTACCCATATAGGACATTTATTTTAATTTACAGATAGTTAATAGTGAAAAGATACTACCACAACGTGCTATTTTAATTAACACTACATTCAGTGCATTTTTACAGTCATACATTTAGTGTATTTTACAGCTCTACCTTTCTAGAATGTTCTCAGTAGATGCTTTCCCCTTCTTAAAGGACACTAATTTATTTGGAGTTAAAATAAAAGCTATTGTTTCTTCAGCATGTCATTAATAAACCTGGAATGACTGGCCACTATTTTTTCACTTTGAAACAAAACAGTTAGAAACAAAACAAAAACATAACATATATGCAGTCCTGTGAGTAATAAATAATGCTTGTTAAGCATTTTTCTTTCAAAGATTTTGGAAGCCTTCCAAATTATGTAATGTTTTGTATGGTAAAAACAATTCTCATGTTGTGCTATTCTGTTTCACTGTTTAGCAGGCAGGTAGTTCTGAAAATGTAAAGGTAGAGTACATTTACTTAGGTTGTCATCATTTTGGAGTTAACTTTTGAGTTTATGGGATCTGAAATTAAATATTTTTCTGCACATTAAAAAGTATTTATTAATATAATTGTATGCGTGTTTGCTTAAAAGTAAATCCAATTCATTTCAATGAGACTTCTGTCCAGGTAAATAAGTGTTTATAAATCTACAGCCACAGAGGTCTACTGTGAAATGGTGCCTTTTAACTGGATAACCTGTGTTGTGCAGCTAGAATATTTTATAATAGATATTTAGGTTTGACAAACTGTAGGGAACATAAGTATTTTCATATTCCACTGCCTTCAGTCCCATTGATATCCTTTAGATCAGATAGTCTCTTTAGCAAATGTAAAGCAAATTTAAATAACAGACACTGAGCTTTTATGCTGGCACAAGCTCACAGCTGCAGCATCCTGTAACCTTTTGGGCAATATTTATGACTCTTCATATCAGGTTTACTTTATCAAAACAAGGGATAACATGCATCTTTTAATATCAAACACATGACCTGCCTTTGGCAGAAGAACTAGAAATCTACTGTCTTACTGAAAAAGCTCTTGATATATGGGGTGGAAGGAGACAGGACTGTTTCAGGATCCACAGAATTACTTTTGGGGTGGTGAAGTGCATGGGATCATCTGATGATTTGACTTTCAGATTCTCTGGCATATCAGAAATTCCTGTCAAGTATCTTCCAGTTTAAAGATGTATCATGGGGGGTGGAGGGATATGTATTGAAGTAAATCCTGTTCAAAAGACACCATACAACGTGTCTGTTTGGGTATGCAGAACTTAGTTCCATAGATCTTTGTGTCCCTGTTAATATATCTCAGGTCCCACTACAATCCCCATGGAATCTCTCTAGTGTCCACCAAAGCCTTCTGCCTAAAGGTATATAAAATCTTCAGCAGGTGCTCACTGTCTTCCTTAATTTCCTCTGCCCAGAGCATGGGCTTACATGAACAAACTGAGTCAGTTGCACAGTTCATCTAGCTCATTTGTCAACTAGTTGTGGTCAACTTGAACTGACAATGACTCTGCAGGGTTTCAGGCAGGATTCTCAAGAGGCCTTTCAACCATGTTCAAACCAATCCTGAGCCTGCTCAGCTTCTGAAGTCAAGCAAGATTAGTTGTGTTCAAGGCAATATGTTGGTGTAGAGAAAAAATTAACATGAATGGAGTCTATGGGTAGAATGAACACAGCAATTTATTTAGTTAGACTCAGCACTGAACAGAATCTGGAATGCATGCTCAGAGTCTAATGGTTACTAAGCAATTACACCAAACTTATACAGATGGCATTTCCACACTACACTGTTATAATGCTATTATTCCATTTTCAACATCCTAAGGAATCCTGGGTTTTGAAGTTTACGGAGGAGCATTTAGAATTCTCAGCCAGAGAGCTCTTTGGCCTCACTAAACTACAAACCTCAGAATTCCACAGGATGTTGAAAGTGGAATAGTAGCACTATAACAGTGCAGTGCAGAAATGGCCAGAGTTACTACAAAACCACATAGTTGTAGCAATTGAATAAGGAAAGGCTATGAAGGTCATACAAATTCTTCAATAATAGGAACACACAGTTTTCAAACTATGTTTGAACTATGTTTGAAAACTTATTCTTTGTACCACATATTATCTTTTAAGCTGGTGTCTTTTATTAGTTCAACATACAATGTTCAATGTACAAAACGTTCCAAGCCATGTTCTAAAACACAGTGACACATTTGTCAACTTAACGTGAAATCTCTAAAGAGCTTACAACATGTCATGGGTATATTGTTATTGAATGAAGATCAGGGATACTTCATGAAAGGTATTTACACAGCAGCTTACTACCTAGGCTGCCTAATAAAACCTGTTCTTCACCTTCCCAAAAGAAAATAAGGGAAATGGTCCCTTATTGCTGCTTATCCTAATCTGGTAAATTTCTAAATCATGAACAGAACCTACAGGGGTATAGCAGGCTCATTTCTCACTTCTCCCCTCACAATTTCTCATCTCTCCCTGTCTCCACCACACCAGCAGAACAGCAGCAGAACCAGCACGTATATGCCCAGCCTCCCTATTCAAGTAGTGAGACGTGGGAGGATGAATGCCTGAATATGACTCCAGTTTTTGTATTATCATTGCATAGAATACACTATGAGTCATAATTATCACCTTCCACCTCCCTCTGCTGAGGTGTGTATATGCTTGCATTTTCAAACAAACAAACAAACAAACAAACGTATGTATGTATGTATGTAAGACATTTTCTTGAGGGTGACAAAAATCTTTTTTACAGCCTTATGGACAGCAAAGCATCTATTATTCTGTGATGTGGTACAGCTTAAGATTTAAGACTGTGAAATGAGAATGAAAAAGTAAATGCCAAACGTATGTAATTGTCAGAAAGCATGAAAAAAATTATCTGCACTGTAGCAGATAACTCTCTCTCACACATACACACACACACTTTTGAAAATTGCCACGTTCTTATTTTTGCTCTATATGTGAAGAAGACAGTAACACCCTGCCTTTGTTTGTTCTTGACACTTAAAAAAGTCATTTTTTCACTCATTTAAATTTAGTCATACTTTAAATGCCACTTTGACATGATATACTTACAGCTATAAAACATGAGCTATACCAACTGTCTGGAGCAACAAATACTTTTTGACTGAAATAACATTTGGTATACTCAGTTCATTAGTGAGGAGGCCATAAAGCACTCCATTTCCTGAGGTATACACTTTTAAATAAAATAAGAAATAGCCACAAACCTATAGGTATGTGCACAGAATGAGTACATGCATATACATTCAATTCAGGGCCGATGTCAGAGGTTGGTACTGCTGAGGCCCACGCCCCAGGGGATGGGAGTCACTGCTAGTCTCTATAGCAGGGATGGGAATAATGCAGCCCTCCAGATGTTGTTGGATCACAACTCCTAAAGAGCATTTCCTAGTCAGCATAGACAGTTGGTGAGGAATGGTAGGCATTTTAGTCCAACAGCATCTGGAGGGCTGAAGGACTCCCATCACCTACCTGGCCTGCTGTTGGCCTCCCTTCACCTGTCATTACCAAATGACCACATTCTGGAAGAAAAACTAGGAAATATATCTGTTTTAGACTGCATCAACCCTTGCTGAGTCTTGGAGCTGCTGTGCGAGGGGAGGGGGGGAAGTAATGCTTCCATATTCTGATTGATAGTATCAGGGAGCAGGTGCTGTACATCTTGTTTGGTGGTGCTTGTTAAAGTCAGAGGAAAGGAAACAGCTGCCACAGCCAAGACAAGCCCCCCCACACACACACAAAAAGGTCCTGGATTGGCACTATGTCTGTGTATATCTCTGTATGAGAGAGCCAGAGGCAGGATCTTTGATGGGAACTATATAGCTTTCCATGTGTTTCTCAACTACAGCTCCTGGCACTATTCGTCATTGATTATGCTGTCTAGGTCTGTTGGAGCTATTGCAGTTCAGCCATTTCTGGAGGGCCCAGAATCCCCACAAAATTCAATATTTCTGCACATCTTGCCCTGTATACCATTATTATTTTCACTTACAGTTACACCTACTGCATTTTGAATGACATTTATATAAGTGTTAACCGTGAAGCAATTGATTCAATAGGACAATTTTAGTGGAGGCTAGCAGTTGGAATTAGGCCATATATACTCCATATGCCATACGTGTTTTAAATATTGAATGAATCTACTTGAAATCCATAAACTGGACTACACCCTAAATTATTTTCCCCCCACAAATGTCTTGCATCTCACATGGGGTCTTCCAGGTCCTTTTATGACCTATTCATATGTCTCTCTTTCCTGTTAAACAAGACACTCATGGTTAATCTGAAAGTGAATCAGCTCATGAGCATTTTAAAAAAAATAAAAAATGAAAACATAACATTTTTAAAGGAGGAAAAAAAATATTTAACAGCTATCAAGAAGAATTACTGTGCATGTTTAAAGAATGTCATGTTGAGTTTCTAAGGTTTCATTTCCATGTGAACAGATATGACTGTCTGCTTTATGCAAGCACAGAGTTTGCTTTATTGTCCATCCAATGAATAAAACTTAGATTTGTTGAGAAAGGAGGGTCTGTCTTGGTAAATTGTGTTGAAGGGAATGGCAGTAAATTTTCAAAGGAGCTGTTTGCTGAAGTGCGCCAGTTAATAAAACAGGAATTTAACTGTTATTGTCAAATCTCCCTCCCACTTACAAGCTGATGCGCCATTCCGTTTTCAAGGTCACAGGAGAGGTAGTCAGTCATGATTCCCCTTCCATCCAAAAAAGAGATTTAAAGTAAGAAAAATAGTCATTGCTGACTTTCTAATCTTAAGGATATTAATAGGTGAGGTTTTTTTAAAAAAAAAATACCTGGGAGCTTCCTGTCAATCAGTGCTGGTGGGCTTAGAAAGCAAACCAGTGAATGATTTTAGATCCTTCAGGATGAACCATTGATTAGATATCTGTTCTGAAGTTAGAACTCAGTGTTACAGAGGCATCCTTTATATTGCTTCAGGGGTTGTTATCGCCACAAAATGGGCATTTGTAATAGAAGTGGTGACTTGTACCTGTCCTGTATTTATTGCTGTAATCCTGTGTTCCCATTAGATGCTGTTGCAAGAGATGTAAGTTCTCTCCTTGGTACTGTTTTTAATCAATCTGCCTTAAGTTATTTTGTACTCCTATATGGGAAATGGGATTGCTCTAAAAAAAAAAAATTAGGTTTGAGCTATCAACCCCAGATTTTTTTTTTTTGATTCATTGTTATATGGTAGATGACAGTCAAAGCATTTTCATTCCCAGTTACAGCTTCTAGCATGAGTTGCAAGAATTAAAGTGACAGAAATATTCTATCTGGAGACCAAATGATTGTATCTGAACAAAGGATTAATGAAACTGAAGATAACAATGATTGATTGTTATTATTATGTGTAAATATGTGTGTGCGTGTGTGTGTGTGTATACCTGCACATGTGTGTTATTTATTTAATACATTTATATCTTTTCAGTGGAAAATTCCTCCCACTGCAAGATTAAGTCATTGAATCTCAGTATGACAGAAGTGTTGTGTGGTTTTGTTTTTTGCTTTTCTCCTCTGAAATAGTGCAACCTTCTTCCATCTCCATATGGTTTGAACTACCATTCTCATCATCCTTGGTCAATGTAGCCAAGAGTGGGAGATGATAGGTGGTGTAGCTAAAAATCTCTGAAAGGCATGAGTTTTAGGAAAGCTGTACGCAACTTATTTATATTTTGTTGCAGGGATCCAAGTGGGAATTAAGCCACTAAGAATGAAGGCCAAAGCGAAACAAATTGCCCTTCTCTGGATTCCGTTGCTTGGTTTCTCTAGAATAAGGATGGGGAAAAAATATTTGCTGTGATTCATTTTCTACCTGGAACTGTGCAGAAATATCTGTTTTCTCCAACAGCAAAGAGAAAACTACTGAAGTTTCTTGACACTCAGAAAAACCATTTACGATAAATAGCACAGAGAAAACGTATACACTTTTGGACTGGTATTTGTACATCCCAGATTCTTTTAGGAAATTCTTCTGTGTGGAAATGCACAATATTGGTGCAAGAGAATGTTGTTGGCATAAAACAGTTTTCATGGAAAGAAATATGTTTACAGAGGGCTGTATGATTTAATAGCTCTTCAAAACTCTATTACAGTAATATTCCACCAAAATATCATGTGGGTTTAGCAAATAATGCTTTTTCTGCACACATAAACACACACATACACACAGCAATTTTAATAGAAACCTGTACTCTTTTTTTTTAAAAAAATACTGTTTTGAAAAAAATACAGCAATTTTCCACAAAAAAAGGGAAAATTTTATTCAGTGAAAAATATGGATTTTGCCTCAAAAAATAAAAGGAGAGGAATGTTATGTGCATAAGTATATGCTGATATAATTATAAATGTACTGATAAATATACTAATATGATTATATGCATTCCTTGAATTCTAATTTACTCTTCCCCCTGCTTTTTTCTCCCACTCTTTTAGGAATACTGATGCACCGTTTCTACTTTTCCTTTCTTACCCTCAAGTGCATACAGCTCTGTTT
Organism: Ctenosaura bakeri; assembly: GCA_948474755.1. Classification (NCBI taxonomy): domain Eukaryota; kingdom Metazoa; phylum Chordata; class Lepidosauria; order Squamata; family Iguanidae; genus Ctenosaura; species Ctenosaura bakeri. Next base: position 59,540 of record CAOLHI010001847.1, on the reverse strand, counting down.
GCTTCCCAGCCTTTCAGAGGGAAGAGCAAACATGGCTTATATGGGGACGCTGTGGAAGAGATGGACTGGAGCATAGGTATGTTACATATCTGTTTATAAATTTTACATCTCATTTCCTAATTGGCTTTTAGGTATATGAACAGCCTCAGACAGTCTATAAAGGTACAAAATGGTCATTTCCATATAGAGAGGCAACTACCCCAAAATTCTACCTTATCGTTTAATGAGACAAAACAAATTGAAGATGCTTCTCTAATATATTAAGGCAGACTAATGAAGTTTCAGAGCATGTTAAAAACCTAGAAATAGTGTATAAAATATTGGGGTGTTTTCCTCTCCTCCCACACTACATTCTGAATTATCAATGTGGGGTAAAACTATTGAAGTAGCTGTTGTCACAAGAATTTGTAACTAAGCACCTTTTCCCTCCTTCTTTTTCGTTTTATTAGTGGTGATAGAAGGACAGTACACTGTGTAATGACATATCTGTGGTGTTTACAGTCTGGCTCTCGGATGTTTAAAAATGCATTGGATTTTCCTTTTGTCACCAATAAGAATTCCAGTGTATGCAAGTGGGAATATGCATCTTTACTTTTTATATTCTTTCATATATGACTAACACATTTCAAAGGTATTCTCCCTTCTGAGATTATAGGAGGTTGGGGACATTTTCTAATGCTCTTTCTTTCTTTCTTTTTCTATAAAACATTTCCTTCCAGAAAAAAATTGCTTTGTCACAAAATATGTACAGTCTGTGTAAAATAGGATGTCTATTGCACAAAACTAGGTTTGTTTGTTTTTTAGTGTGAAATACCCACTGCAAATAGGAAAAGCAAGGTTAGAGTACACTTTTATTTCTGCTAAGGTAGTCTTTTCATTTGGGTGTCCATTGAGGATTATGAAATGTATGAATATACCTTACACTTAAATTCAAGGTACAAAGATGCCCTACGTCCAAAGGAGTGTTCATGTGTTCCATTGAGGCACCCAGAGTTAGGAAACACAAGGTGAAATAAAAGTAAAATAAAATTTGAAAAGACACACATATTCTGAGGCTATGAGATATTTTCTGATCTCATTGAAAAACAATGGTATCCCGGTAGAAGAAATTTTGTTTCCCCTGGAAGGGGGACAACCTACTGACAACCTAGACATATCACTTTGCTTTACTGTATTACGGCTTACTGGAACTTTTTTCTACCCCCCCCACCTTTTCTTTCCTTCCCCCCCTTCTTTTGTCCCAATACATTGATCCGACCGGAACAAAATTACAGTGGCAAAAATCAATAGATTAACTGAGTTTTTATTCAAGCCAGGGTGATAGTGATGTGGCAGGGGGTGTATTAGCAGTTGTCCATTTGAAGCAAAAAAGATAAGTGCGAAGTGGCTGAAATTTACAATCTCTGTTTACTGTGCAGGTGGGAATCATAAAATGTCTAAATTGTAGGTGTAGTGCTGTGGTTTTGTTACAAAACAGCACTTGGAGGGAACTAAAATGTAACATCACAAGGTTAAAGTAAATTGTTGTTGCTGTGTGCCTTCAAGTCATTTCTGACTTGTGGTGACATTAAAGCAAACCTATCATGAGGTTTTCTCTGCAAAATTACTTCAGAGGGGATTTTTCTTTGCCTTCCTCTGAGGCTGAGAAAGTATGGTTTGCCCAAGGCTGAGAAAGTATGGTTTGCCCAAGTGAGCTTCCATGGCTATGTAGGGATTCAAACCCTGGTCTCCAGAGTCGTAGGCCAACACTCAATCCCACTATACCACACTGGCTCTCTTTAAAGTAAATATCATGTACAAAAGTATGTAAAGAAGGCACATGGAATGATAACAGCTCCACATCTCTTATAATATCCACATCTCTTATAATATCTAATCAGTTCAGAGATTTACCATGATAATAATAATAATTGTAATTGTAACTGTAACAATAATTTTTGCTGTACAGCAAAGGAAATGCTGTTCTTATGTTCAGTAATGTTTGTTGCCTTGTGCATAAAGCAAACTCTTTGATATATATACCGGTACTTGGACATTTGTGTAGGAATGGAAAGGATAATTTAAAACATTCAAAATTGGTCAAAAACTTCTTTCTCAAGTATTGGAGAACTCTGGTGACAATAATCCTGGGCTGATGAGAATCTTCATAGTTTGGGATTTATCCTGCACCAAAGATATTAGTGTTTTTTCTTTTCTTTAGTGAAAACCATTTCTTTTCAACATTACTTTCCGTGCAGAAAATGCTGTTTTTTTGTGCACACAATGCAGTGATTGGGAACTTATGCTTTGCAAAATCTGCATGTGTGGTTTTTTGGACAGAAAATGCCATTTTCTAAATAGCATTTTCCATGCTGAAATAGTGTTTTACACACATGCATGCACACACACAAACCACATGCAAATTTTAGTTAGAATAAGTCCCAAACTGGGAATAGTGTTCAAAACCTTCAGTTTTTGAAGTCTTTCTGGTAGAAGGAAGACAATTGCTAAACTTGCTCATTGCCTTTTTTAAGTCCTTACTTAGCAAAAAATGGCATACTTGTTTTTGTGAAAGAGCCCTAATCTAGAAACTTTTGGCGACAAAACACCATTTTTGGTGGAGAAATACAGGCCAATGTAGAAGGGACGGTCTCTTGTGGGTATGTGGTGATCAGGAGGCTTATCTGTTCTGAACAATCACTTTCCCATTCTGCAGTCAGACAAAGAGGGTTCATTTTGCACTGGACTCTCAACTGCATGGAACTGAATACAAAATGTGTGGTCATTGGCCCCCTTACATAGCAGGAAGGACTGTTTTTGACATCTCAGCCACAACATGTTGTGCCTTGTTATTGCTATGTATCAAGGTTATGGGCCAAATTAATCCAGAGTTCTGATTAATATTCTAAATGTCTGTTATACCAACTAATATCCAGAAAGGTTCATGCATGTACACAGCAACAACGCTGATTTTCTTTTGTCTTATCCAAACACAATTACAAAGGGAGAGCTGTTGCACAGACTATAGACTATAGATACGAATATAGTCTGCTCTGTTTTTTCACATGTTACAGATGAAGCACTGTCTCCTGACTATGGAAGATGCTGAACTATTATCTGCTCATATTAGTCGTTTCTAAGCCAAGGACAGGAATTCTACTCTCCTCAAGGAGTTGTTGAAGTGAGATTCCCAGCATTCTTCAACATTGTGTATGTTGGCTAGGATAGCGGGAAATAGCAGCCCAACATTTGGAGTGCTATCTCTTGTTCTAAATCCACTAACATCCTAGGTCCCTTGTGAAAGAGAGAGAAAGATAGCTGAACGTGTTGTATATTTTCTGAGCGTGTTCTATATTTTCTGCAGTTGTTCCCATTAGCTAATCCCAATTATAATTATTATACAAAGGATGATGCAAGGCAAGCAGGGCTGAGTCAGAAACTACAGAGGGCACAGGGACTTATAGAGCACAGCTTTCAGAGGCAGGCTAATTTATCAAGTTCTGCAAGGGTTCTACTTTCTTTGTGGCTGTATTGGAATGACGCTTCATTTCTAAAGGTAATTATCCGTGAAAACAAGTTCATACTTGAAACAATCAAGCTGAGAGCACAGCAGTGTGAAAAGATAATATTCGCTTGCATTCCTCCCACCCATTCACCTTATGTCCATTTGTGGTTTCAATATAGCAAAGTACAAAATTATTTTGGTAAACAATTCCATATTTATTAAATTATTGCAAAATGTCTCTCACCTCTGCAGTAGATACATGCTTAGTAATGAACTTTGAATCAACAAACACTGATTGTAAACACACAGAGTTCAACCTCATTCGCATTTCTTTCCAAATTTAGCATCAGGATTGAGTGGAGGAATTTCGAGTACCATCAAGCTATAGTGATTGTTCAAGAGATATATCTTTCCTTGTGCCAGCAGTCCTCAACTACCACATATTAGAGTGCTGTTTATTGAAACAAAGAAAACTAGTTAACCTGTCATTATCAGTACTGATGGTATTTTACTACCTCGGATATACTCTCTTAATGAATCAGTTTTTGTTCACATTATCCTATTGTCAAAATCAGCATAGGAGTCATAAATGCTTCTGTGTGTCATACTGAAAGATTTTGAGCAGGGCCTTCTCTAATCCTATGCATTCTGATCACTAAATTTGGTTCCAAACAGAGCATTTCAGGGTAAGGTCTTGATACTGGAATTATCTCCTACTATATAAAAGTCAGTGTTTGTCTGTGCATTTGTCTATTTGTCTGTGTCAGGCAGCCGAAGACCTTATACAATTCACTTTGTGAGGCGAGAAGACCTCATATGATTGGCTGGCTGTGAAGATTCTGTGGAATCCTGGGGTTGGCAGTTTAGGGAAGGGCCTTTAGAATTCTCAGCCAGAGAGCTCTCGGGCCTATGGCTGGTTGCTATGGAGATGAAGCCTACCATCAATAAGGATGCCAGAAAACATTTGGGAGGCATATATGAAAAAAATTAAAGTGACTTACACAACATAGTTACAATGTCTTCTCGCCTCACACAGTAGAATGTATGGGTTCCATATGTGAGGAATCGTAAAGTTAAAATTCAAAACAAAAAATGCTTCCAGAAAAATGTAAAGCCATTGCACAAATTCTACAGAAAGAAAAAAAAAAGCCAGTACATCAGTGTCGCCAGAGAACACAGATTGGATTGGGGACTATGGGGAAAAGTTACTGGTACTGGAATAGACCAGTTGTTATGGAGATGATGCCTAGCAGCAAGGAGGAGGAGAGTGTAGGAACCCAATCTCTGTATGTGAACAACTGTGACTACAGATTGGATTGGGAAATATGGGGATAAGTTGCAGGTACTGGAATAGGCCAGTTGCTATGGACACAAGGCCTAGCGGCAAGGAAGAGGACAGTGTATTCCCTCAGGAACCCAAACTGTGTATGTAGCTAATTCTGAATACAGATTGCATTGGGAAATATGGAGCAAAGTTACAGGAAATGGAGAACAAAGTTTGGTGAGTTCTTAAGAGTAAAATAAAACCCCAGGCACCGCCAGGTAAATATGCTAGTAACTGATATAAGTTAATTATCACAACCAAGTTTGCAGTTGCATAGGGACGTGGGGGCGGGGGGGCTATTCGCCCCAGGCAGCAATGTTTTTGGGGCGTCTCAGCCCATAACTACACCCCTGCATGCCCTGGCCACCCCACACACACATTGCAGCCACACCCCAGTGCATAGTGGCCACACCCTTCGCACCATAGCCCCTCCCCCTCCCACCCACGCCCATAGTCCAAGCTCACCACTGCAAGTTTGGTTTTATGAAACAATTTACAAAAGCCAAACTACTACTCCAGAACAAAATATGTAATCTGCCCAATAACATACCTGCACAAAGTACATTCATTTTAATGCTACATGCACAGAGATGAAGCTTGAACTCCAAAACAAAGTTCAAACATTCATGGAATTGCATTTTGTTCTAGCTATTTTTGGTTCTTAATGATTGCCAACCAGCTTCAGCACTCCATTTAAAACTGGTTTCTATGAATTTATCAGGAAAGAAATGAACCCTGGAGAGATTCATACAGCTTTTGAATTTCATGTTTCTCAAGCTGAATAGGGATATACTCTGGTATAAAATCAATAAGAAAACATTAACCCTGAGAAATTCCAGTGAAATCAGTTGGAATCAAAGGGAACATGTAGTGCTATAGATTGGAGAGAGTCTTCTAGAATGCCTTCCTCTATAACACTTTGATCGTATTTTGGGAAGGTACTTGATGGCTGGATTGTTAATATTTGTTTCTTTGTATTGTAGCTCACCTTTTCCTACCCACCTTATCAAATACTCTTTCTAGAAATAAAAGGAGAAAGATAAGAGATGTAGCAAGAGAAGGGAGAGAAATAATTAACAATTCCATCCTTTTGATGCCATGAGGATAGAACTTGTAGTTCAGAGGTTGTTCAGAGACCCCCCCTTTTTTTTTTAATGAGAAGGAAAACACAGGTGTGTGCAGCAAAAAGAAGCTTTTACAGGTACAGAATGGCCATAAAAAGTTTGTTGTTGAGTAGCTTTAAAATACAAACTCATAATTTGTATGAAGAGGTCCCAGTTTCAATCCTTGAGAAGCTTAGGAAAAACTTTGTCCCTGAAATTCTGAAGAAGCAATACTGATCAGCATGGACAATATTCAGCATGCTGTACTGGGATTCTGGTGTTTTCTTAGTACTTCTCAAAGAGATCGGTGTTGGGGAAAGCAGAGCAATAATGGAGAGACAATATATATATTTACCCTAAATACCTTCACCACATCTTATTTATGGAGGGATTATTATTTATTAAATACATTCTATCCTGGTCTTAAATAAAAAAGTCTACTGGAGTAGCTTACAAAAAATCAGTAATTATACTTTTGCTGTTTTTGATTAGTTTTTTATATATGTCGTACAGGACAGAAAGCACAGGGAAACAGAATAGGTGAAAGAAAGAAAAATGAAGTGAATGGAAATATAACTGTTACGCATTATATTGTACTCAGATATACGGTACTATGTCTATTCTGCTTCTTGGCTGGCTTCTTCTTTGTTGGCCTGTTCTTTTCTTTTTTTCTGTTTCCCTTTTCCCCCCTCTCTGTTCATATTTCAAGTTTAATCTGCTTCTTCTCCCATTCCACTCTGGGCACAATGGTTTTTCAGAAACCTATCTGGGATGGAGGGTCACCCAGATGGGTAACGGACAGCTATGTGGTAGCAGTTTACCAGGAGATATCTACTTTTTTCTTCCTCTCATGGCAAGCTGGTTCTTTAACAGGCCTCCTTGTAACAGTTAGTATCTTACAGAGATATAACATACGTTTAGAATTATAAGAATTATTAATTCCATAGAAGTCAAATCATAATGCTGTTAGCATATCTACTGAAGGCAAGACAGTCAAAAGTGTAGCACCCTGGGCCATTTCTGCAGTACACTGTTACAGTGCTATTATTCCACTTTCAACAGGTTAGGGATGGGCATTTAGAATTCTCAGCCAGAGAGCCGTTCGACCTCAGTAAACTACAAACCCCAGAATTCACCAGTATGTTGAAAGTGGGATAATAGCACTATAACAATATAGTGCAGAAATGGCCCTGGTCCAGTTATGCCTGTCAGTTTCCCTCCCTCTAGCCAATATGGCCAGTTTCCAGGAATTGTGGAAGTTGTAATCCAAAATTTCTGGAGGAACTGAGATAGGATCGAATGGGTTGAACGCACTGCACTTTTGGCAGTGCTCTAGACCCACTATGCTGCCTTCTATAGATACATTAAGGAAAAGATAGTCCTACCCTATAATCTAAAACATTTAAACTGGATTCATGCATACATTTTTACATAACATTTATGCTTGAAAAGAACAACATGAATAGGCAAGTAACTACATTGTGAGATAGACATTACCTTAATATTTTAAAGTGATAAATGTTCATATGTTTCATTATAACATCATGTTACAGTAGCTATATAAAAACCAGAATGGTCCAAATGTGATGTAAAAATACTTTGCAAGCCAGTGGTGTTCACAGCCTTACTAGACTTATGAAATTCTTGTGAGATAGATGTGTGTGTGTGTAAAACAAAAACAAAACAAAAGCCTACAGTGGACAGATATGATAATACCACCAATAGATTCATGATTGCGATTAATTTTGAATGAATATAGTAATTATGTTGTTCAAAAGTAAAATCAAGCAGTTTTGTTGGTATTTCTATTAGGGAAACACTGCCAGATGAACAGACGTAGAAAAGCTTTTGATGCTATTGAAAACAACCGGTGAACATTGAGAAGACCAATAAATAGGCAAAGAATAAGCCAACAACCACAAATCTATGACAGATATCCCTGCTTCAAAACTAATACATTTATGAATTAGTCTACACAACAGCATAAAAAAATAAGGCCTCAAAACCATCAATTCACTGGCTTTATATGACTGCTGAGAAGTAAGTAGCTTAAGGATAACATTTTCTCATTAATGTTCTTTAACACTGCATGAAGTATTTAAGAAAGATTTCCATGTATTGTAAGTATATGCTTTTTAAATATATATCATATGGCTATTGCCAGAGCATATTTGTATGTTACAGAGGCATATTCATGTTGTGGTCCTGAAGGTTTGTTTTAATCCTCTTACCTCCCAAATAGAAATGAGAGGATTAGGCAGTGTCATATATCTAACTATGATGATCTGTTCTATAAGCGCTAATGCGTATGAGAACATCACGGTATCCAAAACTATTAATGGCTATGCCCTGTCTCAGGCACTGGTATGTCAAAGTGTCAGCTGCAATGCCTTGTTCCAGCATTATTTCCTAAAATGTGACTACAATAAAATTCACAACGGTGTAGTCTGTGATGTTAAAGTGTGCTTACTTTACTTCATTTTTTGAAATTGTTTCAGAATCAGTGCAAAGAATCGGGTCTGACATGTATTAGACAAACCATCAACCATCTAAATTGGTACTACACATACAATCAACAGTATAGGTTGGCCACCCCTCCGTTGCATGATCTCCACTATACATAATGTTGGGCTTGTATTTGTTAACAAGTTGGTCATGTCAAGACCAGTATCACTACTGGGTTGTCTGATACAGAATTACTTCTCTGAATATGTATGTATTTCTTTCTTTATTTAAAGCATTTACACCCTACTTTTATATAACAAGGTCTAGTTGTTACACAGAAACTACATAGTTACACAGAAAACAATGTAAAATAAAACTCACATGCATCCACAGCAGTCTAGGGTCATTCGGTCATGAGATGGTCCATTTCACAATGGCCACGCCACATCAATGAAGGTACAAAGCTGGTTCCATTTACAGGGGAAAAAATGAGCTACCAGAAATGTCCTAACGTTCTGGTAACTCATGAAAAAATAAATGCAAATGTGAAGCTCATTAAGAATGTTTCTATTATTCATTCACATCAGCAGGAAAGTATAAACTTTGGAAAGCATGTGAAGCCTTAATTCTGAACTCTAGAAATCTCAAGCTTGAATTTGCTTGTCAAGTAGTTAAATGTACATGGCTATTTTTTAAAAAAGACAGGTTGCATCAATAATGAACTTCTAACAAATGTATTCATGCATTTGTTTTTAGGAGATGAGAGAAAGTAGCATTCTTTTTAAAAGGTATGAAAAGGAGATCAAAGCAAAGTAAACTGTTTTGGAACTACCAGGAGCTTTGAAACTTGGCTTTTAAGAGGAAAAACTAGTGTGATTTTTTTAAAAAAAATCTTTACTTTTTTAGTAGAAGGAACCAATATAAACTGGAAGATACTGTTATGGAGGGGTCTAAATATCCTAAAGGCACCAGATCCTATCTGATCTTGGAAGCTAAACAGGGTCAGCCCTGGATGGTACTTGGATGGGAGACTACCAACGAATACCAGGTGCTGTTGGCTACATTTCAGAGGAAGGAACTGGCAAAACCATTTTTGAATATTCTTTGCCTAAGAAAACTGTACAAAATTCATGGGTTCACGTAAGTCAACAGGTGACCTGAAGGCACATCCACACACTGTGTAATGAGCTTTAAAAGGATAGGTCAGTTTTAAACATTAATACCTCATTAACTGAAAATAATCTGAATACGGCTATGTTGAAAACAAATGGAGACTCATATGCACATTTACAATTAGAAAATTGTATCCATAATTAGTCACACATGGAATAGACAAATTAAAATCAATGGAAAATGTTATTTATGGTTAACTCGGGTTATACCGTAGGGGCTTCTGAAGAAGTGTCATGTTGAAGAGGGAGCAGGCTTGTTTTCTGCTGCTCCAGAGACTAGGACAAGGAGCAATGGATTCAAGCTGCAGGAAAGGAGACTCCACTTGGATCTCAGGAAGAACTTCCTAACGGTCAGAGCTGTCCGGCAGTGGAATATGCTGCCTTGGAGTATAGTGCAGTCTTCTTCTTTGGAGGTTTTTAAGGAGAGGTTGGATGGCCGTCTGTTGGGAATGCTTTGATGAGTGTTCCTGCATAGCAGGGGATTGGACTCGATGGCCCCTGGGGTCTCTTCCAGCTCTATGATGCTAAGTGGGTTTATATCCATGAAGCTCATGAGAAAAAAATGATAATAATAAACAAGGTAGTTTTGAAGGTGCTGCCACATTTCAATTTTTTCCCCTTCCTCCCTCCTTTTCAAGCTTTACTGATTTCACGAGTTGATTACTTTGATCTAGTTCAGTCTGGAATCATCTTAGGGTTTCCAACTGTACTGAGTGATTGAGTGAAATGCTCCACATTTCCCAATGCAATCGGTATCCATCACAGTTAGCATTTCCTTAGAAAGCTATCATTTTCTCCTTTTACCAGATACCCTAGAATGATCTCAGCCAATCAGAGATCACACTGTAAGTTTAATAGTATAACGGAGAACAACTGAGTCAGAGTCTGGGCAGTAAATGTCCTTAGCGTGTCATCATATTGATTCATTCTTTTCGTAAGTAACCAAGCTAGTGAAGAACACATTGTATCTTTAAACAGAAGAAAACAATGAGGAGGGCACAAAGACCATGCTGTGGAGTGTGCTACAAATTGCATTGCATGTAACCTCCATTAAAGGATCAATTATCAATGGCTTTGCCAGTTTAAAGGACATTATCAGCAACCCCAGCTCCCGTTTCATTAATTAAATAGAAGAGGAGACGGATTATATAGTTTTAATTAATTTGGATATTGAGTGAATTGTATAGTTTCTGACTGGAGTATTTAGTTAGTTAGTTAGTTAGTTAGTTGTATTTCTAAGCCACCTTTCTCCCAAAAAACTATTTAAATATGTATTTAAATTTAATTTTTGTGTGAATTTTCTTTTTCCTTTTTCTTGAAAAAATGCAGTGTGATATGGAAACAGGTGAGAAAGTTGGGGAAACATGGAAACATGGGGAAAGTTGTGACCAACTGATATGTAGGGTGATCTATCCATCCTTTAGTAGTTCTTGAGTCAGTCCTCCTCTAGCACAATCCACAGCTGGTTCAAGACCTTTCCTGTCTTGTTTCCTCTCTGATTCATTGCTTTTCTGACATATTTGCTTTAACTGAGCAGGTTTTCTTTTAGAAAAGGCATTATTGTTATATGTGTTTTATGTGTTGTCAAGTCAACTTCCACTTTTGGCAAACCTATGAATGAGAGACCATGCTCAGCCCTGCTGAGATTCTTCAAACTCAAGACCATTGTTTTCTTTATTGTATCAGTCTGTCCATTAATGCAGCCTTCCTTTCTTTCTGCTGCCTTCAACATTACCCAGCATTATTGTTTTTTCGAATGATTAATAGTTTTTCATGGTGTTTCCAAAGCACAATAGCTTCAGTTTAGTTACTTTGGCTTCTAATTACATTTAAATCTTAATTTGCTTTAAGATCTTTTTTTTTTTTTTTGTCTTTTCTATTGGCTGTGGTATTGGTGAAATTCTCCTTTATCATCACATTTTGAATGAGTTGGATTTTTTTCCTGCCAGCTTTTTCCCCCTAGAAAATAGAAAAAGAGAAGGTATGGAGGATCTTTTTCAGTAATAAGTCTTTTCATTTGACTTTACATTAGCTTCTTCATTGCTGACCTTCCAGGTCTTAGTCTTGCTTTGATTTCTTGATGACATTATCTCCTAAGACTGAAAATTGACCCATGGTATATAAAATCTTCAGTTTCATGTCTTCATCATGAGCTGGAAGTCATGTAGACTTTCATTGCTCATTATTTGGAAGTTTTCAGAACATATTTTGTAAGGTGTATTTTTTTTAGAAAAATTGCAGTAGCGTATTTCGGTACTTAACATACCAGTATACTTTTAATTAAAGGAAATTAGTATATGTGTTGGACAACCTCTTGAAATATTAAAAACAGTAGAATTACATGTTGTTACTGAAGACATTATTCTGTAGAGTACATTAATTTCACCAAGAATTTTCACCCAGAAATTCTGAAACTCTGAAAAGGACAAATGTTGAGATTATATATTGAAACAAAATCATCTCATCACATCAAACCCATGTGAGTCCGCTAATCTGAGCAAATTTTTCCCACATATAATAATTTGTCCCACATACAATAATGATATTATTTTTTAAAGAAAGCTTTGAAATGCAAGAGACATGGGCAGGCACATGTATGGCTTCAAGGAAAAGCAGTAAAATCAATGATGTGACAACCAAGTAATGTGACCTTCCAAAAAAAGAAAAAACAAGGAATGTACAAGGTCTGTTTTTGTCAATAACTGGCAAGAAATAAAACATATTCCTTGTGTCTGCTTTGCAAGAAGCAGTGCAGTGTCTGCTGCCAAATTCATTACCAACCATGGAAAAATATGTGCTTTATGTATGTGTGTGTACATATTCAGTTCATCAGCATTTTCAGTCTGTTTCTTAATACCAGGATGAGGAAGATCATTGAGAAGAAGGCTTCTCCATATAAGGATAGATGGAGCTTAGTACTTATATTTAAAATTGTAAGGGAGAAACAGAAAGGCTACAGTCAGAACAGTGGTAACCAGTCATGAGGATGGTGTCTGAGATGTTTTTCCTACCATTCCTTTTGCACTAATCCAGTGAACTAAATCAAAAGTATGGATTGTTTGTGTAATTCAGAAAAAAATTATTTTGCCTTCCAATAGAATGATCTTCAGCTTGGCTTACAATAGGAGTTAATCACACACATCCATGCCTACTGGAGCCTCAAACGTGCATAGCCACTAATACCTTGACTAAATAAGAAGGCTGGAGCATGGTTCCATTCACCTCTGTGTTCTTAGATAGACTGCTTCTGATCTCTCTGGAGAGTGTCCTTCAGTGAAAGGGTCCACCACAGAAAAGGTCTGATTTCTGATCTTCAAATAATGGTGACACCCAGAAAATGACTTCTTAAAAATCAAGGTTTGATATGGGAAGAGGTATCCTAAGCAACTAAGCTACTAGCATTAAGCTGTTACCAAGAGATAGGCATGTCTCCAGATAAGAGAAAATGCATATCCAGAAATCCAGATTGTTCTGTCATTGACTTCTCACTGAATCTTAAAAGATATTGTGAATTGTGAAGTGCAGCCAGCATGGTTACACCTCTTCTAGAATGTGTGAAACAGTCTTGATTTCATGTTATGGCATCTATGTGCTGCTGAATATGGATATGTTTGAAGCTCACATGTTTTACAACCATCTGTGCCAAAATCCTACATTCTTTAACAGAGCATGCATTTAACAAGAACAGAAAAAAAGGTGTTAAAAGGGCCTGTGAATTTAATAAAGGATCAAAACTAACAATAGAAACTTCACCACATATATACAGGATATGTATGAATTAGGGATCTAAATCTTCACACTTCTTTGTGGAAGATTATTAATTTTTTGTGCATTTTTCTCCTTCCTTCCTTCCTTTTTGCATTTCTGGAATTTATGTGAACATTTCACAAGAGGTATTTTGCACAAAAAATGATGGTCACAGTTCACCAAAGTTTTTGGGGAAAAAAGTCTCATAATGCAAAAACAAAAATCAATATTTTTCTATATATTGAGAAACATTTTCTTTTTGAAGCTAAGAGAATTTGTTAATATTCTTTACATTCGCAGTGCAAACAAGTGAAGAGATTGATCCTGATGTTCTCTTCTGATGAGCACTGGACTATACAATTCATTGTTACTTAATACTTTGCTTTGTTCTGGTTTGGTAAGATCTTATGCTATATCCACTTTAGCTGGATCTGTTGACATTTACTTTGCTTTCATATGGAAGGCACATAACATTCCACAATTGTGTTCCAGGTTTACAACAACAAAGGTTGTAAATCAGATCACGAAAATAAGTAATGAATGACTTCTAGGCCAACCTGCCTTGCCAGTACCTTTCTCACAGTTCCAAGATTTCCTGTGCCTTTGAACTCTGCAACTTTCTCCTGTTTCTATTTCTGATGGCAAACATATCACAGTGATAGTATTTGTTCAGGCATTCTCCAGTGATTTATGTAAGCCAGCCTTGATTTTTCTTCCTTATTTTTTTCAAAAAAAGAAATATCATGCTGCACTGACAATTTTGAGAGGGCGAGCAGCATAATTCTGTTATGGTCATAACAAAGTATCCTCTATCAAAGACTACTGTATGTACTGTAACATAAGCTTTCACAGACCAGCACCTATTTAATCAGATGAAGTGATCCTCTAGTCAAGAAAGCTTGTCCTGTCATAAATCTGAGAGCCTCTAAAGAGCCACAATACTTTCCATTGAATGAAGGCTCCTTGAAACCTAACCTTCCAAGCATGTTTTTGAGGTTCCCAAAGTCTTCCATGGTCCCAACAAATATTTTGATTATAATGTCCCCAGGTAGGGCTGCCAGAGTGAAAATTGATAGTACCTTTAATGGTGCATTGGAGAAGGAATATGAGCAGATATAGCTTGTCATGCAACCAGGTAATAAGCAACGCCTGCTGAAATGCCCGCTCCTACACAATCATTAAAGATACAGGAACCATTTCTATTTTCAGTCTGGCAACTCTACCACTAGGAGATACAGGGAAAGGCAGTTTTGACATTTTATCCTGCAAGGGACTTTTTGGCCTAAGAGAGGCCTTTTTAAAATTAATTAAAAATAAACTTGTAACTTGTAGTGTCACATGCATTTTATAACTGCCATTTAGTCCCTGGGCCACTATGAGGCAGACATCAGGAGTAAGAGAGCTTGAACCTCAGGGCGTAAGTGTATGGGGTCTAACTCAATACTGGAAACTTTGAAGTTTCATCCACCTGTTTCTGCTGGTTCACAGTGGGACTATGGAGGCACAAACTATGAAAACCTTCCTGCTTTTGGAGCAATGAAAGTTCTGCTACTATGTAATCCTGCTTACCTTGTCCCAACAGAATCAGAGTTAACATGGGGAATAGGGGAGTAAGAATGACTTCTGCCTATTATGTATTCTCTTTCTTGGCTGGGTGACAACTTTTTCTGTTTTGTAATTTGATGTTGTAAACTTCATTGGAAGAGGGAGGCATGGAATATTAATAAAATAACTCTCTTCTTTGACAGTAATTTTATCTTTCATGCAATACTTCATAATATATTCATTTATCCAGAAGTAACCACAATTGAACAGATGTGGCTTTTGAGTCAGGGCAGTGTGGTTGTCCCTATTTTGCATGTAGCTTGTGGCTCCAGTTACAGAAGATGATCCAAAAAGTACCTGGTGACCAGTTAGCCATGAGTCATACAAGCTCTAGATCCTGGTCTTTGGTCTAGCCCATACCCATTTGGTCTTGGAAGTCAGGATTGATGGATCCATGTTGGCTGCGTTGGGTCCACCAGTCTGTGTCTGGTTGAGGTATGTAGACACCGTAAGGGATGTAGGCATTGCAAGTGAGGCAACTTTTAGCTTTATGCAAAATGTAGTTTGATGCTATTCAGAAATTTGTTCTATTGCTGTTTTCAAAAGAAAAAAAGAAAAAAGAATGTTGTGGATTCTGTAATCCTAGTATACAATTACTGCAGCATGATCTTCAGTTAGACATTCACTTCCAGTTCTGATTTGGGGGATTTGGGTGGGACTTATCATTTTCCCCCTGCTAAAGCTGCTACTTCATTTGTAAAATCTGCTGGATGCTGGATCCAAAGACTCTTTCGAATCCCGGAAGCTACAAGAATAGCCATGGTAGTTTCTGAAGATCAGGATCTGCACCCTTATCCTACTCCGGCACTATTCTGGGTTTCTTTCTTCTTTTAAAGTGGCCAGTTTGATACATTCCGCTAGGAAATGCCCCTTGAAAGAATGGAATTCATATAAATAGTGACCTAACATTCAGTAATAGACTCAATGAGTCTACTGTATTTGGGATTCACAATTGGATTTAGACCTGTATTGTAAGTAGGTGTGATAAGGGAACATAGACTAGGGAGGAAACTAGCAGAAGATTTTTTTTAAATACTATGTTGGTTAGTTTTATGTACACAGGAGAAGCTTATCTCCACATCCATGCTGAATTGTTATATGATTTAAAATCAATTCCCACTGGGGGTATTTTACCTGTTTTCTGGTAGTCTGCTATATTCTGGTATCTACTGTTCCACTTTAAACTAGCCATTTCCGCACTAGACTGTTACAGTGCTATTATTCCACTTTCAACATCCTGTGGAATTCTAGGGTTTGCAGTTTAGAGAGGGGCCTCAAAGGACTCATGGCTTGGCAAACAGCAAGAGATAAGAAGTATCTCTTCATCCTTGGAATTTCAGTATATAAGAAATCAGAACACTTGTTATATGCCTATTTTGTATTCTAACTGGAATCTAACATGATCTTCTTTCTCTCTGTGTTATTTTTTTTCCAGAATTTTTCTTTCAAGTGTTCATGTGATTGCCTAGGTCTGAATGTAATAATTACTTTTCCGTTGACTAGTGAGACAGATTTATCTGATTTATGTAACAAACGATACAGCTCTGAACCTGTAAACAGAAACATCTGAATATTTATCTTGAAAAAAATCTCCAGAAGCTAAAATTAAGATACGAATGCCTTGTTCTCAGAGTTCTTTCCACTTCGTAACTTTAATCCATGGTTTTTGTGTTGAATCAACCAATGGAAAAGCCCATCGTTCATTTTAATGGAATCCTTTTGGCACATGTGTATGCACATCAGCAAGACAAGTTTCTTTTGTCTTACAGAAGATTGCTTGCAGAGATGCTGACAGTTATCATATAGAAGAATGAAAAGCTGCTTTTGAAGAGAGCATTGTGTCTCTCGTGCTCATTTTGTATTTAGGGATATTGAGGGTAGAGAGTCTGTAACTTGACATGGAAGAGGGGATAGAAGGGGTAGATGTTGGAAGCAGGGAGTCAAAAAGTCATGACGTTTGTAGAAGCCTCAGCAACAGCTAATTAGGTCCAAAGAGGCCCATGTAGTTCTTTTTAGTTGTCTTTTTAAGGAGCATGGCAGAGAGGATGTTGGCATTGATTGGTCAGTGGATACATACAGAGTGCAAAGAACCGAACTGCTCACAACCTTCACTATTTTACCACTAATATCCCCTAACAGACAGAAAAGAAAGAGATTTGTACAACAATGGTTCCACACCTGGAGCCAAGGCGAAAGCATTGGCAAAGTGTGGCTCTCCAGATGTTGGTAGACAGCAGCTCCCATTTGCCTGGGACAATGTATTTGACGGTAAGGAATGCAGGGAGTTGCAATTTAATATTTGTCCATCCTGAAGTAAGGCCTGACAAAACCTTTCCATCCCACCTGGTCTTTTGATTGTCCTGCCCAATCTCATGAGATTACTATCCATTAAATAAAGGCCCACTTTCCATAGAAATTACAAGTCAAGTGGGCCGCGTTCAGGTTATAGCAGGTGAAGAGTTAAAGCTGCACTATTCCCCCTGCCACATATTAGGGTCTGAATCCATGTCAGGATAACAACATTAATTCTGGAATAAAATAGGGAAGGGTTGGGCAGGTAGCTATGCCTTTAAAGTAATGTCTGTTTCAACCTTCAGCCGTCTCTGTGTCTCTCAAGTCCCTCCTTTTTCACAGTCCGCTGAAAACTCCGTGATGGTCTCCAGTTTTCTGAATAAGTTCTCCTGTACCATTGCTGCATCTGTCTTTATAAACCTTCCAGCAAGGACCCTCCAGCCCATCAGTTCTTTTTTTTTTTTTTCAGATCTAAGAATAAACCAATAGACTCAAATGAATTATCCACAAACTGGTCAGTCAAAATTTAATGCACTATGAATCTACCACTTCTAGATTTAAAAAGGCAGGAACCACACCTAATTGAGCCACCTATTGGAAACAAGTTTTGACAATAATAATATTTAATTCTTTCTCTTAGGTAAATAACAGTTTATGTACAAAGCTGCTGTGTTTACAGTCCATTCATATATCTGAATAATTTGGGTTCTTACATGGATTTTTTAAAACCAGTTTCCTAGCCTTTAATATGCCACAGAAGCCAAATGTGCAAATAAACTAAAACATTAATAGGTACTCTATGCAAGTGCCTTAGCTCAAGAATTTTGCCTCCTTTTTTTTTTTTTTTTTTAGCATATAGTTGATTTTTGAGGTGAAATCTTCTGTACCCTGTCCTCCATCAACGTGCTTTGATCCTGAAACTTAATGCAATTATTTTTCAGAAGAATCTTCATCCCTAGTCGTCTCTTATGATTCTACAAAATGAGTGTATAATGGTAGCAAACAATTACTAATGTACTAAGAACCTCAAATAAATGTATCATTTTCCTACACAAAGAGAGGGAGAGAAAGAAAGGAAAGAATAGCAATCTGATTAATATAATTAATGTGAAGTACAAAAGAAAGTAATCACAATAAACCTTAAACTCTTTATTAACAATAAACATTGAATATATCCAAAATTGGGTATGGAGTTCTTAGTGCATTATTGAAATCTTAAATAATCATTCTGCCATTGGTTCATATTGATTTGTATTCATATTGATTTGTGGCCCAGTTACTGGTATTATGTCCTAACTCAGGCCCTTTTTGCACCTTACCTGATTCTGATGTGAGTGCATGGGGATCACGCGAGACGCCTCTTACGAGAGGCACTCGCATCCCTCTGCTTCTTCTCCACAGCAGCTCCCTGCTGGCTGCAAGGAAGCGTGAGGGCTCCGCCTCTTCCTTCCACAGCATAGCCGGGTGCTTTCCCATGTTTATTACGGTCATAGACCAGTAAAGAGCTGGGGGAGGAAGCACCCTGGCCGCGTCTCCGGAGGCTCCACACACAAAGTAAGTGCATGTGGGGCCCCGGAGCGACACGTGATCACACATCATTTTTGGCAAAAAGCTGAAAATGATATATTGCGCGATCGTCACCTACTGGCCTCGGGAGCGTCACACGATTGCGAGTCCTCGCAATCATGCAACATTCTAGAGGCCATTTCACATGAGAAATAGTGTACAGAAAGGGCCTCAGATAAACTGGTTTGTCTTAATGAAGGCAGCCCACGCTCCTTGAGGTGTACCTCAATCCAAAGCTTCAAGATCAGGTGCTCATTATGCTTGAATCACAAGGCACTGGTAGTATTAACTACAGTTTACTGAACCAGGCCAGATTCAGACCATGCCATATTAGTTTGAGAGGCTACGTCTTAAGAACTTCCTACTGGTATAAGCTGTTCAACAGTAGAATAGATTCTCTCAAAAACTAATGGAGTCCCTCTTACTGGATATTTTTAAACATAGATATGATGGTCACCTGTCAGGGATGCTTTAGCTGTAGATTCCTTCTAAGATTAACCACAGTTTAGGGTTCAGTTGGAATTCTAAATTATCGATTAACTAAAGATTTTTCTTAAACAAAAGCTTTTAATCTGTTCTTCATAGTTGTAGCAGAGTAAGAAACAGCAGGTGAGAGTGCACAAGCCATGTAATGTTGAATTCTAGATATATTCAAACAAGGCCATAGAATAAAGAGAGTGCATATGATAATATAGTTACGTAGAATAATAGAGCATATCTATATCTATATCTATCTGTCAGCATTGCATTGGCTTTTCCTTGGGGACAAGTTCTCAGATTCAGATAGTGTATAGATTATTCTGTGAGAGGCTGATGGGTGGATGATTTTTGGTTCTCCCATTTTCATTTGTATTTTCAAATATGTGTATATTTCAGCAGTGTAGTATGCAGCAGCACTTCCTTGGATAAGGTTATGAAGCAGAAATGTTCAGCAAGCCATCCATGATGCATCTTTTAGGTTTTAAGGTGTCATAGCACTTTAGTCCAAAAATTAATGACATCCAAACATAAAAGGAGTTTTCATGAAGCAGCACCTGCAGGTCTGCCACCTTGTCATATTTTAAGACAATGTGAAGTAGGATTTAAACAGGCTGCTGAAATTACATTTTTCCCCCTTCAGCCCTCTGAGAAAGGATGTAGGTGGACTTGAAAGCTTAGTCCTATTACTGACATCAATGAAGCACTTTTTATGTATCTCCATTAATGTGTCTACTAATTAAAAGAGAGAGGTTTATGGAATCATCTTGTGGTAGAATATGTTCCAGTACACTTAGTTCATGTGTAATGCTGCTCAAAGCAGAATTTCAGTCTCATCATGTATTTTTTCCACAGGGGATTATTAGAAACTATTCATGGCATGTACTTTGTTTCTAGGGGCAGTCTGTGAAATATATTTTTCCCTTTTTGTTTTAGAATTGTTTTTGAAGAATAATTGTTTGATGGGGGAAAATAACTCAGCTGCCAAATCTAGCTTTTTCCCCCATTAACATTTGCTTTTGGTCTTATCTGTCTTTGGTTTTATCTGTACTAATATTAAATGAAGGGTCTTTTTTTCTAATTAAAAAAACAAAAGCAAAAGCTAAGCTAAGATAGAAAAGAATATAAAATAAGCACATATCTTAATTAACCCTCTAGGTTCTTATGCCCTTGTAATACTACATTAAACAAGGTCTGATTATGCAGGAAAAAATACTTTAGGTCTTCAAGAATGTATCCTTGATTGCTCTATTCATAAAAGCAATGTTCTGCATAGTGTCAGGTTATGTCGTGTCACTACTTCAGCTCTATGGATTTAAGAGATTTTTAATTTTTACATTTACAAAGAACTAATCTTACAGATATTCATAAGTTCTAGTAAAGCATCATCATCATCATTGTCATCATTATTATACCCTGCCTTTTAACCTACATCAACATACAAAGTGGCTTACAAGTTAAAAAAAAGTACAATATATTTAAAAAACACAAAAAGCAACATCAAATTTTAATTATACCATTTATACTAAAAACAGCTTAAAACATTCAGATTTTGTATATTATTAATTTCTAGCTGTACTTTATCACTTTTTTAATCTTTTCACGTCTTCTAGCACATTCAGAAGTAGGCAAATAGATGTTAACAAAATGTTTGAACAAGTTTTCTTGTTCAGAGTTTCAACCAGCTGACCAAACTTTCAGTCAGAATAGTCCATTACATTTAATAGAATCATAGAAATGTAGAGTTGGAAGAGACCACAGGGGCCATCCAGTCCAACCCCTTGCCATGCAGGAACACCCTCAAAGCACTCGCGACAAATGGCCATCTAGCCTCTGCTTAAAAACCTCCAAAGAAGGAGACTCCACTACACTCTGAGGCAGCATATTCCACTGCCGGACAGCCCTGACTGTCAGGAAGTTCTTCCTGAGGTTCAGGTGGAATCTCCTTTCCTGCAGCTTGAATCCATTGCTCCTTGTCCTGGTCTCTGGAGCAGCAGAAAACAAGCCCTCTCCTTCCTCTACATGGCATCTCTTCAAATATTTAAACATGGCTATCAAGTCCCCTCTTAACCTTCTTTTCTGCAGACTAAACATACCCAGCTCTCTAAGTCTATCCTCATAGGACATGGCTTCCAGGCCTCTCACCATTTTGGTTGCCCTCCTTTGGACTTGCTCCAGCTTGACCATGTCCTTCTTGAATTGGAGTGCCCAGAACTGGACACAGTATTCAAGATGAGGTCTAACCAAAGCAGAGTAAAGTGGTACCAGTACCTCCCTCGATCTAGACACCATACTCCTATTGCTGCAGCCGAGAATTACATTGGCTTTCTTGGCTGCTGCATCACACTGCTGACTCATGTTCAGCTTGTGGTCTATTAAGACTCCTAGATCCCTTTCACACGTACTGCTATCCAGTCACGTGTCCCCCATCCTATATTTCTGTATTCCATTCTTTCTACCTAAGTGTAGGACCTTACACTTCTCTCTGTTGAATTTCATTTTGTTAGCCTTGGCCCACCTCTCCAATCTATCCAGGTCATTTTGAATTTTGATCGTGTCCTCTGGTGTATTAGCAACCCCACCCAATTTGGTGTCATCTGCAAATTTGATGAGCATGCCCTCTATTCCTTCATCCAAGTCGTTGATAAAAATATTGAACAGCACAGGGCCCAAGACAGAACCCTGTGGCACCCCGCTAGTCACTTCTCTCCAGGATGAAGAGCAGCCATTTGGGATCACCCTTTGGGTTCGGTCGGTCAACAAATCACAAATCTAACTAACAGTAGCCCTGTCCAGCCCACATTTTACTAGCTTCTTTACAAGAATGTCATGGGGAACTTTGTCAAAGGCATTACTGAAATCAAGATATGCTACATCCACAGCATTCCCTTCATCTATCAAGCTAGTAACTCTATCATAAAAAGAGATAAGATTAGTCTGGTATGACCTATTTTTGAGAAATCCATGTTGACTTCTCTTGATTACCTAGGATGCAATTCATCTGGCCCTGGAGACTTGAATTTATCCAGTGTGGCCAGGCATTCCTGCACCACCTTTCTACCTATTATGTGCCTCATTTCCCCTGCTTCCTCACCTGCTCCCCAACCACCAGGTTGAGTGCTTTTATCCTTCTGGGAAAAAAACTGAGGCAAAGAAGGTGTTAAGTAGTTCTGCCTTTTCTCTTCCCCCTGTGAGTAATTTGCCATCTTCTCTGTGCAGCGACCCTATCGTCCCCTTCGTTTTTCTTTTGCTGCGGACATATTTTAAAAAGCCCTTTTTATTGTTTTTAATGTCTCTGGCCAGCCTAAGTTCTTTCTGTGCTTTAGCCTTTCTGACCTCTTCCCTACATCTCCTAACTACTTGCTTAAATTCTTCTTTGGTGGTTCCCCCCTTCTTCCATTTCCTATACATGTTTCTCTTAACACTTAGCTCAGCTGAGAGTTCTTTAGTCAACCATTCTGGTTTCTTCCGATGCCTTCCATTTTTCCTCCTTATTGGCACAGTTTTAGACTGTGCCTTCAGTATCTCCCTTTTAAGGAACTCCCATGCCTCCTTTCCCTTTCACTATTCTTGACCATGGAATTCCAGCCAGCAGCTTCCTAAGTTTAGAGAAGTCTGCTTTTTTAAAATCTAAGATGACTGTCTGGCTACACTTATCTTCTCCTTCCCACTGAATGCCAAATTCCAATAGGGCATGGTCAATCCCCCCAAAAGATCCAACTACCTCATTAACAAGGTCATCCCTGTTGGTCAGGATCAGATCTAGAATATTTGATCCCCTTGTGGCCTCTTCCACCTTCTGGACCATGAAATTGTCTGCAAGACAAACAAGAAACTTGCTGGACCTTGCTTCCTTGGCAGAGTTTGACTGCCAACATATATCTGGGTAATTGAAATCTCCTATTATTACTATATCTCTCCTTTTTGAATGTGCAGTCATTTGGTTGAGGAAGGCGTCATCAAAGACCTCAGTCTGGGTTGGAGGTCTGTAGTAAACCCCCACCAGAATATCCCTATTGGTTCTCGCTCCTTTAATTCTCACCCAGATGCTCTCGACCTAGCTTTCTGGGTTTAAGTCCCAGATCTCTTCACAGGTGAAAAAATCCTTGACATACAAGGCTACTCCTCCTCCTTTCTTGTTTGGTCTATTTTTACAAAATATGCTATATCCCTCTATTCGTATATTCCAATCATGAGACTCATCCCACCAGGTCTCAGTGATACCTATCAAATCATATTTATTTTGTTGTACTAGGAGTTCAAGTTCATCTTGCTTGTTTCCCATACTCTGTGCATTAGTGTAGAGACACTTAAGTCCCCAGGCCCTTCCTGCAAGTCCTGTACTATAGTTTCTACTCCTCCCGCCATTGGCCGCTTGTACTACTTCTCCAATATCATTTGGGCCTTTTCCCCCTTCGCTCTCCGAGTCCTTGCCCTGAGTAATATTGTCTCCCTCCCCAGTGGAACTTAGTTTAAAGACCTCTTAATTCTCCTTGCAAGACTGTTTGCAAAAACATTCCTGCCAAACTTTGTGAGGTGCAGCCCATCCCTCGCCAGAAGCACACGTTCATGGAAATTCAGGCCATGTTCCAAAAACCCAAACCGTTGCCAGCGGCACCACGTGCGGAGCCAGTTGTTGACCTCTGCTGTTGCCCTTTCCCTACGTGTGCCATATCCTTGAACAGGGAGGAGAGAGGAAATGACCACCTGCGCACCAAGGTCCTTAAGCATTGTCCCCATAAGCTCATAGTCCTTTGTGATGTGGTAAAAGGTGCTCCTCGCAGTGTCATTGGTTCTGACATGAACCAAACTGAGGGGCTTATGGTCAGTGGGCTTGACCAGCCTGGTTAGCCTCTCCGTTATATGGTTGATCCTGGCCCCAGGAAGACAGCAGACCTCTCGATTGAGCTTGTCTGGTTTGCAAATTGCCGGTTCAGTTCCTCTGAGCAAGGAGTCCCCAACAACCAGAACTTGCCTCCTCTGAGGCTTGTCCTGGGCTCCTCGACGAGCATGTTCTACTAGGACTGCCTATTTCCTTTTCTATCCTCCCTGCTTCTTTCAACAATGAATATTGCCATGCTATTTCTGGCGTTTGTTTATCTGTGCAAGCCCTGGGGTTCCACCTACTTTGCTAATCCTTTTATCTGTAGTTACGGTGCTTTGGCTACATTCCATACGCAAAGAATAAGTTCACTATTTGTAAATAGTATGCCTGGTGTCTCTTTGAACCCCTATAATGACATATGGATGATGCAGACCTCTCTTTGAAATTTACTTTTCTGTCTGTCTCTATTTGTTTTGTTTTGTTTTCAATCTTTTCTTGATGCTGTTTTCAGTATGGATGCCACGCATGATACTCAGTGAAACTTCAAGTTTTGATTAAGTTTTAGAGTACAGCTGTTGTCCATTTAGAGTGAAAGAAGCCATTATATGAAGGGATCTTCCAAACCTCTGGTGAGATCTAATGGTTTGCTAGTGGGTGCGATGGCCCCCAGTGGGGAGAACTATACCCTACTGATCATAGTTCAGTGGGGGGTATTGGCAGCACCTTATTTTTACCCTTCTATGTCTCTCCAGAGACTAGGACACGGAGCAGTGACTTCAAACTTCAGGAAAAGAGATTCCATCTAAACATTAGGAAAAACTTCCTGATGGTAAGAACAGTTTGACAGTGGAATATGCTGCCTTGGATCATGGTGGAATCTCCTTCTTTGGAGGTTGGATGGCCATCTGTCAGGAATTCTTTGATGGTGTATTCCTGCATGGCAAGGGGTTGGACTCAATGGCACTTGTAGTCTCTCCTAGCTCTGTGATTCTATCATTTTCAGAGAAGATGGGCATTAAGGAAACCCCAGGAACTAAGCAATGTTTAACACTCTCTTTGCTATATTATTATTATTATTATTATTATTATTATTATTATTATTATTATTACTATTATTACTATTACTACTACCACCGTCATCATCATCATCATTTTTATTTTTATCAAGCTTTTCTTCCCGACGGGACTCAAAGCGGCTTGCAGCCATTAAAAGAACATAATTAAAAACTGTCATGTGCAAAGGTTAAAACAAAAATTAAACCACGATAATAATTAAAACATATTAAAATACGTATAAAAACAGCATTAAAATATCAGTTAAACAGCAATTAAATGACCAGCACCAATAAAAATTACATATAAAATGCCTGTTGGAAGAGGAATGTTTTTAACTGTTTCGTGAAGGTAAGCAGGGAGGATGCCAGTCTAACTTCTTTAGGCAGGGAGTTCCAGAGCCTGGGAGCAGCCACTAAGAAGGCCCTCTCCCATGTTCCCACCAAATGCACCTGTGAGGGTGGTGGGACTGAGAGAAGGGCCTCTCCCGCAGATTTCAACACCCAGGCTGGTTCGTAGGGGAGGATACAGTTCTTCAAATAACCTGGACCTGAACCATGTAGGGCTTTAAAGGTCATTACCAGCACTTTGAATTGTGCCCAGAAACAGATTGGCAGCCAGTGGAGCTGTTGCAGCAGGGGTGTTGTATGCTCCCTGTAACCAGCTCCAGTTAACAACCTGGCTACAGCTCTTTGGACTAGTTGAAGTTTCCAAGCATTCTTCAAAGGCAGCCCTATGTAGAGCATGTTACAGCAATCCAGCTGGGATGTAACTAAGGCATGTGTAACCATGGCCAGGTCTGACATCTCAAGGAACGGGCGCAGCTGGTGCACAAGCCTTAATTGTACAAATGCACTCTTGGCTACTGCTGGGACCTGGGCTTCCAGGCTCAGAGTTGAATCCAGGAGCACTTCCAAGCTGCGAACCTGTGTCTTCAGAGGAAGTGTGACCCCATCTAACCCAGGCTGAATCCCTATTCCCTGATCTGCCTTTCTACTGATCAACGAGCACCTCTGTCTTGTCTGGATTAAGTTTCAATTTGTTTGCCCTCATCCAGTCCATTACTGATGTCAATCACTGGTTTAGGACCAAGACGGCTTCCTTGCCTTGTGGTGGAAAGGAGTAATAAAGTTGGGTGTCATCCGCATACTGATGACACTGAACCCCAAAACACCAGACAACTTCTCCCAGTGGTTTCATGTAGATGTTAAATAGCATAGGGGACAAGACTGAACACTGAGGGACCCCGCAGGCCAGAAGGTAGGAGGGTTCTGGGTTCGGCCCTCTAGGAAAGAATGGAGCCACTGTAAAACAGTGCTCCCAAGTCCCATCCCCGCAAGGCAGCCTAGAAGGATACTATGGTCAATGGTATCGAAAGCCACTGAGAGGTCCAACAGAACAAACAGGGACACCCCCTGTCTAGTTCCCAGCATAGGTTATCCACCAAGTTGACCAAAGCTGTCTCAGGCCCATAGCCAGGCCTGAAACCAGATTGAAATGGATCTTGATAATCCATTTCATCCAGAAACCTCTGGAGCTGAAAGGCCACCACACGCTCCAGAACCTTGCCCAAAAATGGAATATTAGGGATGGGACAGTAATTATCCAAAATAGTGGGATCAAGGGATGGGTTTTTTAGTAGTGGTTTTATAACAGGCTCCTTGAGGCAAATTGGAACTTTACCTTGTCTCAAGGAAGCATTAACCACACCCTCTACCCACTCCACCAGTCCCCCTCTGGCTTTTTTAATAAGCCAGAAAGGGCAAAGATCTAGCACACATGTGGTGGCTGTCATATCTCCAAGGATCCTGTCCACATCCTCGGGCTGTACAAATTGAAAAGTGTCCTTATCACTGGACAAGCAGAGTCCAGAGTTACATCCACAGGATCTGTATCAATCATGGCATCCAAGTCAGAGCGGATCCGAGTGATTTTATCTGTAAAGTGCCGGGCAAATTGTTCACAGTGGGCCATTGAATGGTCTCGATTTTCCTCTCTTGGGCCTGAATATAAAAGACCCGTAACCACTCACAACAGCTGTGCCGACCAGCTCTCTGCAGATGCAATAGAGACAGAAAAGAATTTTGCCTTTGCTGTCTCTATTGCCACAGAATAGGCTTTCAAATAAGCTGTAGCCTGTGTTCTGTTGGATGCATTCCGAGTTTTCTGCCAACATTGCTCTAGTCTCCTTTTCCCATGTTTCATCACCACCAGCTCCCTGGAAAACCAGGGGGATGGTTTGGCTCCACTATGTGAGAGGGGACATTTGAGGATGATTGTGTCCACTGCCTTGGGCTTTTCTATATTCCAGAAATCAGCCAGGACTTCAACAGGACTGCCTGTCAAAGCAGCAGGAAATTCCCCAAGAGCCCTCAGGAATCCATGTAGATCCATAAGCCTCCTGGGGCAGACCATCTTAATGGGTCCCCCACCCCTGCAGAGGTTCTGAGTCCCAGTAAGTCTAAACCCCACCAGGTAGTGATCTGTCCATGACAATGGAGCTACGGAGAGTTCCTCTACTCCCAGATCACATTCACCCCAGCCATGCCAGAACAAGGTCTAGAGTGTGCCCAGCAGCATGGGTAGGACCAGATACCACTTGGGGCAGACCCATGGTTGTCATGGCAGACATGAAGTCCTGAGCTGCTCCTGACAGGGCGATTTCAGCATGGATATTGAAATCCCCCAGTACTACAAGCCAGGAGGATTCCAACATCAACCTCGAAACCACACCTGCTAGCTCAGGAAGGGAGACTATTGTGCAGCGGGGTCCCTAGTCTGCCCCAGCCTTCCAGCTTCAGATAAACACACTCAAACCCAGAGAACTATGGGATGGGGCATCTGTGCAGGGGGATAGAATTTCGATAGACTACTGTAACTCCATCTCCCCGGCCCCTGGGTCTCACCTGCTGCTGAACAGAGAATCCTGGTGGACAAAGCTGAGAGAGATTAACCCCTCCAGCCTCATCCAACCAGGTCTCTGTAATGCATGCCATGTCTACATGCTCATCCAGGATCAAGTCCTGGATGGCAGTTGTCTTTCCATTAACCAACCTGGCATTTAGCAGCAACGTTTTCAACCCAGGGGTAGTGCTGTCAGGACCATCCAGGCTCTTTAAGTTTGGGGATATATTAGGGACACCTAACACCCTATTCCTGTCCCATTTTTAAAGTAGAGTTCCCTCCCCCTTCTGTATCTTCCCCTGCCCAGGACAACAGTGATGGCTGCCCCCTTGGGTCTAGTATCTCCCTTCTTGTTCTCGAAACAAGAAGGGTATGGTATGGACTATCTATAATAGTAGTTGTAATCATAAAGATCAAGAACACAGGATACAATCTACAACCCTCCCTCTTCCTCCGAGCAGCACCACTGGCCCTTGCCCTTTCGCGTTGTCCTCTTCGGTAGCGCGCCCACCCATGCTGGACTCCTGTTTTTGTCTACCAGCTCCCCCAACTCCAGAGCTGAGGCAGGTGGAACTGGCTGGCAGAGTCAGCTGAGTCACAGCTGGAGAGGGCCTGAGTCTGCAAGGACCCAGGAGGGCTAACTCTTCCCCTCACAGTTCTCCAGGTGCAGCCCAGTCAGGCAAGAGCAGTCACAATAACAGCAGAGCTGGATGTAGAATGCTTGCCTCTGCTGGACTTTTCCGGGAAGGTCTTCCTCGGGCTTCCTCTCCTGGAAAGCAGTGCTGGAACCATAAAAATATATCTTTTGTGGATATCAATCTTCCCCTCCCTTTGCCATTAAAGAGAATTGCAGGTTTGATAACACTGCCTCAACAAGTAACTTCCCTGTGATGTTTATATAGTAGTTTAAGTTTGTTTTTATTTCATTTCTGCCATCATCCAATGAGTATGCACCAATTTGGATTTTTTCCCATTTTTTTCCATTTTTCAACTTCTTATCATTCAGAAAATTCAATTTTCAAAAATTACCATGAGTTTAATGAGCTTCCAAGAAATGGGGTGCAAGTTAATAAATCAAAATTTCTTCCATTTAGATAGACATACCACAAGCACTTGGAAAGGAATGGTGGTAGTTACCTAGAGTGTTACTCAGGTGTAGGGGCATAATCTTCTCTTATTTCATTCTCACACCCAAGAACAAGTAATTTCAACAGTTTTCATCCAGCTGTAGTAGAACACAATTGTGTCTGCACAATTTTAATCTTTATTTACACTTTATTTACACTTCAGGAAAATCTGTTTGTGCAAAAATACAGATGTCCTTTTCGCACGAAACTTCAGATTGTCCATGTCTTCGAATTTTGCAGTGTATTAGAATATTTTAATCGACACAATGAACATTCACAATTTAGAATAAGTTTATGGACATTTTCACTGTAGTATTAGAGTTATTTAAATAATAATTGTAAATAACTTGGCAGATACGCACACACACACACGCACACACACAATGTGCTCAGTGAATGGATACATTATCTCAGAGTCACTTGCAATATATATATTTCATAGTGTTGCTCATTCCACCTATCATCCAGGAATACTTCTAACCTTATTGTGTAGTAGGTCATCATGACATTAGACTTACTTTATCTCACAAGAAGCAGATATCATCTTCTTTATTTGTACATCACTCTTCTATCCATTTGTCAACGTTAAGGAAATAAAGATGCAAGTTCCATCTTATTTTTGTAACATCTATTTCCAAGGAGCAGGAAAATGTGCAGTTTTGAACATTGTCAGATGTCAAATACAGATGAGAAATGATTGCTTCTAAAAATAACTAGTTATTTTAACTATTTTTATTCTTCACTCTGCTATATCATAATCATTTTAGTTTACATTCTCCTGTTCTGTCATTGTCATTGGTAAAAGGATGGCTGAAGCTGAAAAATTCTAACTGATTTTTTTTTTTTTTAATAACTAGAACTTGTACACCCCTTGGTAAAAACTGCCCTGAGATTTAGAACTGGCCAAATTCTAAAAATGCTATTAGTCTACTTTGTTCATAGAATTTTACAGGGATCTGAATGTTGTCAACTTCAATTCTGACATGAAGCAATGGTATCATCAAACTTTACCAGAGCTGGAGGCTTCAACCCCCTTCTGGTTCTGTTTACTCAGTTTCAGTCACTACACAAAGATGGCATCATCTAGTCTTGCACACTCTGTTGTTTCTTTTATCCCATGGAAAGTGGCATATCTGAAGAGAACTTTGTATTCCCCACAGAGATAGGAATTTATTCCCTTCAGATTTGTGGCTTCTCATGTGAGGAAAATGCCAAGGGAACAGGTGGGGCTAGGTGCTGCTCTCTACACATGTTGACTGCAAACAGGAAAGCAACACCTGAACAAGGCTTACATCTCACAAGGCTTACATCTCCAAGTGAAGCTAAGACTTAACTTTTCCTCAGTCTAATGCTGGTGGGGAGTCAGTAGCATGGCCAAATGATATACAACTGATCTTATGACTGTAGGCGGCAGCCAAAGCATGTTGTGGTCTGAGTTACATCAATGGTTGGAAGAGTTACTTCTTTGAATAACCATACCCTCCAACATTTCACAGATGAAAACTGGGACATTTAGCAACATCAGAGTGTGGTAAAGATAGCAAAAGATATTGACGAGGAAGAACACACAAGGTAGGAGAAGCTGCAAGAGTTTCCTTTTGCCTGGGCCTACAGAAAAAAGCAAGATTCCTCTTCTCCCCTCTTCCATGCTGAATTAACTGAGTACAAAATACTTTTGTGCTTTGAACCCACTTTGCAGCAACTAAAGTAAGCTGAGGACAAATGGAGAAAGTGGGACAAGGAGAGAGAAACTGTGACATCATAAAAGCAGCTGGAAAGGTGGAACAGCAGAGGATTAAGTTTCCCTTCTAAGTGAGGAGTATTGGAGTTTGTGGGATACAATTCACTGGATACCCAGATAGCATGGCCAGTGTATAGTGACAGTCACTCTGTGAAAATGCCAGTTTGATCTATCAGCTGATCTCCTTCTTTGGCCTTGCACTATATTAAGCAAAATTGAATGTTGGCATTTTTTTTTTATTGCACAGAAAATACTTTGATATCTGAGCTAAATCAGATGGACAAATTTGAAACAAAGTAGACTTTGAAATACTATATAAATGGTCAGATGGAAGTTAGCTTTGGAGCACAGCACATAAACTAATTTTTGGGACTACAACTCTGAATATTGTAGGGTGGGGGGTTGTTGTTGTTGTTTTTTGAAAAAATAACTTTTTCAGACTCTGATCTATTTTGTATACACACACTGTATTTAATGCCTGTGTGTATTCATAATTTATGTACCTTCCAAATTTTCACGGATTAAAATTGGGACATACGTGGGCAAGCAACACCAATGTTAGGTTAAGATGGTAAAAGTTATTAATGAGGAAGAACACAGAAGCTATAAGTGGCTGAAGCTGTTTGCAACTTATAGGGAAGGGCAAGATTCTGCCTCCTCCCTGTTCTCTTCCCTCTCTTGAATTAATTGAGTGCAAACTACTTTTCCACTTTAAACTCAATTTGCAGCAATGGAAGTAAAATGAAGGGAAAGGGGTGAAGTTGGAGGATGAAAGAGAAATAGGAACATTATCAAAGCAGCTGAAAAAGAGAATTAATTGGGGTTATCCCTCCCAAATCAGGAGGGTTAGAAAGTATGAACATATAATCATCTTCCCACTGCTTTTGTCTCTATTGGTACCATTTTTGTGAATATTCTTAAATGGTTATGGCCTGGCCATTACAGAGACCAAGGCCTCCACTAAAGAAATGGAAAGACTTCTAACAGTCACACCAACAGTTGGGGCTTATAGTTGTTGTTTTTTTATTGACACTTTGATTGAACAAAATAACTGTCATTTTACCAATGCAGCTAGAATAAGATGGAAGCAGTTCTGAGTAGCTAATCTGCACAGTGTATAGAAGGGAAATTATCTCTTTCCCTCTTGCAGATCCAAATCAAATATTTATGGAGAGTTTAAATTTATGATTTCTGTTCCTTTTGTCCTTTTCCCACTACAGTGTGAATAATTCTTAATGTGTAAAATGTTTTGCTTGCTTTTCAAAAATTAAAACCTACAGTATGAGACGAGGCAGTTTGTACCAAAGATGCAAATTCCATAGAAGAGTGAAAATGAATGAATGAGAGAGAGGATGGAGAGACAGAGATAGAGAGAGAAAGGAGATGTCAAGCCTATGGCCATTTCCGCACCAGCCTGTTATAGCGTGATGATTCCACTTTCAACATCCTCTGGAATCCTGGGGTTTGCAGTTTAGGGAGGAGCTGGATGGCCCCTCCCGAAACTGAAAACCCCAGGATTCCAGAGGATGTTGAAAGTGGAATCATCGCGCTATAACATGCTAGTGCGGAAATGGCCTATGTTACAAAAGCATGCCAATCAGAATGGAAAGTGAAACAGGTTTTAGGCCTGCACCCTGTAGTAAGAATGCTGGGCTCCTAAAATGGATGTAAACCAATATAAACTAGAGTGCAAATGAAAATATCATGATCAATGCTGGGAAGTCTGAATGGGCTTTGAAATTAGGCAATTTAGAGAGTCATGAATGTGACAGCAAGCACAAGTAAAAGTGGAAGTATCCTCTTTTTAAGAACTTGGAACATGGAAAAAGATGACGATTAAACAAAGAGGAATATGTTGTTAAATCTAGGTAAGAGGAAAGACTAAGGCATAAATATATTTGATTCTGCAGTGTATGGCAATCTGTTTTGATATAAAGTGGAAGGAGCAGAAGCCTGAAAGGATTGGCCTCTCTGTAACAAATCTTCTGTAGTACCTAATAATGTTCTTTGCTGCAGTGCCTAGAAAGCAGTCTTTGAATCTTAAGTTCAAATCCTCATTCAGCTATAAAAATTACAATTTTGGCTCAGGTAGATTTCTATCTGAGTTATTTTTTAATTATTATTTTTAAAACAGTTGTTAGAGAAATGTTTTCCTAGTCTCCATCATACACATATTGTCTTAAATTCAATTGCTGACTAGAATTCAATTCCTAACTAGAATAAACCCACTAAATCAATGAGAATACACTATGTGAACACTTAATGTATGTTCCACTTATTCTGTGGATCTAATCTAGAGGGGATTGACAACTGGATTTTAGTAATTGACCACAAAGTTTCTTTACCTCTATGATGCAGTGATTTCAGCCATAGGATTTTATCTCGAGAAACCAGATAAGTTTAGTTTCAAGGATTGTCTTCCTTAGACATTTTTCTAGATTTATCACTGTAGTAAACTGTGTTTTGGAAAGGTAGAGAGGAGTGTAGTTTAACTTCTAATTTGTCCTTTACCATCTTCATGATTCATGCCTATGTATCTTTACTCTAAACAGTTTAGAGGCCTAATCATACCCTTCAACTGTCCCAGTTTGAACAGAACAGACCCAGTCAATCCTCCATTGATCCACGTTTTCTGCTGCTTTAAAAATGTCCTAGTTTCTCTTTCCTACTTTCTCCCTTTTCCCACAGCTTACTTCAGTTGGTGCTACACATGGTTACTCCCCAATTGTCCTGATTTAGCAGGGGTGATTCCGATTAATTCTGTTGTGTATCCAGCAATCACTTTTTTTATATATATCCCACCTTCCTCCCAGGCTGAGACACAAGATCTAGTATTGTCCAATTTTTTCTACTGTTTTAAAAATGTCCCAGGTTTTCTCTTGTCTTTCCACTTTTGTCCGCAGTTTATTTCAGTTGATGTGAACTGCGTTCATTGTGCAAGAGTAGTTTACACTCAGTTATCTCAGTGGAGGAAGATTGAGACGAGACAAGAGGAGCAGGCAGAATCTTTCCTTTCCCAGTAGGCTCAAATAAAAGCAAACTGCTGCAGCTTCTCCTAGCTTAAGTATTCTTCCTCATTAATAACTTTTACCATCATGACTGCACACTGATGTTGCTTGCCCTCTCATATTCTGGTTTTCATCTGTGAAATGGTGTAGGGTATGCTACACCGGTTAGTCTGGCAAGCCACTTTCTTTCTATCTGGTTTTCCTATAACCTCCTGTAAGTTCCCTGAGTTTTGCAGGGTAATGCACATTTTTGCCTCTGGTATGGGGCTACACAAGCCCCTCTACTTGTCAGAATAGGCCCCAGGAACAGGAACCCTCCTTTCTTCTAATTCCCTCCCAACCTGTGAGCTTCACTGTAGCTTACAGAAAACATCTTCTGATGGCGTATATAATTCTTACCCCCATGATGAAGTATTGTCTTCGTCCTAAAGGTAAGGAAGGTGGTCTTCCAGGAGACCCAGTAGCCAAGAAACATAAAGTGTCCTGGAGGATAGATGTATATCAACTGCATATACTTTCTTCTGATGGAATGTGAGAGAACTTCCTTTACTTTTATTTCTGTTATTGCATTTATTTCTCAACTATTTGCAATAAATACAGTTGCATTTAGGATCCTAAATTAGTGACTTAATTTTTCTTTACCGTACACTTGATCCTAGTCTGGCTAGAATCTGAGTGGTTCAGGGCCATCAGGGTATTGTACATCATGGTATATATAACCTTATACAGTGGGCCTTCAGTACCCACTAGGGTTCGGTTCCAGGACCCCCATGGATACCAAAGTCCCATTATATACAATGGCATAGTAAAATGGCATCCCTTATGTATGGAAAAATTAAAGTTTGCTTTTTGGATTTTTAAAAAATATTTTCAAGCCATGGACTGTTGAATCTTTGGATACAAAATCCATGGATGTGGAGGGCCAACTGTGTTCTAGATTCTGCTTCTATAGTAGATCTCCTTATTAAAAAAATTAATTGATCACAAGCAGTACAGAGGCCCTTTGATGCCTGTGTCGTATTTTAAATCTCAGAAATAGACCTGGACTCAGGGATACTTTTCATATTAAACACTGCCCAGGTCTTCTATCTAGCATGGAACTGGCATAAATGATAATATTTTTATGGTAAAGCAGCTGATCAAGTTATTTTTCATGCATGCTGAACTGAAATCTTTAAATGCTCTCCCTCTGTTTCCTTATATTTCTAAAGGACAGATTCTTCAGACATTAGATGAATTCAACCTAAGCAGGCAGACACTTGTGTACTTCACATCTGATCACGGGGCACATGTTGAAGAAATTTCAAGCAGTGGAGAAGTCCATGGTGGCTCTAATGGAATATATAAAGGTAGGAGGAAAAGTGTTATTAATAGAAAACACATATCTATTTTTACACAGAAATTGTATTTCTGTGCAATTGCATTTCTGTACAGAAAGTGTTTAATGCACAGAATTATGTGTACTGCTCAGTAGAAAGCATATTTTCTGCACAGAATATATGCTTCTGCATACACAAATAATTCTCTACACAACTACTTCCTAAAGCAAAAACATTGATCAGGAACTTTACAGAAATCTTCAGGTTTTCATGTTGGAAACAGAATCCTGCAAGAATGAATAACAGAAAAGACGTACCACCTAAACTACAGGTAGAGAGCTGTCAGATTACCAGTATTGCAGAAAAACCCAACTACCAATTTGGTTCGCTTTTCTAAATGGAAGGAGAAGCATTGTTTTATCCTTGGTTTCAGCTGACAAAAGGTCATCCATGCACATAAGTGATAGTTTCAGAGCTCTTAAAGTATTAACTTACAGAAAAAATATACATTTCAGCAAAGCATTTAATAGAGTGGTTGGTACAGTATACATTCTGTAATGTTGCTAATATCACCTATTTAATTATACATTCCCTTCAAGACCAGGTCCCCACAGAAGAATGCATGCAATCTTGATCACAGCATGGATAATATTATGTAGAATCAACCTTGTATAGTGGTTTAAGCTTTGGTCTAGAACTCTGGGAGACCAGGGCTCTAATCCCTACTTGGCTTTGGAAATACACTGGGTAGCCTTGGGCAGGACACACACTCTCAACCTCAGAGGAAGGCAGTTGCAATCCTGATCTGAACAGATCTTGTAAGAAAACCCTATGATAGGTTTGCCTTAGTATCACCATATGTCAGAAATAATTTGAAGGCACATAACAAAAGCAAATAAATAGTATAAACAGTTTAACAGTGCAAAAACCCCTAGATAACTTCAGTGAAAACCACATGGTTGTCAAATCAAAGCAAATAAATAGAATAGAAGTGAGAGGCCAAGAAGTCCTTTTGAATCTTAAATATTTGACATGAGAATGAACAAAACATGCCTCTGTTTATACAGAGATTTTAATAAGCAAGGTGGGAGGTTTGTTAGAGATGCAATATTTCTTAGGAGAGTAGAAAGAGAAGAGGAGGTATAAGCAGCAATTAATCTCCTTTCCTGAAGTTTTCTCCATTCCAAATAAATCTATGCATCTTAACCTCTGTGAAATCTCAAATTTTTATATACCACAAAATCACAGCACTTCGCACGTAGATATTCTTCTATTTGAATAATTTTAATTTCCATTTCTTACATTTTTAACTGTAACATCCCATGTTTCTAAATTCATAAATGGATGTAAGGGTTGGGTTTTCCTATCAGAAGAAACAGAGCTACATCAGATTCTGAAATTAGGTATCTAATTAGTTTAATGAGCTTCTCAGGCTCAAGAGAGTCTAGGCAGACGTATTGAAATGCTGGCTGCCTCTTTTTATAGAGTATTTTAGGAATTTAATTTCACACACACACAAAATAAAATATGTGACTCACTGTATACTTCTTCGTCATTCAAAGTTTGTATGATTAGGCCATTAGAACAGAAATATGGAAAATTGTGATGCAAAGTTTTAAATGAAATAACTAATTATTGTGGGGGGGCATAAATAAAACCAGAGAGTCCTGTCTCTAAGTGCTGATTTTTATGTTACCATAGTGACATGATTGCTATTTCCCTGTAACTGTATTCATTCCCACACTGCTCGAGTAAAATCTATTAAGATGCACATAAATTGGGAGAACTGCATGATTCTCTGATGGGAGAATAGCATTTCTTCTCTGATGCTATATGAGCGAGTCTTAAGAAATCAGCTTTAGAGAACTTGCAATATTGTGGTGAGGATGGTCATTGTCAACGCATGTGAAGGAGGATACATAAAATAACCTACATATTTTTCTAGATAATGAGCAAAGCAGATATGGGCAACATTCAGGGCTCCAGATGTTGTCGGACTACATTTATCATCAGTCTTAACAAATATTGCCAATGGAAAGGAATTCCTGGAGATATAATCCAACAACATCTACTGGGGCAAAACATCAGCACAAACCAATATAATCAATGAAGAGTCCAACAACATCTGGAAAGCTACACTTTGGTCACCTCTGGAATATAGGGAGGATATATATATTGCAAAGATTCTGTTTGGTAGTGGAACATTTCAGTGCATTTTGCATGTGGTCATCATCTAGGATTTTGGGCACCCTAAGTCCCAAATACAAAATATTTTCTGTTCAGAATGTAGAAAACAAAATACAAGAAAAAAGTATGAAACATTATGTTTTTATATGTATGTACATTTTAAATCCTAATTTGGAACATGTTATTGATAGTTTATATGAACAGAAATAATACTGTAATTGTCAATCAATATAGTGGCTTTAATAAGGATACTCAATAGGGTATCTTCTGTATTCAAATGTGTAAATATGAAACCAACCAATTAACCCTCTTATCTGAGATGCTGAAATCTAGTCAGTGGTAATTGGCACTAGCCTAACTTGAAAGCTCTCAAAATATCTTCACATTGCATCTCTGTCATTTAACATGATGTACAATGAGATCTGAACTGATAATGATGCATAAAAGGCTTTTGAAAATAAAGTGATTCTCTCCAGCTACCTTAGTTGCATCAAAAACATGACATCAGTTGTTTGCATTGAAATCTGAGGTTGTGAAGAGAGTCTCAACCAGAGGATCAACTCAAATGAGAAGCAGAACTTTGAACACTTATCTACAAACACTTATCTACAGTGTTTTTTCTTGCATTTTTTATTTATGCAGTAATTATACTGTACATTTTGCCTATAAC
This sequence comes from Ctenosaura bakeri, assembly GCA_948474755.1. Classification (NCBI taxonomy): domain Eukaryota; kingdom Metazoa; phylum Chordata; class Lepidosauria; order Squamata; family Iguanidae; genus Ctenosaura; species Ctenosaura bakeri. The sequence continues at coordinate 21,491 of CAOLHI010001847.1, read as the reverse complement.
AAAAGCCCCCAAAGAAACTTCAAATTAAAATCACATTTAAAAAATATAATACAATGAAGGCTGAGTGCTCAGAGCAGAACAAAAGCATTTAAATTTAAACCAACCTGGTTTAAAACATTAAAGCAACTTTGACCATTTCTGCCCTACACTGTTATAGTGCTATTATTCCACTTTCAACACCTATGGAATCCTGGGGTTTGCAGTTTAGGGAGGGGCATTTAGAATTTTCAGCCAGAGAGTTCTTTGGCCTCAGTAAACTACAAACTCCAGAATTGCACAGGATGTTGAAAATGGAATAATACCACTATAACAGTGCAGTGTGGAAATGGCCTAAGTCAGAACTGATTCTACAGGCACACTATGACAACAATAATAGAGCCAGGGTTCACAAGGTTAGAGTCCTGGGACTTTTTGATGTGTCACCTTGCCTCAGGCTTCCTTGTTTCTTATGAGTTTATCTGTAACCCTTTGGGTAGCTCAAGGAGAAAACTGATTTTGCAAGCAACAAGATATTGTTGCAAGCTATCTCTGTTGTGATAAAAAGTATTTTGAGCTGATCTGGCCTTGTATGAGCAGTTGAGACTCATTAGATATATAAAACAGGTGTTTCTGACGAGAAGAACTAGAACTAGTCCATTGATTTGAATCAACATAGCTGCCTGTCTCCTTAAGAATATGGCTTTTGTGCTATTAGAATAGCACATACATTTCTACATTTAATGCTACATGACTGCTCATATTGCAGATGGAGGATCTTTAAATAGAAGTGTTCTCTACTTTGGATTTTCTACATTTTGGGATAAAGTACAGGTACCTGTATATAAAACGGTGTAAGGAAGCAGCAGAGGCAGCTTTAAGCCCCGGCTGCCAGACATACTTTCTTCTGTGTCCTCCACTTCCAGAGAGGGGAGAAGAGTGGAGTGGGAGGGAGAAGGTTCACACAACTGAGTTTGCAGCCAAACTTTGTGCAAATGGCAGCCATGGTGGCTGCTGCTGCTGCTCCTCTGCTGCCACCTCTCCCCCCGCCACCAAAGTGAGGCGACTGCTAGAGACGATCTCCATCCATGGCCCAGAGAAGAGTGCCATGCCAAAAAAAAAAAAAAAAAAAGTCTCCTCTCATCTCCCTTCTGCTTCCATCCCCAGAATCTGAATCGCAGTCAGTGTCTTTCCTAGCCAAGTGTTTTGCAGAAGGAAACTCAGTAACTGAATTCAACTCTGACAGTGACAGCAGCAACGGCAGGGCTGCCAGCTGCTCACTTCCATCTTTGAGGTGGCCGCTGTGGCACTCTTGCTCTTTTGTTTGGCTGGAGAGAGAGGCTGGGATTTGTGAAATGGTGAGAGGCGTGGATTCCAGACATTTCATAGATCCTTTCATCTCTCTCTAGCTGTGTGTCTCTTCAGCCTCGCAAATTTCAGTATGTATGTATTGTAGCTCCAAAAGATCTTGGAGCATCTCAGAATTCAGTATTCAACCTGTATGAACAGTTATTTTAAAAAATACTGACATACACACATCTTGCCCCATTGGCTGGAGGACATTGTTTCACCTAATATTTATTTTAAAAGATTTGCAATTAACTGACAGATCTTACTAATTAAAGTTTGTAGTTTTAGTATCTAATCAACCTTTGATTTGTTTAAATAAAATGCAGCTTAAAGCTAAATGGTTGCATTTTTTTTTCAGGTGGAAAATCTACAAATTGGGAAGGAGGGATTCGAGTTCCTGGTCTTCTCTATTGGCCAGGAGTGTTGAAGCCTGATATAAGTATTGATGTGCCCACAAGTAATATGGATATATTCCCCACCATAGTTAAACTTTCTGGAGCACAACTACCTAATAATAGGTATGACAATGTAGTTTCATTTGTTGTAAAAGAAGTCACTTCTTTTTTTAAAAAAAAATCCTTGTTTGTTAGGCTTGAAGGTACTTTCATACCTCATAAGTCTCTTAAGGTCAGTTCTATTTGTCATATCTTGTACATGTTTATAGGAGCAATTTCTTCATCTGATGACTGACTTGTAGTTGAACACAGATGTTCTTTCTAGACTTTTGTTGACCATACCTTTTACAAACCATTTTTAAAGCTTCTCCATCACTACATACAACTCTGTCTGGCTCAGCTCCAGAACCAGAGTTTTATGCAAATGATGGAAAATCAATCTCCTACCTCAGCTCTCTCAGTTCCTCATAAGAGCTGTCTGATCCTCTCACAGAAGTAGACATGTATAATCTGTGAATATCTCCTTATTCAGGAAGGAGGAAGAATCTCTTGCATATACACATCATACACTAGACGTATTTTTCTTTATACAACTCCAGAGTGCAGGAAAGGGGTGTGTTAATGATGATGAGGAAATCCAAGACTCCATCAGTTCAAATAAGTGGACACTTAAGTTTCTGTTCAAATGTATAACAAAGGATAACATTACACTCTTTACAATGTTTTCCACCAAATGTTATCTTCCCATTAATATATTTTTCCAGTACAAGATAGTGTTAGAATAAAATGATATAAAGCTGTGTCCTGAAAATATTTGGGCAAGATAGGAAAGAGCCTAAAGGAACCAAAATATGGATAGACAACCACTCATGCTACTAGTGTGATGTATATGTATGTATATCTATCATCTGCCTCATACTTTGCAACAGCCATGTTGTACACAAAAGAAGCATTTTTTTTAACTGTTGTTCTTCACTACTGCAGTGTTCAGTGATTTTTTACTCCATAGCTAAACTTCCAGGCCTTTCCCATGAACCCTACAACTACTTTGATCTTTGTGTTCTATAATAACACAGTAGCAGTACTTTTAATTGCTTTTTTCTCTTTGTAGCTTAAGAAGATGGGTTTTTCTTCCTGACAGTTCTCTATACCTACCTTACGTGTTCCTTTTGATCAAGCTATAGATGCTTGGGCATGATGCCAACACTGTTCTGTTCTTTCTTATACACAGTCAATAAATCACCAGCTGTGAACTTTCCCCCTGCAGATTTAAAGTAATAACCATCCTGACAAGTAGTGTTCATTTACATCATGCAAATTTTAAAGTGATTCACCTGATCTAAATTCAGAATATCTTTTCCAATCTTTGCTCCAGCCAACAAGTTATTTCATAACAAACTTGCCATATGCTACTCTACACAAGCTTTCTGGTTCAGTTATTTCTTTAGTTACTAAGGCATTAGTAGGCAATGTTTGGGCAGAAACCTGATAGTTTATGGATATTCTTGGGAGTCTGAACTTGCTTGCTTACAGTCTCTCTCTCTCTCTCTTTCTTTCTAATTTAGCCTTTTGTCTTGTAGGATGAATGTAGGGCTTTCCAAATGCATTCTGCTGCCTCATGGAGAACAATAAATTATATTCCCCACCCAATTAAATCAATGGACATAGTACCAATGTGTGTAGCTATGGGATGGGAGCCAAAATGCAGATATTTCCCCTCCAAATAAGAATCCTGTACCCATCTGAAATATTCCTTCAGTCTCCAAATCTCTAATATTTCTGAAGGTGACACACTGAAAATTCTTCACACTTGAACTCTGATATTTGCTTTGTTCGCAACCCCTTGGTAACTTTGCCAGCACCTGTTCCTTTAAAACCCTAAGCTCTGTTTCTAGCAGTTTTCACTTGGGGCAATGCCTTCATTACCTTTAGCTACTCCCTTGAGTGTCCAATGTGATAAGCAAATCTCCCTAAACTAGCAGTTTAAAAAAACAGAGAATAACAAGGTAAACAAATATTTGAGAGCCAGTGTTGTGTACTGGTTTGAGCATTATCTATGACCCTGGAGGCCAGGATTCAATTCCCCTCTTGGCCATGGAAACCCACTGAGTGATGTTGGGTGCATCACATACTGTCAGCCCTAGAACACCCCATGATAACTTCACCTTAGGATTGTAATAAGTCAGAAATGCCTTGAAGGCATACAACAACAGCAAATAAATATTTGTTACCCTTATGAAACCTTACCCTGTTGACCAAGATTTATATGTAAAATATATAGAAAATAGTGGTCAACATTAGATTTCTGCTTGGACCTACTAAAGTACACCCATAATTCTCAACTCCTTTTTTTCTATAACATGAATTAATTTGCTGTAGATTGATGATGTCATTAAAAATTTACCAGGCTTACTCACCTGCATTTGGTGGTTTTTTAAACCAATTTTCTTTCCATTTTCTCCAATCTAAGCCCATTGTTTTCAAAAGCCATCTGGCTTAAAAATTTCCTTTTCTCTTACTCAATTGATTAAAAAAAATGCAGACTCTGCAGTGCCCCAAAGGGACTTATTGACAGTGCTTTAAACACCTGCAAATTACAGGACATATATCTTAATCTACAGTGAGTTGTGATTGTTGACTGTTTTCACTGTTAATTTATTCATAACCCAGTTTATCTCATTCAGTTCAGAAACTGAAAAAAATAATCCATTATTTGCTATGTTTTTGAGTAGCAATTGATTTCCAAAATCAAACAAGAATGCTATCACATTCCAGAAGCAGGTGGCTCCAAAGCAAAGATTTGGAAAGTTATCTTTTGGACTGCAACTCTAAGAATTCCCCAGCTAGAAATGATTCAGGAAATTCTAGTCCCTAAACCAGTAACTTTCCAAATTCTGCTTTGGAGCTATATATTCTTGGAGACATAGAGTATTCATCTTTAAGTATGGTCGCTACATTTATAAGGTGAATTTTACAGTCTAGTTAGCTTGCAGATGACTTAGTCCATCACATTTTGCTAGATATCAAACTATACTGAGTGGGGGGAAAAGTCTGCATTTAATTTTGCATAGCAAAAAAAATGGAATTGAGGGAAAGGGAGTTGCCAGCTGACAGACCAAACTGGCATTTCAGCAGAACTGCTGTCAAGATATTTCTCTGTACAGCTGCTGATTTATCAAGTACTTGTAGGGAAAGACAGGAAAAGAGGAGTAAAGAATGTGGAAAATTAGATCCATCATAGCCTTAAGTTATCTAATGCAAGCAGTAACTTTGCCATGCTTTTACTGGTCCAGTCATCTCAATGTGTGCAACTTTCATGGAAATCCAGTCCTTTGGGAAAGTTTTCTTCCTATAGGGAAGAATCTTCTTTGTACCAATTTTTGTGTCAGAAGAGTGCCATAATCATTTGAGTCCCAATGAATTGTGGCAATTGTAACACCAGGATAAAGTGTCCCATGGACTTTCCCATGTACTGGACCAGAACAAACAGAATGGCTCTCCAGTTGTCACCCTCATATTATAAATATTAGATTTTATTTCATGAGGATGACTATGTGTATATGTCAACTTATAGCAACGCCATGAATTTCATAGTGTTTGCTTAGGAAGAACTACTCAGAGGTGGTTCTGCCAGTTATTTCCTTTGAAATATAGCCTATCTCCCATCTAAGTACTATTGAGGGCTGATCCTGCTTAACTTCCAAGATCAGACAGTGTCCATAGGGTATTTCAGCCCCATGGGGATGCATATTTCAAACATATTTACCAAGCTAAACTTAGATGATAAAATTACATTGTGGGAATGTCATCATACTTTACTTATAAAGCAAATTAGCTATAAATTAATACCTACAATACCTCACCCTCTGAACAGCAATACTACATTACTAGTGAAATAAACCATTATAATTTCAAATACCACTCTTGCCTTGCCCTGCTACCATAACAACAAGAATAACAAGAAAAGAATCACAGAAAATCTTTTTTCCACTTGCTCACTTACTAATTCACAGGTTAAAAGAGCAACCTCAAAACAAGTGTATTCTTGCTGGATACATGAAATACTGAACCAGGGGCTGGAAGAGAAAAAGTAGGAATTACACACAGAGGTTCCAGAAATTTGTTACTCTTGTCTGGATGAGATAATAATTAAGTCTCTCTTTGGAAAATAGCTGAGTAAAGTGTTTACATTTTCATGGGATCAAGAGCTTTTGGAAGTTTAGGAGATACTGAAAAACATTGCTTAAAATGCAAGGTTGTTATCTGGTAGAGTTAGAATACCTATGCATATTTGGTTAACTTACATGTATGCAAATAAGAATCACTTTGTAATTTCCAGAGAACTGGTGTAGTGGTAACAGGATATGTTCATATTTTTTAAGCTGAAATGATATTCTGGGCATAATTTAGGAGAACTGTCTTTTTCATTGGTGGATATTTATATTTCAAAGATGCTCCGTTTAATACAGATATTGTAAGTGTTGGATGCATTTGTAGATTTGCAAAGGAGGAGGAACTGATCTCTTCCAGATAATTAATGTGATAGATTTTCTCAGGAAAGCAGGGATTTAATTGGGTTTGTGCCATTTAGGACTCATGTGAAATCTATTAAATATGTAGAGGGTGCTGTGCTGAAGAGTTTTAAAATGGTTGCCTACTTTTTGTGCAGTACACCTCAGCGAGAACCACATAACAGGTTGAATTAATTCTCTGGAAACACAAATGTTGTGAATCGTATGATGACAAAAACTATATCTTTTTTTCCCTCTAAGCAAATATGAGATATTTGATATTTAATGGAAGCATGCTTAATTTGCTTATGACATGAATTCCTATCTTCCATGAATATTCTTTTCCTTTATTGAAACATGAATTTAAAAAAAAATCAAAAGAATACCATGTTTGTTGTCCTTTATACAGAAGAAGTTTCAGTGATGTCAACAGGGCTTATCCTCAGCATTCCAAAACGACTCTTGCTATTTGAGAGTGCTCATTTTTCTGCAACGGAAACAAATCACTTTCCTCACTCTCATTCCATTTGGTGGATCACTGTTTTCTTCTTTTCCATTCTTCTTTCTCAAACTTCGTTGTGCTACACAAACCCAGCTATCTGATCTGGGCTCTAGAAATTTCTCTCTCTCCCCTACTCCCTCCTTCTTGTCATCTTTTCAAAGAAATCATGCAGATTAGTGTGTTTTCTATGTTACCATGCCATACACCATGCCATACAATATTTATTTGGCAATAAATATTGTTTAACTGTCTCTCTCTCTCTCTCTTACATTTATGGCTGAAAGTCATGTGGAAAAAGATTCTGGTTGGGCGCTTTCTGCTAAGACAGATGACCTCAGCATGACCAGGTCCTAAGTTCATGAAGACTTAGCTGGAAGGCCCGACTTAATGGGTTTGAGATGATCCTCTCAACTACCCAAACCTAGAGAACAATAACTAACAAAACTGCATGATGAAGCTAACAATGATCAATGTCCTGTAACTTCTTCCCACAGAACTTCTGCTTTATTTCCTTACCTGCCCAGAGATTAAGGGACTATCACAATCTCCATCAATGATTTATCACCTGAAGTTAAGACCATTAGCCCATTCCAGACCCCTTTTGTCTGCTCTGCCAGAGAACAATTAACACATTCCCCTCCAGAATGGGAAACAGGATACTTAAACCCTGGCTCCGAGCCCAGCAACTCATAGTACTTTGCATGCATGTTGGTGTGCAGATTCCTGGTCATTGTACTACCTTCAGACCCCACCAGTCTAAGCCACACTTCCCTTCAATTTTCCACTTTAGAAATGGTAATTGTCACCTGCTTCATTCCCAAAATCTCTTTGCTATAAAAGCTTTCTCTCCTATCCCTCTGAAGCCTTATATCGTTCATGAGACTGCTTGATTTCTTGTGAATTCCCCAATAAATGATTCTTTTGAGTTTCAACTGGTGTCTCACAGTTAGTACCAGTATACACAAGTGAAATGATTCTGCGGTTACCCCACTCTCACAGGCCTCCTTTGAGATACAATTCCCCACCTTCTTAAGGAGACATTTCAAGATCCACCATCTTTTGGGGTAATACTTCCTAATATTTCTTTCACTAAAGCAGCAGGCCCTCTTGTTTTACTGAATGTGTCAGATGGAGAGGCATTCCTCAATGGATTCTAACAACCTAATTCACTAAAAATAGCATTAAACAAAAATAGCATTAAACAAAAAATAACTTGAAGTCGCTCAAAAATTAGTGAATTAACTTTTCGACTTAATAGTAATCTCTGGATATTATTCAGAGACATCTTATGGAAGAACAGTATTCTAAAAGGACAAGCCAATATATTCAGGGAATTAATAGTCTGTGGGAAAGGTAGAAAGTTCAGCTGCATAAAAAACTGTCAAAAATTAGTTCTCAACTGTTTTAAATCAACAGTAAGTGGTGCGTGGTTCTTAAAATCCACTCATTTTTTTAGAAACTGATAAATTGAGAAAATGAGCTTCTGTTCAAGTGAAATTCCTGACATCACTCATGGTTTCACAATGCTAATCCAATTTGGAATAGTATGTAAATTAAAAATAACTAAAGCAGGCTAAACTAAGCAGGTGAGAAATATGGGATGTTAAACAGAACATCACATGTCTCCCAAAGATAATCTGTAGAATTATAAATTGCAGTTTGTTTTGTGGAAGCACTGTGTCTCCAAGCTCAGCTAAAGAAACAGCCTACCTAAGAAACAGCCTATCTATGTTTTTCTTATACAAAAGTTTGCATAGAAGTCATACATTGTTTCAGATAATATATGAGCTGGGCTGTAGATTAACAGATTTTTTGCACTGCACTCACATTAAATATGTAGAAATGTAGCTAACATTTTTAAACATTCAACTAAAGCATAACCTGCAAATAAGACAAATACATCTTTTGCACATGTCTCATACAAATGCACTCATTTGAGAACCCGAATTAGCAGCAGCTCTCCCACTGAGTAGAAAAACAAAAGAATTTGCAGGCCTGTAAGGTTAGGAATGACCTGGACACTCTAATATTTCTGGCACAATAGTATCTGTGGCTTTTATAAAGAAAATACAATGCATAAAGTTTCTTTTCGTCATATGAATTCTTTTCTCTGATTTTGAAGTGCTTTCTTTTTCAGAATTATTGATGGCCATGATCTGATGCCCTTGCTTAAAGGCATAGCTCTCTACTCAAAGCATGAGTTTCTTTTCCATTACTGCAATGCATATTTAAATGCAGTGCGCTGGCATCCAAGAAACAGTAAGTAAAATTGTCCATTCAACTTTGAATATTTTATGTAATTTTTATTGCATTTTGAAAGAACCAAGGGGGAAAGGGCCTTGGGCTATGGTTACAAATAAGTTGCTTGAAGTGCCTAACCCCCTTCCTCCTTTTATCTTTGTTATTCTTTTATCTTAATAAAAAAAAGTGAGCTAATATCAAGGAAACAATTTGGAATTAGATGATTAATTTGGTGCAATACAAGAAAGTTCTACATCATTGATGTGGCAAAATACATTATCTTACTTTGGAAAGAGTCTGTTAAGTGATGTTATGTTTATGCCAATGCCAAATTTTACCTGCTTTTTAGCCCAATATTACCTGATTATTGGGAATAATACAAAAATTGGGATGGGGTTCCCAAGACTCATTTTCCAGACCACCACCTAGATTGCCTGGATGTCCTTTTTCAAGCAGAGGGAGAGTGAGAGAGAGAGAGAGAGAGAGAGAGAGAGAATGAGAGAGAATGGTTGCCTTCCTGGAAGCCAACAAGTACAGTGATATACCTTTTAAATAAGACACAGGAATCTACTCCCCTCATAACATAAAAGAACAACACATTTTTGAAAATGGAAATGGACTTCCAGATATTTCTTGTTTAGTTCATTTTGGATATTGGCATACTGATCCCTGGGCCCACAAAATATTTGAACACTTGGAAACTTGCATAGCTGAATCTAAACAGTAATAGAATGGACATAGTGAGGACTAGAACACTGATGTGCTAAAATTCACTCTGTCATGTCAAACTACAGATACACAATGACACTTTTTATTTTTAAAAAAGAAAAATCCACACAATGAGGAAGCCAGCGCTTTTTTCCCAGGTTCTTCTGTTGTAGGACAACATTCAAAAACGTAATTTCTAGTAGCTTCAATTCTACTCAGTGTGCTCCATTTATAGAGCATACCAGTGTTATAATATCTGGAATATTTACAAGCCACATATCAGCTCAAACAATGCAGTATATAATACAGAGCACTGGACTGAATTTTAAACAATAAAACAGACTAAAGCAAAAACACATCTAATGTTATACCAGCTTCCAAGGCTAAAAGCAGCAAAAAAAGTTAAAACTAATTATAGTTAAAAACACTAAATTGCAATGAAAAAAGGGCTGCAGCAAAACAAAACATAAAAGCAAAAGACTTTTATAAGACCAATAACAACAGTAGAAACAATTAAAACAATAAATGTGCAAGAGAACTTATAAAATGCAAACCCAGGACAGAAAACTGTGATGCTATGCTCCTGCAACAGCAAAAAAAAGACCTTCCTCTAGCCATTATATATGCTTAGTATCCAAAGATGGAGGAAAACTGATCATGGTAAATTAGTATTGTCATCATGGATGACAATGGATGGAAATGAATAATTTTTCAGATGCCTGCCTTCCAAGCTAAATAGGGCTTTGTATATCAAAAAATAGTATCTTGACATGTGCCTAGAAATCAGTTGGAGAGTACTGAATATGCCTGTATCTTCAGTATGGTATAGTTTCCAGTTCGTCCAATTAAATCCAACTAAAGACGACCAATAAAATCAATGTGATTTACATAAGTGTTGGTTGACAACCTTCAAATGATCCATTGGACTACTGTAGTGAGAAACAGCAATCAGATTAAACCTAATAATCCAGCCACTATGTTTTGACCCATCTGATCATTTCTGACTAATTTTGAAGATCAGCCCAATGTACCACATCGTTCAACTGTGGTTTGGATGTTACTGGATTATGGACAATAGTGGCAAGACTGGCTCTGCCTGGAAGGACTTCAGTAGTTATGCCAGTCACATCCTAATCTGATGAAAAGTATTTCATGCTATGGATGCCTCCTGTGGTCTTTGATAACCCAATCTCATTAAACAGCATGTCTAACCTATAACTAAACTATAACATCTAAACTATAACTCTAGATAGGCTAGAACAAGGATAGCAATTGTTGGGAGTTAGGGGACCCCATTTGTTTAACCAGGGAAACTTACACAGCTGCACCTTCCTGAACCATACCTGAAAGAAAAAAAATCATTTGCATCTCCTGGAAGTGGTCCAGAAAATACTTCTGATTTGCTTCCTTTTTTTTTTTTTTTTAAGAAAAAAAGGCTTCGTCTGGGTTTAATGTGACCCAGAGGCCCAACATGTGGCAAAATTTCTCTCACACTCCCTACAGGGTGTTCAGTAGTTATAGTTTTTAAACTAGAAGTCATTGGGAACTGCAAAATTCGGCATGGGAGCTATACTTCACCCTCTGCTGGGCTACAGAAATGTAGAATGGGCAAAAGATAAGTTTATCCTTGCAAGGTCTTCTTGTAGAAAACAAGCACAGCCCTGTTAGCAATTGCCCACCAACTTTCTAATCTAGTCCTCAAATTGTAAACTCCTTAACACTAATGAGGATCACTGAATTATAAACTCTGCCCTACAGTTAGAAAAGTTAGCCCCAGTTAGAGAAGACCTATTGAATCAATTGTTAAATAGTGAGCCAATATGCTTGTTACGGTTCAATTGATCCATTTTAACAGGGACTACCAAGAGTACTCAGGCCTTTGCAATTACAGTGGGCTGTATATCTGTATATGTGAAGATTCTATTCTAGGACACCCCATGAATAGCAAAATTCATGAATGTTCATGTCTCATTATAGTCAATGGTGGAGATGTGCGCTCAGGATCATCAGCACATGTGTGCACACTTCACCACCTTTTTAGGTGTAGGAACACAACACTTCATGTGAATTTGAAATCACATATATAGAAGTCACACGTAAAGAGAGTCTACTGTAAACTATGAACCTGAATTCCAGGGCCAATTATACGTTCATCTAGAACATTCTTGCCTGAATGCACTGAACAACCTGCTCTTGATCTTCCATTTTTTCTGACTTGAACTTCAGTTTACCAGTTTATCTCTAGCTAGCCCAGCACAGGCCCTGATATAATTCTTGAATATCAGAGATATAATTCTTCACTAAGTTTCCTCTCAAAGGAGGCAATGAGTAGTTTTAGCAATTTTCTTCTTGGTGCAAGAAAGACTGAACCTACACAGTTTTCTTTCTTTTTTTTTAATTTTTACAAACCAATCCACCATAAAAATATTAATGAACCAACTATCATAGACAAAGTTATGAATTTTCCATCTTGAATAAAATTATTTTCTTTACAAAAGTACATTTTTATACTCCCATATACATCTTCCCCACTCCCTCCCCCACCTTTGGAATCCCTAATCATTACTGTCAGTGTTTTGTAATCCATCAATTTATTACCTCCCTTCCTTCTTCCCCTCTCCCTTCCCTTCCCTCCCTTCCTACTATCCTTATTATACGTTTTCTCCAAATCCAATCTCTGCCTTGTCTTTGTCTTTGTCTAAACTTCCTTAATGTAAATTATCTTTTTGTTGTTGTGTTTCCTTCTAATGTTTAACTCCCTATTACCATAATTTTCCATTTAATTATTTTCACTTTCTAAGTTCCATCCTTAATAAAAAAAAGTTACGATATTAAATCTACTCTCCTTTCTTAGTATTTGGTGTCTAGTTGATTATTGAGTTCCATTGATTTTCAAACTGTTGAATTGATTTTCCTTTCAATGTATTAGTCAATTTTTCCATTTGATTTTCCATTCTTCAAAGAGGGGTTCTATTTCTTCTTTGCAGTGCTTTGCATAACACAATCTTACTGCAGTGACTAAATTTAACAATGTTGTCTTTTTTCCTTTCATTTGGTTGTTCCTTTCAATCATATTCAATAAATATATTTCAGGGGTCATCTCATATTTAACATCAAGGATCTTTATGATGCTGTCACAAATTTTTCTCCAGTATACTGGAGGAAAATACTGAAAATAATGAACCTACACAGTTTTCAAGCTTGTTTGCAGTTCAGGACTTATCCGTGCTAAATTTGCGTAGGATGGTTTAGCACTGAACACATCTTTTTCTGTGCAAAAAATAATATTTCTGCATGGAAGCATCATTTTATGTGCAAGAAAAAAATACTGTCGCAGTATTTTTTTTTTCAGTGCAACAAGCACGTGTGAATTTTGTGTGAAATGTCTCCTAATTTTGAGTATTCTTTGCCTAAGGAAACCAAATGAAATTCATGGGGTTGCCATAAGTCAACAGGCAGCTTGAAGGCATGTACACATATATACACAATTGCCCTCCATCTTCTGGGTTTATGGCATCCTTCTCTTTTCTGCTTCCTGATACCTCTTTTCTTACCATACATCATCAAAGCAGGAAGAGGGTTTCTGCTATCCCTCTAAGATTAGTAATAAGAATTCTTGGGAAAATTCAGTACTTTCTTCTTAATTTGTTCTTCTAGTTAGTAGAGAGAAAGCCTTTGCTTGGCTTCCTCACCATTCTTTTGGAAAGACCAAGCAGATTTTCTTTAGCTTGTTCTGAAATGGAGAACCTGCTGCACTTTACTTTTGCTGCATGCTCCATTTGCACTCTTTCACACTGTGTAGCAGATAGATCCTGGGCAGATTCTGCCCCTGATATTTTTACATTGCTTTTGTTTGAGAACCATAGGCAAGCAGTCAAAGATTGTTTCTGCTTCCTTCTCATGCTGCTACCCTCCAGGGATAACTTGATTGACTGGCTTTTTGTCCCGTCCCCAGTCTTCACAAAAACCTTTTCTTACTGGGCACAATAGAAAAACACTCAAAAAAATATTCTCAAGGCACCAAAAGCTCCCCCATTCAGCTTATCTCTGTCCAGCATGCTACAGTTGTACAAAGAAATATCTCTATACTCCTTCAGCTCTATCACTTTGATGTGTGGTTGATTGTATCAGCACTGGTATAGATATTCACAAGAACTGTCTCTGCTGATTTTTTGTCATCTGCCTTTCCAGTTTTTCAGTTGCTCTGTAAGTCACCATCTGAGGTTCTGAAATGCTGTTTGAAAATTGTAGGAAAACCACAGAACATAGCTAGGGCCAATTACTTGCAAGTAAAATGTCCCTATAAAGACACTGTATATGAATGTTTTTATACTTCAAAGTTACAATAGATATAATGTTAAGCAGATAGTGGCTGTCAAAGCGGCAGCCATGCACCTTCCTCCCTCCCTGATTTTTTTTATACAAACAGAAACATGTCTTAGCATCATACCTTTCATTTCAAATTTGGTCAGATATTGGCTTTTAGCCAAATGCAAGAAATGACCAACTAACTGATGAACTAGAGAAGGAGGGGTTTATGGAATAGAAAAAGGTATGAAACATTCAGCCTCCATTTTCATTTTTCTTATTAGCAGCCATTAATTTCTAGATTGAGCCTCTCAATCTCAATATACATCAAATGAAGCCTTATTGATATTAGCAGATGTTTCTTCCAAGTAAATCTGCTTAGGCTTAGGCTCAAATATATCTGATGTTAATATAGATTGATATTTACAATATCTTTCCATGCAAAATTTTCCATCTGAGCAACCTTTTTAGAATATCATTCAAACCTCTTGAAAACATTTGGCCATCCTGATTTTCCATTTCAATGTTCTTTTAACAAACACCCTTGTGGTTTGAAGCATTTCATTTAAAATAAAGTATAACTATTCTGGAATTATTGATAACATCACCTATTACTTATAATACAGCAAATATTTAAATTTTATAACACTATGTGAAAGCATTTTCACAAGTGGTTTGGCAGTACATACATCTTGAACCTGTTCCTGCTCTAAAGGACTATGATTTATCAAAATTGATTATCTCAATAAGACACAGTGCCTAATTTGCTTTTAATTTATTTCACAGCACCTATGTTCCTTATAAGCTCATGTCTACCAGGTGAAGTTTCAGGCCATTTCTGCATGACAGGGCTGTGCCACTTCTGGGGCAGGATGGCAGCGGTTGGTAGGTCTTGCTTCCACACAACACTGTCACCGGCCTGCTGCCATCCCATCCCCAAGTAGTGCACAAATCCATTTTCTGCCTGTGATCGCATGGCACCTCTGTTGCTTCCAGACGTGCAGAAGCTGTGGAAGTGCAACGGTGACACTTCCTTCCATAGTGCAGCAATGGAAAGTGACAGACCGTGCTGTAGAAGGAAGAGGTGGCATCATTGCGCTCTCTTCCACATGAAACAAGCAGGTGCGGAGGGTAGCATCTGCTGTTGCACTCCCTTCCAGACCTGGGACTGCAGTGCGATGACATGGAAGAGCATCGTTGGGCGGAAATGTCCTCAGTTAACTAATTGGAACCAGTTCCTACATTTTCAGGATTATTCAGTTTTATATGCTTTAGGGGCCTAATTGGAACATGTGGACATTGTTACTAGGACCAGCCATACTATTGACAAGATGGGGTCTGCTACAGTAGTTCTTGGCTCTTCTGCCAGGGTCCTTCATACTGTTGGAGAATAGCACTATGTATGTCACATGGGCTGTCTAGGGTCCCACAGACTAGTGTGCCTTGATGGATGGTGGACTCCCTTGGCTTCTGTTCAAGAGACAGGGATGGAAACACCATCTTACCTTTCTCTTCAGGCAGTAAAAAATGTTTTACTTTGGCCCTACTTCCAGAATAGGAACATATATGGGGTTAGTATTCCATGTCTGAATGCATCAACTTGTTATAATATGAGAATATTTTCTCAAATTTGATCTTATAGCAGACTGAACAATTGTTAAAATATGTGACTATAAGGGAAATAAAGAGGCAGGGGAAATCCAATACATGGAGGGAATCAAATATTGTTTTGATTCTGAAGGAAGGACAAGACAGAAGAAAGATACAAAATTACTGCCCAATATCTCTACTGAATACAGATTATAAAATCTTTGCAGCAATACTTCTGAAAAGACGGAAAAAATTATTACTAGAGAAAATTCAAGAAGAAAGAATGGTTTTTGGCCTGGTAGGCATATGAAAAAGAATGTGAGAACTATTCTTGATGTGATGGAATATTATGATAAAAATCCTGGAAAGAGGATGGCTATTATTTGTTTGGATGCAGAAAAGGTGTTCGATAATGTTTCATGGAGATTCTTGCAAAAGATATTGGAAGAATTAAATTTTGGAGAAGATTTTTGCAAATGAGTGGGATTGATTTATCAAGATCAATCAGCTAGATTGATGATAAATGGGGATCTTTCTAAGAATTTCTTAATAACTAAAGGTTTCTGGCAAGGATGCCCACTCTCACCCTCATTATTTATCATAGTTTTAGAAGTATTGTCAAAAAAGATTAAAGATCAAAGGATTAAAGGTATGAGAATAAAGAAGCGGGTATTGAAATCAAGAACCTTTGCAAACAACATGGCCATCTTCGTGGAGGAACCTCAAGACTCTTTTCAAGAATTGATTAAAGTCCTAAAAGATTACGGGAAGTTGCTGGTTATAAAATAAATAAGGCCACTTCTCGTATAAAAGTATAAAATAAATAAAGAAAAGACAGAGATGTTGACAATGAATATGACAAGAAAAGAATAAAAAAATTCTGGAAGATATATGTGGATTTAAAGTTGTTAAAAAAATAAAATATTTGGGAATATTTATTACAAAGAAAAATCAAGAACTGTTTAACAACAATTACCAGAAAATATGGCGTGAGATTAAAAATGATATGTTAAAATGGAATAAGCTAAATTTATCCCTGTTGGGGAGGATAAATGCTCTTAAAATGTCTCTACTTCCTAAATTGATGTTCCTATTTCAAAATTTACTGATAATTGGAAAAGAATCTTTTTTTAAAGAATGGGAAAAGGAAATTTCAAAATTTGTATGGGCAGGAAAAAACCCAAGAATTAGACTTAAGACACTTCAAGATTCTAAGGAAAGAAGAGGACTTGATTTACCATCTTTAAGAATGTATTATTATGCTTGTTATTTAGAATGGATTAAAGACTGGATTTCTTTAGATAAATCATTATTGACAGACTTGGAAGCTATTGGAAATAGATTTGGCTGGCATGCTTATTTATGTTATAATAAGATTACAGTTAATAAGGATTTTAATAATCATTGTATAAGGAAAATTCTACTTAGAGTTTGGCAAATAGTGAAACAAAAGTTTTACACGAAACTTTCAATTTGGACCTCGCCACAAGAAGCTTTTAATATTTCTGAAACAAAAGAGGGGATGATATTGTCTTATAAAAATTTAATTGTATGGGACCAGGATAACTCAAGAATGAGGACATTTGAAGAATTAAAGGAAGGAGGACACAAGGTAAATTGGTTCCCTCTAGGACAGTTAAAAGAGAGAAAGAAAGATTTAAAATGGACCAAAAACTTTTTGGATTTGAAGAAAGGAACTGGACTCATTGTTTTTCAGTTGATATCTAAACTTTATAAGTTGTTACTTCAAAGGGATATGAAACAGGAAGTAGTAAAGGAGACAATGATAAAATGGGCTCAAAATATTGGACATTCAGTAGAACTGTATGAATGAATAAAGACTTGGAAAAGAGACATAAATTTTACTCCAAATTTGAACTTTAGAGAAAACTATTATAAAATGTTACACAGATGGTACATGACTCCATAAAAAGTACAAAAAACAAAAAACAATGATGGTATTTGTTGGAAGTGTGAAGAAAAAAAAGGAACTTTTTATCATATGTGGTGGTCATGTAAAAAAGCAAAGAAATTTTGGAAAGAAATCCATGATATGATACAAAATATTTTTAAATGTAAATTTGAGATGTCTCCAGCAATGTATTTGTTAAATACGCTAGGTTCAAAGATTGAAATTAGAAGACATAAAATTCCAGTGCTATATATGGTGACAGCAGCTTGAGTAACATGTGCTCACTATTGGAAATTTACTAAAATTATAAATCTTGAAGAAAGGAAAATAAGAGTTTTAGATATGATTCAAAATGAAAGATTGGCGAATGTCTTTAAAAAATCAATTCAGAAATTTGAGAAGGAGTGGAAAGATGTAATAACTTGGTTAAAAGACAGAGAACGCAAAGGGTTGGACGGGGATATGAAAATCTGTTGTGATTGTTTAAATTGTATATAACTGAGAAGAAAATTCTCTTTGTTACTAATGCTGGGCAAAATGTACGGACATCTACTGGGGAAAACGTGATTGGATGGAAGTAGGAGGGCTTGGGGGGGGATACATTGCTGCCAATGTAATGTATTGCATTTTTAAAATTATAGCAGAAATTTTCAAACATGGTTTGCAGTGTAACATAATGTATGCAGATGCATGCCCTAATAGATAGCACTTTTCCCATCCTAGAGCTTCAAAAATAGGAGAAGCTGTATGTGGTAAAGTTCTCTACACGGCTTTTCCTGTACCTAAGCTTTTTAAGGGTCCGCAGCAAGTATAAGATTTCTTTGCTCTCAGATGCAATTTTCTTCTCTTATGGATGAAAAATTAAAATAAAAGAGTAGTGTTTTAAAATACCATGAGCTAAAGCTCTTGTTCTTTATTGGCCTATGAATCAGAGTTATTAAAAATGTATTGCTTTGACAACTTCATTACAAGGAGAGCAGTCACCCGATAAGGAACAGAGCTGTGGTTACGTGGGACATTTGCATCACTCAAACTCAGGGGGTCGTTTAATGACCACTTACAGTGTTGTAGTGATATGGAGCAAATGAATCTATACTAATGTATATGCCCAATGAATCACATTTTCTAAGGTTTATTTTCTTTGAAAATTAATATAAATAAGATAGGATTCTGAACGATCCTGTGTAATAAATTCCTTTGTAGTATTTTGAATGGCCATGTAGCATAAAGATCCGATAAGTCTAAATTTCATTTAATAATCTTAATGAAAACAATATTGTAATATTGATGAATGTGAAAGCAATTGATTTTACCAGTGACAGTATATCTGGTTTTATATTACAAATCAAGATTCCTTTTCCAGAACGCAAACTAAAATTTCATTAAAAGAAAAAGAAACATAAATATCTTATATTTCTCTGTAGTATAGCATATTATTACTTTTCCAAAAACAACAAACACAAAAATATCAGAAGATTAGAGTCCCATACAGTGGTTTGGGTGACAGAATAGGACTTGGGAGACTGAGGTTCAGATTCTTACTCAGACAAACCACTAACATGATACGCTCCTGAGGCCCCTTCATACTACACTTTGATACCACTTTGGTTGATATGGCTTTATCATATGGAATCCTGGGATTTGAAGTTTAGCAAAAGGGACTTATAATTTTCTGCCAGAGAGCTCTGGTGTTTCACCAGGATTTAATAGGTGCAGCCATGATAGTTAAAGTAGAATCATAGTGCTATAAACATTTAGAGTGGAAGGGGCCTCTGTCTGGAAGAGTCTATTTTTTGTGGGCACATGGAGTGGTTAACCTAAAAAGAAAAATTTCCACAAAAAATGCCAGCAAGCTACAAAAGCCAGCAATAAATATTCCCTACTGAACGGCACCGTACAGTCCTACACTAGGGCTAGTGAAACTTTCTTTGGTCTTCCAGACATTTTGGCCTAAAACTCTCCCAATTATTTACCCTTAGATATACTGGGTCAAACTAATGACATTTGTAGGGAGAAAAATCTGGAGGACTAAAGCTTCCTATTTGTTTATATAAAACTAGCATATCTACCTGGCATTGCCTGGGATTTTATTTTCTCATAGGTAACACTTGTTAGAAATACCTTAGGAATTACCTTACTTTAGGAACCAGATGTAGTTGAAATACACAGATTTGATATCCTGTGTCTGTAATTCCCCAAACTGCTTTGTCCTGTACCTGTAACTTTTCCCCATATTCCCCAATCCAATCTGTATTCAGTGTTGTTAACATAAAGAGGTTTGGTTTCTGAGGGAATACACTGCACTCCTCCTTCTTGCTGCTAGGCCTCATCTCCATAGCAACCGATCAGGCCCAAGAGCTCTTTGGCTGAGAATTCTAAAGGCCCCTCCCAAAACTGCCAACCCCAGGATTCCATAGAATCTTCACAGCCAGCCACTCATATGAGGTCTTTGCGTGCCTGACACAGACAAACTCACAAAATCACAAACTTTGACTTTTATATATTAGATTGCAAACTGAATTTCTAGATACTCCAGTGATTTTGGAAACACAGGCACTGAGATATACAAGTGAATCTGACATTTTCACAACACTTGATCCTTCAAACACCAGGGCAAGAAATAAGAAAGCAGCCAATTTGAGGTCTGTTAACAAAAAAGATGAACGTTTTAGCATATGATTTACCAAAGGGTTCTTAATCGTACTCATGATCATCTGGTAAATGAATGCTATAGTAGCTTCATATGTGAAATGTCAAATGTATTTTCTTATGCTTACATTACTACACAAAATGAGAGAACAGCAGAATAGGCCTCTTAGAGAATATTGCCTCTTCAGATTTTCTTTTTTCTTTTCTCTCTCTCTCTCTCAAATTTATTTATTTATTTATTTATTTATTTATTTATTTATTTATTTATTTATTTTTGGAGTTGGAAAAAGTTTTTTTTTCCCCCTCTGACATTCTAGAACTTTAAAACTCCATCATGCTGTCAGTCAACGATGATGTATAATGACAGCAGATCTCGGGAAAATTACTTTTTGAACTACATTGCCTAGAATTTGTCCAGCCAGCATGATATTCTAGGATTGTAGTCGAAAAAAGTAACATTTCTAATCTTTGAACAGGATCATCAGCAGGACAATGGTAACGGCTTCCTTATCCCTGCCTTTACCTATTTGAATTTCATTTATGTGCTGATGTTTAAATAAACAACTTTGCTGTTAACACTGATGTTGGGCCACCAGATATGGCACATGTAGTAGCTGTGAAATATGACTGATTTTCATGTATGCATAAGAGCAGCATCATAAACTTATTGAGTTTGACCAAGAAAGATGCTAAGAAGCATACTGGATTGGGTCAGTGTCCAAGACTTTGGAGACCATTCTAGCATTCTTTAGATCCAGAAGGACTGCTTCTTCAACACTCTTGGCACCCATTTTTTTTTTTGAGGGGGGTGCTCCAAATCACAAATTGTATGCCCTACAAGTCTCTGTTGCTGTATAAATATTTGAAATACAGTATCTTTGTTTATGAGCCAATTAGAACTTGTCTGGAGACTGTCTGGAGAAACCCTTCTCTCTGTCTCACCACCTTCTCAGGTTTGTTTCAAGGGACCAAGGGAGAGGACTTTCTCACAGACTTTGGAACTCCCTCCCTAGAGGGAGGGACAGGATGGCCCCCTTCTTTGCTGTCCTTCTGTCAGCAGGTCAAAACATTTTTGTGCCATCAAGTTTTTACAAACTGTCTACAGTTGTGCTTTAAATGCTGTGTGGTTCTGTTTTTAGGTTTATATATAGTCTTTTAATGCATATTAATATATTTAATGTTTTAACTTCATAAATTGTTTTTAAATCTTATATTTATACTTTTATTAATGTTTTTGTATTGTTTTTAACTTGTATTATTTTAAATATGCTGTTAGCTGCCTTGAGTCCCATTATTGGGAGAAAGGCAGGATATAAATCAAAATAATAGTAATGATGATGATGATGATG